>JACGWL010000003.1:15018596-15417058 GCA_034509725.1 Sesamum angolense | reverse complement strand
ACAGAAATAAGGCTAAATTACCTTTTTCGTCTTATAACAATAGGAAGCTTTACTCTAAGAGGGTTCCGAAAATGAAATAAAAAGTGGTAAATTTGGAACGTACAAATTACCATACACGGGAAGGACTTTAATTACGTGGTTTCTTGCTTTAGGTCGCATTGGATATGCATGCAGGATAGGAAGAGGATTGCATGCCGAGTTTCAACACAATTTTTACATGGAACTAGAACTACTAAGCCACTTAAAATTCCAGAAAAGTAGAGACTCTATGCTGCTTTGCTACACCTTCTGAAAATTTTCAGAGAAGCCCCCAACGACGCACGTTTGCAGGAAGAAGAATGGCCAAATACCGTCTCGTGAACCAAAAGCGATAAGCTGATTACAACCCCTTAATAGCAATTTATCTTTTTTTTATTTTAAAAGTGAACCAACTTACCTTCCTGTCAAATATGGGGAGATAATTTGTATTAATTTTTATTATCGAGGATAATTTACTCATTTATAATATCACATGTATGTATATTGCATTAAGAGGGTGTTTGGTTAAGCTTATAAGCTGCTAAAAACATCTTATAAGATGTTAGAGAGCTTATAAGCTCTCATAAAGTATTTGGCTAATTCTTTTAATAAGCTTATAAAATCTCAAAATAAGATGTTCTGAATCTTATAAGCTCTTTAGAAAAAAGTAATTTTTTTAACTTTTTTGATAAAATCTTATAAATTATATAAAATTAATGTCATAAAATAAAAATATCCCCATTCATACGCCTCACACTCTCTATAACACACACACACTCCTCACTCTCTCTCTCTCTCTCTCTCTCTCTCTCTCTCTCTATCACCCACACTCACTCACACGCACACTCTTTCTCTCTCCATGATTTAATTTTTTTTTACTATTTAATTTTTCTAACATTCGAGAAAGAGAAAATACTTAATTATTTTATAATAAATTATTATAGTTAAATGAAAATAAAATTGGATTAATATTATATTTTCTAAAAGAATATAAATTTAAGACATTACAAATTATATGACTAGAAATAATTATTGTAGTAACAAAGAAAATAAAACTCTATATCTATATTAATATTAAACTAACTTGAATGTATAAATATATTATTTTTATTCAAAAGTTTAGGTAATATTTTATTATTTTTTATTGTAAAAAGATTATCTATTAAATTTTATTTGATATTAAACTAATGTGTTTTTATAAAAGAGTTTAAATTTTTTTTAAAGCAAAACATGTTAAGAATTAACAACTTATTTGATTATAATAGTATCATGGCCAATTTAGTCATCTTACCAATAAAAGATCTTATTATGCCAAACCCATAACATCTTATAAGATGTGAAAACATCTTATAAGTTTTAACATCTTATTTTATCCAAACACTTTAAAAACTTATTTTTAAAATAAGATTCAATATCTTATAAGCTCCTACATCTTATAAAATATTTATAAAATGTAAATATATAAGACGTAGGAGTTTATAAGATGTTTCAAATAAGTTTAGCCAAACAGCCCCTAAATCTCGCACTAAAGAGATAAGTGACTATATGGTGTATTTGAATCGATGACCTAAATGGAATGAAAAGCATAATCGACGGACTAACCAAAGAGTTTTGCCTAATTAATATTAAAAAAAAGTTGAAAATCTTTATATATTTACCCCATCAAAAATCCATATGCACAAAGATAAGATGAACATTTTGTAATTGAAATTGTAATATATATATACGTGTGTTATGAAAAATAGACAAACAATCTCTTTATAAAAAATAAAATTGTAATGAACCCTTTTGTCTTTTTTAAAATATAACAATTTACGTCTCTATATTTTTAAAATTGTAATAATTTTCCTTTTTAAGTCGGGAGGTAAATTGTTTTATTCTTTAAAACATAAAAAAGTAAATTGCAATTTATTTTTATAAGAGGGTAAGTTACTCATTTTTAATAGCAAATTGATGTTCACCTTTTTGTAACCGGGAAAAATGTAATTTACCCCGTGATATTACAAAAAAACAAATTACTCTCCTATAAAAAATAAAACATCAATTTACTCTCATGTGCTTTTCAAAACGTAGTTTCTATACTTTTAAAATTGATGCAGTTTACCTCCTTGTGCAGGGATGTAAAATTATTTTATTTTAAAAAATATAAAAATAAATTGCTATTTATAGAAGACAATTTGCTCTTGCTATTCACCCTTTTGTAATTTGATGCCGAATTAGAAGTGCTTACGAGAAGTCAATGGGAACGGGCGACACAATCACACTAACATTGAGCTCTCCGGTTGATCCCGGTGGACCAAACGCCACCGCCGGCTCATTAACATTCCTCCGCCGCCCTACACCACCGCCCAGAGGAGGAGGATCCAGCGACCTTTCAGCCTTCCCTGCTGCTCTGTACAATAACGTCTGATCCCCCAACCAACTCTCCGGGTACACAAATTCTGTTCCACAAATTAATTAATTCCCAGAAGAAATGAGTATGAATGAGAGTGTTAATAGCAGCAGCGTTGCACTTACTGACCGAATCCTTCATTTGTGTCTATGTATCGGCTGTATCCTCCCACCGGATAAACCGCGTCCAGCTTGAGACTCCGAGCAGCCTCCGGCAAGAAGCCCAGAAGAAAACTCGTCGCGCCCCCGAAATTGGCGCCAACAGCCAATAGAGAAGCGGCGCCGACGCCCGTGAGAAGCCGACGCCGGAATACGGACTGCAGAGGCCTGAATTGGTCGGCCGGCGGAGGGAAGGCCTGTTTGCCGTCATCGGAAGATTGGGTCACGTAGATCCGGCAAGGGGGATTGGATTTACATGCGGCGAAGAGATTCATTGTCAATTCATGGATTCAATTTCTTCTTCATCAGTTGGGGAGGGCGGAATTTTGAATTTGATTCTGTTGTAAAGAGAAGAGTGTATTTGGATATCGTCATCCGCTTCTGGTGGTTCATATCCCTGCAAATGAAATTGGAATTATTAGGAGAATTCTTACATGAAACGTTGTGGAAACATTGGCAAATTTTGCATTTTTCGTCCTTCCATATATGGGAATATGTATATCTAGTCCTTAATTTTATGAAATTTCAAATTTAATCTCCTTTTACATAAAATTAAACACTTTTATATGTAGTTAAAGGATGTTTGCAGTAGCTTCGTTTTTGTTGTTGGGGTATAAGTTTAAGCAATAGTGAAGTGTTGGAGTGTTCGAAAATAAAAAGTGAAAAGTGAAAAAGTTAAAGTTAAAGTGTTAAGAGAAACAACTTGATATTTACGATTTTATTAATAATAAGTTGGTAGTAAGTTACTTATAGCATTTGGCTTAAGGGGTGTTAGTGGTAACTTTTACTTTTATAATGGGAATAAGTTGAAAATAAAATTATAAGTTAATCAGTAGTGAATGTTGGAATGTTTGACTGTGGCAGGTGATCAAGGGAGGTGAATTTTTACTGTGGACTAGTGGATATTGGCTTTTGAGGGCAGCACTTATACTTGGACTATCACTGCTACTCGAAAAGATTGGACCGAGTTATTTTCTCTAGTGAATGTATAGGTAGTTTCCCTCTTACTAAGGTTACACCAAGACTCTCGTCGGATCACAGCTCACTACTTGTACAGCTTCGATCATACTAAAAAACTTCTCCCTCTTCCTTTCGCTTCCAGAACATGTGGTGCCTTCGTGCAAGTTTTCGAGATATGATGACTGAATGTTGGGATGCCCCCATTGGAGTAGAAGGAATGCTAAAACTCAAACTAAAGCTTAAATGCCTTAAACTCCAACATAAGCAATGGAATACTTGAGGTATTTGGTAACGTCTTTCAAAATTTGACGAGAGTAGAAATGGATGTCAAACAAGCGGAACAAAGGTACAATGCCAATCCCTCTTATATGAACCTGTTGGATTTGAATCGCTTGACGATAGTGCTACATCGAACTCTTGCGATTGAAGAACTAGCGTCATAAATCAGCTTGTAAATGGATCGCAGAGGGAGAATGGAACACACAATATTTTCATTCCTAAGATCTTGAGAGAGTTTTTGGAGAGGGAGAGAGGGAATTTCGTGGGTTGTGTGCAACTGCTGATCTTGGAAGATTAGGAGTACCTTTAAAAGCTATATATATGATCTAGTCATGGTAGGGGTCTTGACCTAGCAAGACTCTCACACCTAAAAACTACCTCTAAGCCACCTTATGACAAAATTTGGTGCACCCTAGGCCCCAAATTCGGCCACACACTTTCCGAGGAGGGGTTTAGGCTCCTCCTAAAGCTAGCCATGGTCCAATCGAGGCCTTGTACTTGTATTTTAATGGACCGAATTTTGATTAAATAAATTTAAATCAAGCCCGCGTCAAATGGACTTTAATTAAACCTACTTTAATTGTAAGTCCAACATTAAAGTTTCGTTAATCCAATTAAGAGATCCAAACCCTTCATGTATGGTTACCTGATGCTATGGAGGGACCCACTCCTATTTCCGCTCTTATACATGCTGCTACTATGGTAGCAGCGGGGATTTTTCTTGTAGCTCGTCTTCTTCCTCTTTTCATAGTTATACCTTATATAATGAATTTGATCTGGTTGATAAGCATAATCACAGTATTATTAGGAGCTACTTTAGCTCTTGCACAAAAAGACATTAAGAGGGTTTAGCTCTTTTCTAGATAATATTTTTTTCTAAAAATAAAAAAGAATAGATAAGATGGGTGAAAGATATGGAAAAATTGCATAAACTACTTTTAACAATAGAAAAAAAAGAAGAAGAATGTTCCTTTTTTTAATAACTTGTCAAACTCGGGAAAAATAGGCCTCATTTGACTTGAATTTGAAAATTCGAAGGAGACTAGTAATTAATCTCTTTCTTTCATATGATTTTACCGATTGTAACTTATTGATTTGAATATTTGAAGTATTTAACAAGAAATAATAAGTAAAAAAAAAAAAAAAATTCAAAAATTCTATTTTTTGAAATTAGTTGGTGCATATGTTCATTTTTTTTTCCTCCCCCAAGGGGGTCGTCTGCAGCTTATAAAATTGGTTCTTCTTGCTATGCCTATTCATCTATTATACATTCTCAAACCGCCGAAGGGGGTACTTTTACTCGAATTGAACGGAATAAGTTCTTTCGGGGTAGCGTTGGTTTGTCGAAACGATTACGTTGGATGGATTGGTCCCAGGTGTGTTTTCTTACTAATGAAAGTGGTTTAGGCATGCGTCGATTAGAGGATATGACTATGGCTTTCTTACAAAAGCTCTGGTGGAGATTTCGTGCTGCTGCCTCAATCTAGACCTCCTTTCTTTGGAAAAAGTACTGCAAGCGTTCATGTCTGGCCTCGGCAAAAGAGCTGTCAAAACAGGTCAAATGTGTGGAAGAGGATGATACACATTAAACATGAAGTAGAAAAGGAGATTAGATGGTCTCTTGGAGCCGGTGAAATCTGTTTCTAGCAAGATATTTAGATGGGAAAGACTTCCTTATACGAGTTGGTTAACCCATCATTCTCACACCATGAGAGATTTAACTATTATTGGATCAATGGTGAGTGGGACATTGGGAAATTGAGGTTAGTATTACCGCCAAACATCGTGAGCTAGATCACTCGTATACCTTTGGATGAGCATGTCCACGACAGAGCTTGGTGGAAGTTGGACGCGAAAGGAGCTTTCATCATTAAATCCGCATGGCAAGAGCTTCGTGCTCAGGCGTTGCAGTGACAATTTCACTAGCAAATTTCACTAGAATCAATTGTACTAGTAACTGTTTTATTGAGCCTGAACTAATTTTTAAACTTTAATTCATTAGATCCAACTACGCTATTCGATAATGAAAACTATAATTTAGTTATAGAAAATATATTCTATAATTTACCATATCATCTATTCCATCAATTCTACCAAGTAAGGGAGGTATCTAGAAGCAAGTTCAATAATTCAGGTTTGTGGGAGCATGATTGCAGGGTTTAGCCTTGCCTGCTTGGTGGGTGGGGGGGGGGGGGGGGAGGATAATGCTTTCGTGATTTTTCAGTATGTGATGATTGTAGTTTTAATACAAACTTATATGAATCATCAGAAACTTTATCTAAGTATATTTTTAGTTTGTGGTCTTGTATTGCTTGCTTCAAGGAAGTTTTATTCTCAAATTTATTTAGGCGAATTTTGTATGAGTTCTCAGTTGAAGACCTTTTCAGCTTTGGAGCGTTGTTTTACATGCCTCGAGGAAGCATGTGGTCTCAACTTTTTTAGGGAGCTTCATATGAGTCCTCTAGTCGAAGAGATTTTTTTTAGCTTCTAAGCATTAAATTACATGCCTCGAGGAAGCATTGAAGGCTTTTTCAGCTTTGGGATGTTGTATTATACGACTCAAGAAAGTTATTTTGAATTTCTTCAAAGGTCGAGTTATTTATCTGCCTAATAGGGACGTTGTCATGGTGAATACAACTATAGAATATGAAATAGGAATAATGGAGCGTTAGAATAGGGCACTGTGAACTTCGAAAAAACAATTATAAATAAAATTTATTGGGTTATGAGTCGTATGTGTGTATTCTGTACATACGAAAAGCATGATTTACAATATGTGTAAGAAAAGAATGCAAAATCCATGATATGCTCAAGTTGAACTGATCAAAATATTATGAGTGCTCATGCAATTGACAAATAACTTATGAATGGCAAACAACTGATCATGATGTACTAACTATTCTATATTAAATAATGTTACATATAAGTCACATCCTAACATGTTTTGTTCAAACTTGATGAACTAATGTTAACTATACATAACCAACAATCAATCTAAAAAAGTAAATCAAACATGATAACTTATTTAATGCATCGTGCTATATAAAAATATATAAATGTGTGCAAAATTGAGCCATAAACCATATTATACTAATGACAACACATAACACTACATACCGCATAAATTTAAAGTATTCTATGATCGTCTAATGTATATATCTCATTAATAAATATACATTTTTATGAAAATATCGAGATTGTACTAAAAAATTTGAGATTAGTAATAAGACTTACAATACACAAAATAAAAAATGTCTCAAGAGTTTATATCTGAGGTATGTTAAAATTTCTTATCCAAAATCATTGATGTCAACTCAAAATCTTAAATTAATAAAATTTATTCAATAATATTTTTCTTTAAATTCTAAATGATGTATCCAAAATGTTGGAAACAAGTACTCCATTATAATAAGTTCATTTTTTCCTTTTTTCCTTTTCGTTTTCTTTCTAATAAAGAGAAATAAATAAAATACATGATTTATCATCACTTTTAGCTTATGATACTATAATACCACATATAACATATGATTGATATTGTAAAGATTGTATTAGCACTTTAAAAGTACAAAACTACTACCTCTTCATCTTACCGAAATAAGTCTTTATATCCTCAAAAGATTATATCCATGTATTGCTATCAACAAATGCTCGAATTTTTCCATGCAAGTGGAAGACACCATACTGTATAGAGATAAAATTTAACCGCTTTTTTTTTTTTTTTTTCCATCTTAACGTCCTAAGCTTTAGATCCCCTCTGCATCTTCAACAATTCTGGCTTTTTCCACAGAAAAGACACCAAGCTAATAGTACAATAAAAAGTTTAGGGATTAGAAAAAAAATAATTGGATTTGCCCTATCTTTTACAACTATATTAATTATAGGGTAAATTATATTTTGACATCCGAACTATGTCCGTTTTTACACTTTGGCATCTAAATTTTTTTTGTATTAACTTGCCATCTCAACTTTTTGAAATTTGCACTTTACCAATATGATCGTCTTTTTGGTGATTTTTTTATAAAAAAACATCATATGTTGTGCATATGTGAAAAATATCACATCAAATGACCTTTAAATATCACATGTGCATTGCATATGATTTTTTAAAACAAAAAACTTGG
The DNA here is from genome assembly GCA_034509725.1 of Sesamum angolense. Classification (NCBI taxonomy): domain Eukaryota; kingdom Viridiplantae; phylum Streptophyta; class Magnoliopsida; order Lamiales; family Pedaliaceae; genus Sesamum; species Sesamum angolense. Next base: position 15,409,130 of record JACGWL010000003.1, on the reverse strand, counting down.
TGAAAAATAGTTATAAATGGTAAAGGGTAAAATTTCGTGAAGTTCAGATGGTAAGTTGACACAAAAAAAGTTTAGATGCCAAAGTGTAAAAACGGTCATAGTTCGAATGGCAAAATATAATTTACCCTTAATTATATGTCAATAGTTAATACAAAATAATGGTCTGTTTTTTTCTCCTCTCCTCCCACCCGCCTCTTTTTCCTTCTGATAGAGCTTATATATCGAGTATAACAATTGATCGTTCATTGTTGCTTTTGACGGAGGACTTGAATTGCATATGAAATAGGGCATTGAACCTGGACTAACTCCTAAACTTTATTCATTGGAGTCAATTATACTAGTAATTGTTGCATTTGGCAATAGGAACCATAATTTAATTCTAGAAAATATAATTATAATTTGTTATATCACTACTACATAAATTCTCAATATTCATATTTCCGAATTTGAAAGTTTCATATGGGTCACAAAATGCTAAACGCATCAACTGTGTATCTCTTGCTATTACGACAACCATCTCATTCATAAAATAAGTCGTGAATTGAATTGGGTGAAAAACACTAGCATTTGGTGCACTCTTTATCATAAAGATGATATGAAGATCCTAAAAAATAATCCCCTTCCCTGCAAGCAAGACAATGGCATCCTTTCTTTCGGTAATATTAGACGGTTTTGTTTATTTATGCACAATAGAAGCACATGAACTACTCTCTAAAGCAAGTCTACACGACCAAGATGAAAATAATTCTTAAACACTGTATTAGGATTTTTGGAGAAAGCTTGAAAAGAGGAGTAAAGAAACTTTTTTCACTAGAATTATTGGAGAGAGTGCTTGAGGGAAGGGGGCATGAACTTTAGGCATAATTTCGTGCATATTTGATACTCTTAATGCAAAAAACTTGGTTGTCCCTCCCATTAAATAGATCTCCTCTTCTTGTGGCTTGTAGGGGTTAATTGCCTTATAAGCCTCATCATTTAGTTAATCTTGAAAATTAATTGACTACAAGCTCAAGACTAATCAATCCAATTAACTAGTTAGTTGAAAGATCAAAAATTAATCAATCTAATTAATTAATTACAAGTCTAAACTAATTAATCATATTATTGATCATGTGGGCTCCTATCAAATAGACTCCCAATTAAATAATTAAATTACTTAATTGACACAGATCAATTTTATTTCAACCACGGACCTAAATTAACTTATGAATTCCTTGTCCAAAGTTAATTTCATATTAAATTTTATAATTCCATAAAGGATTTCTGTGCGACTCATTAGATTTCCTATTCACTTAGACTTTAGATTGTATCATGTACGATTTAAATGACAATCACATTGCAGATATTAATTAAGTCTTATTTAATTCATCACTTTTAAATTAACCCTTGATTGCCTTCTAGGGTTTCTCTTGCCACTCCAGTCGTTCATGCTATCTCTCTTCTACAAAAAATAGTTCTTTCAAATGATTATGATTTGCTCAATCCACTGGTAGAGCTCGAGAAGAGGAAGCACAAGCTCAAGCATCTTGTGAAATCCCCAAATTCATTCTTCATGGATGTCAAATGGCAGGGTTGCTTTAATATAACTACTGTGTTTAGCCATTCGCAGATAGTGGTGGTGTGCGGCATTTGTCAGACGGCGTTATGCTAACCCATTGGAGAGTGCACCAGACTCATAGAAGGCTGCTCCTTTCAAAGAGAAGGTGACTCAGATGTACTTGATACTATATGCTCCATTTGCATTCTTGAAAAGGTTAAAATAGTGCAGTGGGTTTTTTGGGAAAATGTTGTCTCTTTTGATTTATGATCACTTTTAAGATATGTTGGACTAGGGAAATACTATTATGTCATGTTACCTAATTTTATTATTGAATGTAAAAACGGATTTTTGTTTAAAAAAAAAAAAAAAAAAAAGATTTTCGCAATGTGCTCTAGGGTGTGGTGGTGCAGCCACTCTCTCTAGCCGTGGGCTAAATACAAGCAAGTCCCACAAGAGTAGTAGGATTTTTTGTTCCAGCAGATCAAGGTAATTTCCTATCTTTTTCTATTCTTTTTAATCACCTTTAATTAAATTAATTATTCGAGACTAACAATTTTATATGATGTATGCTCTTTCAGGTCAAGTACTATAGAGATTGCTTAGACGTGAAGATGTTCAACCATTTGGTAGGAACGTGCGTGCGACATACGTTCTGTACTGTTAGGACTTTGATGAGGTGGCCTCTATGGCTAGCTAAGGAGATTTGGCACTACTTGCGGGAGTATTGAGCTCTCTCGGACTTCAAGGAGGAGTCTTAGAATAATAAGACTAACAGGGTGGCCAACGCAATAGCAACTTTGATTGTTTACATGGGGAGGAGGGTCATTCTCCGCTAGGATGCACAAAAGAAAGCTGCTAAGTACATTTTTAATTAAATTCAATTAATAAATACTATTTAATTATTACTTTTAGGGGTTACGAATTTTAATTTTTCATAAGTCCCAGATTGGTAGGCCGCTAAAGCATATCGAGGTCTTTTCTAAATATTAGAAAAAGAAGGTGGATGACAATTGGAGTGGCCCGATGGCGGAGTAGTTGGCAATAAGTACGCACGTCTTTTAAATATTTTTTATTAAAAATTAATTTAATTAATTATTTTTGTTATTATTTTTTATGGTTTTATGAAATATTTTAATAATTTCTTGAGGACCAAGCTGCCCAAGTGCTAAAGGCTAAGGTTAAGGTTGCATCTTCAGTAGCCAAGGTCACCCTGACGGAGGAAGATTTGTGGATCACCGTAGCTGGTAACCAGAAAAAGGGGCAGCTTTTATATCTTATCAGAGGCCCAAACCTCCACTACAATATTATCATAGAAGACTGCCCCACTAGCACCAAAACCTCGAGACCGTTGGACTCAAGCTACGGATAGAGTGGAAAGAGGGGGTGACGATGCATATGATGTCTTATTTTGGCATCTCACTAGTACCCAAGCCACTCCACCCTCCATTCAATGTCCCTGCCATATCCGATGAAACTATTGATGGCAACTAGTCAGGAGATAAGGATCAAGAGGAGGATCCACATTAGATTAGGCATTTTTTTTTCTTTGTACCTTTTTAATTAAAATAAAAATATGCTTAATTTGTTTACAATCTTTTTTTATTAATATAATATGTTAATTTATTATTTATGCCTTTAGCTTAATTGCATTCCATTTTAATTTTTAATTAAATTTAAATATATAATTTAATTAAAAAGATTAAGAAAACTAAATTTTATTTTTTAAAAATAAATTACAAAATTTTGGGATGAATTTTTCAATGTCTCTCCCATCGTAAAGTAAAACAAAAATAATTAAGCATCGACGAAAATTAACTCACACCCATTGCAAGATTCTATCTCAATTTGCAACAAGATTGGTTGTCGTAAACCTTGTCCCGACGTCACCCATTGCAAATGTTCATTTCAAATGCGTTACATGGTTTTGTGGTAATTTTGATGGATGTCCAGCGCAAACATGTCGCCGAAATGTGTCAATTTTTGGAGAGTGTTGCTACGAAACTCCATCTCAAATCCATCCCAAGACATTTACATATAGACCTTGTTTACTTTCTGGTACGAAATTAGTCCTGGTGGGAAAAATTTTGGATTACCACTTGCATTAAATGAGATTACTCAAATTAGTATGTTGTTTACACCAAATCCTCAAGGAATCAGGATAATCCATATCACATGTTTAGCTTTGTTGTCTACATCCATGACGTTTCTGTGTAATTACTACTTTACCCCATTGATAAGACAACAAGATTTGCCACAAGCGACAGAAAACTTTCCGCCATGACGCCGCCATCGGAAAAAAATTTTCCGACACATCTCCATCCACGCTCACCACCTTCCGCTGCAGCTTCCGACAATCTTCACAACCGTACCGTGCGTAGGTTGAACAACCCTCGGACAGACCTCCAACCGCCTACCAAAATCGCAGTTTTTCGCCCCCATTTCGTCCCCCACCTTCTCTCCAACTTTTCGACGCCGTCAGGACGACCCACAGGCCGTTGCCTATACCATTTAACTCCCCACCTTCTTGCGATCAATTTTTGTTTTCATCAACTCCTACCTCTTGCCCCGAAAATCACTATCGCTACACTTCTACACTCAAATCATCAGCGTGTGAATGATCCACAGCGCCGGACCACCACCAATCGACTGCCCTCTCTCCGGTGAGTCAAACGAGCCCTACTAACTTCCGTTGAGAATCCACCAACTTCTCAACTTCGCCATTCTCGCACAAACAACCCCCTTTTTTCCTCCGATTCGCCGCCATCGTTGACTGCCTCGCCGATGTATTTACACCTCCAAATATCTATAACGACTACCATGAAGAAATTTGGAGCCAATAAGAAAGTGTATGGGGTTTCATCGCAACACCAGAAACTCACCTTAGCGATGAAGATGGAGGATGGTGAAGTATAGTATTTCTGAAGATTTGAAAGAAGAAGAAAAGATCATCGGACAGTGTTAATTACTGACCCCTGGTAGAGTAAATAATTTTCTAAGAAACGAGGGGTATAAATGAAATTTCCATTCATAAAGTTGTGGGCAATTTGGGTAGGAAAATTCTTTTGATGGCTGGATAATTGAATGTAGGAGAAAGTCCCGACCTGCCCAAGATTTTTGTACTGGGCTAGCCATTTGAAAAGTAAACAACCCACTCCCATGCACAAGCCAAGATATCCCCCTAATAACCTGAAAGTAAACAAGGCCATAGTATATTATTCTTCATCGCAAAGTTGTCATACAAGCCGTCGCAGATTTACTTAAAACATAATTCGTTAATTTGACACAACTTATGACGGGTAATTCAAAATCGTCTAAAGCTTCTAACAGGATGTCCTTTCCCTCCACAAATATTTTCCAACACCACTTAAAGATATTTTCCTGCCCAAAAATGCTGCACAAAATAACAAGTGTCGTCAAAATTCTAGGTGATTCTCCTCATAGAAAACGATATCTTTGGTAGTGTAATAGTATTATTTGTCGATCTAACGATGCCTATGACGGGTTTGCTTTCCTGTTGCAAACCCCCGTTATGGCAGATATCTATATCCGATTGCAACTCTTTTCATGGGGTCTCCTACAACATAATATGACCATCACAAATCTAGTTGTAAATTATGATTTTTGATGGAGGAAATCCGTCTCAGAAATTCTCACTAGAACACATTTTTTTTTTGTAGTTTATTATTTTTTGTTGGCTCGAGCTCGAGCTCACGCGCGATTTTTCGAGCCTGAGCCAATCACAGAATGTGAGACTGAGATTAAAGATTAGAGAGAGAGAGAGAGAAACCCATTTTCATACCAAGTCAATTCATAGCACAAAATCAGTTCATACTTCATAGCCATTTTCATTTCTTGAAACACCAAACCAACACAGAAAACCCAATAAGACTTTAACAACACCACAAAAATTAAAGAACCATTTTCTCCGATGAAAAATCGAGAAGAAGAAAGATGAGAAGTCGCAGACAGTGCTACTGCTACCTTCTTCATTGCAGACAGTGCCGGTGGTTAAATTTCAAAATTAGGGGAGAAAGGAGAAGATGTTGACTGGTGGTGATGGTTATGGAGAAAGAAAGAGATAATGTACATTTGTGTTAATATAATTGTTGGTTGAGTATATTTTACAATAAAATTATATTGTAATAAATAAAATACTAAATATTATTATATTAATTATAAAAATATTAAACATATGGTATAATATTTTAATGTATTGTTATAAATATAACTAATTAGTTTTGGTAATTGTATAGTTAGCAAAAATACAGAAAATATTTTTTTATTAAATTATTAAAATACTTTTACATATATTTTGTGTAGTTATTAAAATAAATAAATATAAGTTATTGTTTAAAAGTTGTTGATCTCATTATATACAAATAATAATAATAATAAGGGTAAATTACATCTACCTCCCTGAGGTTTGGCATAATTACAAATACCCCCTCGTTGTTTGAAAAATTTCAAATATCCCCCTAATATTTGATAAAATTATGTAATCTTACAGTATTTTTTTATTTTTCTTTAAAAAAATTAAAATCTTATAAAAATATTGAATGGGATGGATGAAAAAAATTTAAAAATTATAAAAAAAATTATCGCCTTAGTTGATAAAAAAAATATTTAAAAAAAATTATAAATTTTAATTCATAAGGGTATTTTTGTCAGTTCACTATAAAAAATGCATAGATTGGGGTAATTGTTAGACGGTCCTTAAAATTAGGGGGGTATTTGTAATTATGCCAAACCTCAGGGGAGATAGATGTAATTTACCCTAATAATATAATAATAATAATAATAATAATAATAATAATAATAATAATAATAATAAATAATAATATATGAACTTCTTAAGCCAAAGTACAAAATATTGATTGATCTCATTATATATATAACAAAACAACAATAAAAATGATTACAATAGTTCAAACATCATTAATTACTAATACTATTATTATTATCTTTAAATATTTTAAAGTTGAGATTGATATAAGTTCACAATCTGCAATGAATTTGTATATTTATAAATGTTAGTATTACATTGATGTAACTATCATCTTACATTGTTGAATAGTATGGGTTAATCGGACCATCAGAATTCAGATCAAACCGTTACATATGATCAAACTTACAAAAAAAATACATTTGGTAAAATTTTAGACTTATTGTATATTTGTATGTCGAGATATCGTACTCGAAACATAAGAGTAATTATTCAAGATGGTGTATCGTTGAATCAAGTCATGTGATTCTAAATCATACCGTCTAATATAATCTAATGGATATAGACTTATATATATTAAAATTTGGTATGAATCGGGTGGCTGGATTTTAAGACACGTAATTGTTAATTAATCTTTTTGATCTCATTATATATTAATATAGGGTAAAATGCAATTTAGCCCCCTGTGTTTTTATAAATGTTTAAAAAAAACCCCTATAAAAAATAAAACAGCAAAAAAACCCTATAAAAAAAAAACAGCAAAAAAACCCCTATGATTTTAGAAATATAGCAAAACACCCCCTTGAGTGCGGAGGTGTATCTCACTCGCCTTTCATGCAACTGGGGGCTTAAGTTTTAACAATAAATTAATTTTACATCTTAATTTATGAACCGTTAGATCTTACTTGATATACATCTAACGGTTGAAATTTGTAGAAAATAAATTAATGGTTAGATTTCATTAAATTTGAATAAAGGTCTAGATCTAATGTACAATCCAATGGTCCGAATTTCACCTAAATATGTATATATATACATTAAATATAATGTATATACATATACTTAAATGTTTCATATTTAAATATTGTTCAAAAAAATAATTTATAGTTAAATATATATTATATAATTTTTAAAATATATTTTATATATTTAAATATATTGACAATATCTAAACCATTCATTTATATAAGATAAAATATAACGGCGTCAAAATAAGGATAAAATATTATTTTCTAATTATAAAATTAAAAACAAATAGGAGAGTGTAATACACATGTGCTATAAAGGGGGGAGTTTTGCTATATTTTCAAAATCACAGGGGTTTTTTTTGCTATTTTATTTTCATAGGGTTTTTTTTTTTTAAATATTTCTAAAAACACATGGGGCTAAATTGCATTTAATCCTATTAATATGTATAATAAAATAATAATTAAAATAATAAAAATTGTTCAACCATCATCATCATCATCATCATCATCATCATCATTATTATTATTATTATAATTATTATTATTATTATTATTATTATTATTATCATTATTATTATTATTATTATTATTATTATTCTCATTATTTTTAGATTAATTCATAAGAATTACTAAATCTTGACATAAATTTATAAGTAATAAAATAGATTGCATAATGCATACTATATATCTTGATATAAATATAAAACTCGAAAATAGATATAAAAAATCATAAGTGAATTACTTGTCAATTTAAAAAAGTATAAGACAATATAAATATATATATTAAAATATAACATAAAGTTTATATATGTCATATTAAATAATTATTTTATATAAATTATTATAATTTACTAAGTTGTTGATTACACTTATTTTTGTATAAAGATTAAATGTATAAATAAAGTACCATAATTTATTATTATCCAAAATAAAATGTATAATATTGATTAATATTATAATATCTGGTCAATTTTGAGTATAAAATTGAGAAAGTATTGAATATTAAGTTAAATATATAAACTTTTTAGAAATAAAAATATATAAAAAATTTAAAAAATAGCATCAGCTCGCGAGCCGACTCTAGCGAGCTGATGAACAGGGAGTACTGAGCTCGAGCCCGAATGTTTTGAGCACGAGTCGAGCTCAAAATCGAGCCGAATTGTGAACGTGTGCCACCCCTAGTTTATTATCAATCTTATTAATGAAAAAGAAAGTGACTAAAAAAAAAATTTAAGGCAAAAAAAAAGAGTTTATAATCATGCAAAATAACTCCTTGAGTTAATACTTCAATTGTTGAGTGAACTCATAATCATATTTCAAAGACAAGCATGTAACTATAAACTTCATCAAGATAGTAGTTACATTGAATTTACAACTATAAAAATGTTTTAGTTCGCTGGACATTGGCATTCTCAAGTCCACCAACTACACTTCAATTGGTTTGTTTATATATATATATAGATATCTTAAGTCTACGAAAAAGACATAATCACAATATTTAAGTATTACCCTTAGTCATCACACAAGAATCTAGATTTCAGGAAAATCCATGTGAGCCCGTTTTGTTTGTATAAAATATGCTACAACTTGTCAGACTCTCAGAGCTAAGTTTCTGGTTTCCTCACGAGATCAACCTCTTCACTCTCGATGGTCAGTGCTGTTAAGCTTACATTTCAAGGATTTCCAGCTCTAAAGCCAATTAAAGAGGGCAGTTTATTAAGTGTTAAGTAAACATTTCCACTCACATTTTTCTATGTTACCAGAACTGGTAAGAACCTCCTTCTCTCCATTGTCCCTTCTGTCAATCACACAGAACAACTGAAGAGGAGGAAAACGAGAGCCTTAATTTGTAAGTCGTGAAGTCGCATGTTATTTTGAGAAATACATATGTTGAGTTGGAGTCGGATTGTTGCAGCTTTTGTTATATACATTGTGGTTTGTTTATATAGTTTGATTCTTTTGAGGTTTGATTGATAATTGTCTGTATCTGGGGTGAGAATTAAGGATGGGAAAGTCGTGTTTTGGCAAGTGTCGGTTGGGGAGAATAATGGGTTGGCTTCAAATTGTGTTGGGAGCGCTTGTTATAATTGTGAGCATATCAAGTTTGTCTAGGTTCTACTCAGCTGGATTTTTCTTGCACAATGAGGACATCTGCAGACAGTTCTATGGCTCCAAGGTTGTTTATGAGGGCATCGACGTCATGTCCCTTACGGCCCGAGTGGAGGAAGTGCTTCGCAAGATGGAGAGCCTGCAGGACAAGCTTGAATCGGCCGTGCAACGCATGGACAAGAACAAGGAGGAGTTGCACAAAACCAACATCTCAAAACTTGAGTACAAGAAGTTCTTGGAGGACGAGGTGATTAGGCCACTTTATAGCGCCCACATTGCGCTTAGGCAGATTCGGTTGCCAAGAAATGAAAATGGAACGCTTAATGAGGATCCGTTGATCAATAGTTTCGTGGTTGAGGAGATTCGCAAGTACATAACACCGAAGGAGAACCGAGTGGGGAAGATCAATATATATGGGACGGAGAGAGTTTATAACACGATTGGGCATGCGTGTGTTGTGATGAAGAAGGAATTGGAGGAGTACATGGATTATGACGTCGGGTCATATTGCAAGGATGATTGGAATTTGGGGCAGAAGCTTATGATGCGTGGGTGTGATCCGTTGCCACGAAGGCGTTGCTTGGCGAGGGCGTCTAAGCTGTACTTGAGGCCGTATCCGATCAATGAGTCCCTTTGGAGAATGCCGGAGGGCAGAAATGTGAGGTGGAGTAATTATCAGTGCAGAAACTTTGAATGCTTGTCTAGCAAGAATCCGAGGAGAGGTTATTCTAAATGCACCGGATGTTTCGAAATGGACAAGGAAAAGCTCAAGTGGGTTACTAACACATCTCTGCCTATTGACTTTCTCATCAAAGATGTGTTAGCAATCAAGCCAGGGGAGATACGAATCGGACTGGATTTTGGGGTCGGGACAGGGACGCTTGCTGCACGGATGAGGGAACGAGACGTGACAATCGTGTCAACCGCCTTAAACTTGGGCGCCCCCTTCAACGAAATGATTGCGCTGAGAGGGCTGATCCCTTTATACATGACGTTGAACCAACGGCTTCCTTTCTTTGACAACACGATGGATATAATTCACACGAGCGGGTTCCTGGACGGATGGATCGATCTGCAGTTGCTGGACTTCATCCTGTTCGACTGGGACCGTGTGTTGAGGCCGGGGGGATTGCTGTGGATCGACCGGTTTTTCTGTAAAAGGAAAGACTTAGATGACTACATGTACATGTTCTTGCAGTTCAGGTATAGAAAACACAAATGGGCTATTGCTCCTAAGTCTAAGGATGAAGTGTTTCTGTCTGCTTTGCTAGAGAAGCCACCCAGATCACTGTGATTGATATTGCAACTTTCTTTTGTTATTATCCTTTGACAACTTTGCTGACTTTGCTCTCTTGTATGTGAGACTGACTGCCTGTTTTTGTCACTGTACAACAATTCTTTTGAATAAGAACAAACTGGTTCTTTTCTAGTAAAGAAGAGTACTCCTTTGACATGTAAGAAAGATTTATGCTCTTGGGATTTTTGTAACTCTTTGTTTGGATCTGGATACAGTGAGAAAATTAAACTACTGGAAGAAAGATTTTCTTGATTTATTTAAAATGGTGTAGCTTTTCTTTTGGCATTTCCCAGTTGAAATCCCAGTCCAAAACAGAGCACTAATGGTTATGCATTAATAGATCATGTCTCTAACATTATGTGATGTCCTCGGACCGTATAGTGTGAGCGAGGAGTAGTAACTTGAACATTAATAAGAGAAAAACAAAATAAATTGATTAATTTTAAATTAAAAAAGAATATCAGACCAAAATACAAGATATGATGTTACTATTTCTAGTTTGAATTGTGTTTACATAATAAATATAGAATATGCTTTCCGAATCAATTAAATACGTCTAGATTTTCCTTGAATAAAGAACTACAAAGCATACACTTAAAATAACCAAATAAAAAATCTTTGATTGTAAAATCTATCGATGCCTAAATTAAATAGATCGTAACAAGAAAATTTTTTGAAGTTGGTGGTCACGGTAAATTCATTTATGATTCGGGTTTGGTTCTCAATATATAACATGGTGATGACTAGGCGATGATAAGACGAATCTTTGAATTATGGGACTAAATGATTATTGTTGTCTGGATAAATAAGATTGGCATGCACACAAAATGTTAGGATTGTTGGGGTAGTTGCCACCTAAAACCCTCTGATATTTAAATTAGTACTAAGTTCGAAATTATAAGAGTCTCATAGTATAATCTGATGGTAATAAAATGCCTACATTATGAAATGGTACCACTGGTGTTTATAAAGGTTTATGTACTGGTACTTGTACAGACCATATGTTTAAATAACCAGTAGAAGGGCTGAAGATAAAGGATGGCAATTGGTACGGGTTGGACCCCAACCTGTCTCCGATGGGGTGGATTCTGAAGCCTTAAGCGAGTCTCCAGACAGGACTGGGCCTTAGTGGTTTGGCCTCTGAACAAGCCGACCTCAAACCCGTCTCGTTGCCATCTCTACGGTTAATAATTCGAATCATCAAGTTAGGCGAATGGGATGCGACCTAACCCGCTCACAAAAACACATACCCATAAAATATTTAAAGCTTTTCTTATTCTCGAAGGACAAATATGATTTGAGACTTATTTATTGTATTTCTTTGATGACTATAAATATATATGTATATATACATATATATATTTGAATTTGAATCGAATCTGAATTAGAAAAACCCAAATATAAAGACTATAATTGGACTTATCCACAATTCAAAGTAGAAATTGAGACAACAAATCTTAATACGACTCACAAGAGATCACCCCTGCGTTGATACCAAAACCAACATTTTCGATTATAAAAAAGAACAAGATCCTATATATTTAGGTGACGAATCATACGAGATACGACAGCACATAGGGAGTTGCCCACAAGGCATAAAGAGACAAAGCGTTGATCTTCCCAACTCAACCGGAGTGCAGGCGGAGAGTGCGACTGGGGACGACCTGAAGCACGCCCGGTTGTTTCGAGAGCGCAGACACCTAGTCGGGAGTCAGCTTGGCAGAAAACCCACTTGCAGCATGCTTGTAGCTGTACACCAGAGCCTGCTTCGCAGCATCCTCAGTGCCAAGAACAGCAGTCAGAGTCTGGATATGGAACGCTTCTGGATCCTGGGCTTCAGGTTTTTCGACGTAAACGATGTGAACTTGGGCATCCGATGATGATGAGTCAACCGCCATTGATGGGATCAAGAACGAGAAGAGCAGAAATGTTTGTGCGAGGACAATTGTTGGGAGAAAGTTGTTGGTCCGCATCCCTTCTTGATGGGAATTTAAAGGGCTTCGTCGATTCGGACAAGGGATGCCGATTCTTGTCCTTTCTGTCTTTCTTATGCATTAAGGACCGTGTGGTTGGATATTTTATCACTACATTGAATTGTTCTTTTGAATTTGGTATTCAATTGATACAAAACAAGGGTTTTCGTTAAGATTCGTGAATGCAAAAAAGTACTTAATGCAATTTATTAAATAAGCAAATTACTCTCTATCATAAAAAATAATAGTAAATTGATCTTTTTGTGCGTTTTGAAAATGAATTAATTTATCTTTATGTTTAAAGAGATAAATTATTTTTATTTTAAAAAATATAGGGAGTAAATTACTGTATTTTAAAAAATACAAAATATAAATTATTACTTTTAACATACACTTTACCCCCTTAAATTATTCATCATGTAACAATTATCCCCCACAATTAAATATTTAGACAATATTGCCCTTACATTATATATATATGTAGTTCAAATAATTTTTTTAGTAATTTTTTATTTTAAGTTTAATTAAAAAAAATTAATTGGAAAAAATATCTTTTATTTATAATAAAGCAAAATATAATTAGTGTGTTAAATAGTTTGAATTTTTTTTTAACAAACTCAAAGTTAACTAATAAGTGAGTACAATAAATATACAAAAATTTTCATGAAAAGATTTTATTAATTTGTTGATAAAATTAAGTTATTAACTATTTATTCTTTGAAATAAAAATGAATAATTAAATATAAGATTTTTAACATATTTTTTTTTAAAATATGATAAAATATATTTATTCATTTTTAAAAATATTTAATTTGATTAAGCATATATATTTTTGTCAACTTCTTTTAAGAAGCATATATGAGTTGGGGGTGATATTATATTTATTGTGCATTTAATATATATAAATATATATTTATACTCCACTTTTAATGTCAATTCTTCACTTAAAAACAATAATTTGGTGATGATGTGCAAAATACTAAAATAAATTGATAATAATATAATTGTTCAATGCATGAGGGTATTTTTGTCCAACCAAGAGGGTAAGTGTTACATTTGTTAGTTTATAAAAGTAAATGTTATATGACGAATAGTTCATGGGGCAGACTGTATTTTATCCTAAAATACATTATAAATGGGAGCAAAATATACAAATCAGTATATTACATTAATAAAAAGAAAAAAATAATAATTTATCAATTAATGTAAATTTTGAAAAGTAGAATAAGTAAGTTATTTTATCATGTGAGATATTTTTTACTTCACCAAAAATGAGCGTGAAAGTGTCATAAACTACAGTTTGTGAGTGTGGCGGAGCTTTTATTTTAGGGTAAATTGCAGACACCCCTCAATGTATGGGGTCATTTGCACTTTGCCCTCCAACTATTTTTTTTTACACTTCACCGCCCAATCTTTTGATTTTGTTGCACTTTGCATTTTTCGGGGAATAATGATGGAATATTTCATCTGCGTATGGAATCAGTTGCACTTTGCCCCCCAACATATCAAAATAATTTGCACTTTGCCCCTCCAACTTTTTACAATATCAGGTGTGTGAAACCCCTAAACCGGAAAAAAAAATTTAATTTCAATTCATAAATAAAAAACTTCAACAGAAATATAAAATCGATAAAACATTACAAAGATTGAAAAAGTCCAAATAAAAAAAAAAAAAAAAACTTGCTGACCAAAATGAAGAGATTGAACTTCAACAATCCAAATGAAAAAATCATGAAAGAGTGTAATTTCACAACAAAATCAAATACACTATTGTATAAAAAGAGAAAAATCAAACCAAAAAATAAAGGAAAAAAATTATGTATTTCTATCGACACCACCATCAAGCAAAAAACTTCAATACAAATATAAAATCAACAAAACATTACAAAGATTGAAAAAACCTAGATGAGAAAATAAAAAACTCACCGACCCAAATGAAGAGATTGATTTTCAGCAACCCAAATGAAAAAATCCCAAAAGAGTGTAATTTCACAAAAAAATCAAATACACTACTATTATTTAAAAGAGAAAAAATCAAACCAAAAAAATAAAGGGAAAAATCATGTATTTCTATCGGTACTACCATCAAGCACATCAATTATTTGTGAATTGAAGTTTAAATTCTCTTATTCGATTTAGGGGTTTCACACACTTGATATTGCAGAAAGTTGGGGGCAAAGTGGAATTAATTCCATACGTTGGGGGCCAAAGTGCAAATAATTCCATACGCGGTGGAATATTCCGTCATTATTCCCTGAAAAGTGCAAAGTGCAATAAAATCAAAAGGTTGGACGGTAAAGAGTAAAAAAAAAAGGTTCGAGGGCAAAGTGCAAATGACCCTATACGTTGGGGGGGTGTCTGCATTTTACCCTTTATTTTAATGTTAGCATAGATTACTAGTTGTACTGGCACATCTTTTTCATATATATTTAATAATATTTTTTCAAATTTAAAAATATATTATAAATAATAATAACTATGTAAACCAACACATCACATTTTTATTAGAAAAATAAAAGAACACTAACTTAAGTGCGTTGCCTACATAAAAGAAATTAGTGTTGTAGTGTCATAAACCGCCATTTGTATATATAAAAAATTATTTTTTCTTTTTGTTGCATTAGTGTGGCCCATGACCATTCCTTGGTAAGGCCCATCTCACGGCCCAACTCTCGGCCTCGCACCACTAACGGACGACCCATTTCTTCACCACCTCGTCAGCCCATGGGTATTGGCTCCTGACCCGACTGCGACCCGATCCACTCACCCGATCCGGTATTTACCCTACTTATTTGACTAACCCTAATTTTCCCCCATTCGGTCTTTGGCCCCTTTATTCTTATGCCGACTTCTCCCCCTTCTCTCTTCACCAACGGTCGTCTTCTTTACTCCATGGCCCTTTGGGTTCTTCACCCCCTTCTGGTTCCAATGGTTTCCACCGTTCCCCTCTCTCTCTTTCTTTATGATCCGAAGCCTATAAAACGGCTCTCATGCTCTGTCGGTGAGTAGTCGGAATACATACGATTAACCCCCTCTTCTTCCCCTATCTCTCAACATTCACCTGAGTGGTTCTCCTGTGTGGTTATTACCTGTGTGGTCTTGGGTCTCACTGATCATTGTGGTGATGGTGCAACCAGTGGTTGTTGGCTTTCTTGTTGGTGGCCGTGAAAGTTTTTCTCCTCGGGTCAAGGCTCCCTGAGCCGTTTGTTGGAAGGCCTTTTGGTTTCCTCTTTCCGTTTAATTTTTTCCATGTATTTCTATTTGGTTCTGTAATCCTTATTATTCTTATTATTTGCACTGTAATAGTAAGTTAGGGTTTCAAAGATTCTTGGGTCACTGTGGGCTAGGCGCCTAACACTTTTTATATCTACTAACTATTAGGACACGCTGTCTCTGTATGCATATAATAAATAACGTTTTCATCTCCCCGGGCGATCCATTAATAAAGAATATCCTGCTCGCAGGCCCAGGCCGACTAAGACCGGATTCAGTAGAACCTTTCATAATTTAAAATATATAATAAATAAGAGTATAAAAAATAAAGAGAAGAAAATTAATTAAGGGATATTATCGATATAATAAAAAAATTGGTATGGTGGAGCCACAAATCACTTTCGTGAGTGAATTTTTTTTTTATATTAGTTATTATTATAATATATATATAAAAAAGATCTTCTACACTTATAAACACAGGTCAATAATACCGTTGAATTAATTTTTTGATATAAAAATTATACCTCAATTAAATAATTTTAAAAATTAATTATAATTATTTTTTTAACAAAGAGACTCCGCATTTTATTAATATCACTGTACTAATTTTTTATTGCATCGATAATATTATAATTTATTAATTTATATATTTTATTTTATTTATAATATTTTTAAAATGTAAAAGATTATTTATTTGATATAGATTAAAATAATTAAGCTTGTATTTATGCCTCTAGAAGTAGCGGCAATGGCGGTCTCGTCACTCTCTACCATGGCGTACTTGCTCTCAGTAAGCTTTTTGACGCCTTTCTGCCACCAAACCCAATCGCAGGTAATGGCAATCTAATCTTAACTACGCCTTCATTTTCATTCAGTCAAAATGAAGAATATTCAAGAAACCTAAGGTAGTAGGACAAGGGAATAACAAAAAAGGAAAAAAAAAACAAAAAAATAAGCTTTTTTCGCCTTTGGTTTTACATGTTTTTCCATTTTTATTATGTCTGTATCTGCTTTTTGTGTTTATATCTGGGATGGGTTTATTTTAATTCCTTAAACGAAATGTTTCGGGCTCCAAGAAGCAAAAATGGAATAACATTTCGAGCATTTGGTGTTCTTTGTTGCGTAGTTTATTGTTATTTGTTTTTGTGTTTCAAATGTGGGCTGTGGTTCATTCAGAGGTATTTGGTACTTGATTGGTTTACAGTGGCTGAATCATTATTTGTTTGAGCAAAGGAAAATAGAATTGTACCTGTTGTTCTCCCTTCTTCTAATCCATATATGTATTTTCATATGGGTATTTAATTTTGTTGAGCTCCATTCTCATCTAAGTTGTAAAAAGATCGAAGAGACGGTAAATGGGCATGGCTGGTGCAGTATTGTTTCCATCTAATTCCTACAGTTGATGGGCTTCAGTTGTCGGTACATTTCAATGGAAGTACGTATGAAAGAACTTAAAATTATAGTAGCTGAGTCAAAGGATGAGCAAATGTGCTTCTGAAACCTTCTCACGTGGATAACTTTTTCTTGGAGTCCTCATTTATATTGTTTTCTCTTCATTGATGTTAGATGTATGAATGGTTTGGGGAAGAACACATATGGAACTTTTGACTTTAAGCCTTTTGAGTGTTGATTTCCTGTCTTGAACTCTCTTAACTTTAATTCTTTTGATTTATTGCTGAATAGAGTTAAGTTCGTTGAACTTGATATCTAAAAGCATATGGAATCTTGACTAAGATGGTTCAGCAGGCGTGCTAATTGTCTTTTTAGGTTTCTTTTGTATCTATCTTGGTCAGCAATAACATAAAGCCGACTAGTTGCAATGTGGTTTATGCATAATGCCAATCTTGGATGTTTGCTCTATCTCATGCATCGCCAAAATCTGCGGAACAGCTTAAGTGAAATATTGTTTTCTCACATGCGTTAACAATCTGGATCGGGTCAAAAGTACCTACAATGATGCAGCATAGCTTCATTCAATTGCTTTGCACATTTGAATTTTTGAGTTCCAATTTCGGAAATCAAATTTGATTTTGTATCTAGCAGGTTTTTCTAATATACTTAACACCTGATTGAAGTATGGTAAATGAATTTTTGAATTTTTTTGTCAGTAATGGTACTTTACAACTTGAGTACCATATGAGAATAACTATATTCTTAAACAGTGTGCTGGAAGTTTAAATACAGTCATATTTATGGCATTTTATTCTACTCCACATACAAAATGGTATTGTATTTTAGGTGGCACCTTTGACTAATAATTAGATGGGGCTTGCTGTAGGGAATTGACAGCAGGAGAGTTACTGGTGGAAGGCTTATAATTCCAGGAACCACCAGAACAGGTTCTTTCTGGCTTTTTTTTATGATGCTAATTTACAGTGAATTTGTCCAAATTTTAAAGTGTATTTTTCTTCATGTAATGTGTTTTGGAATGGTATGCATCTTCTATTTGAAGTTCTCCTATAGTTCTGGACACTATTGGGTTTAATAAGATGCCCATAAAAGGTAACTTAAGATGAAGGCCATACTGTAGCAGATTATAGAACGCGAACCGAAGAAATGGACTTATTCTTTAGAGGACCTCCTAATAGCATAATCTATACCATCTACATTGTTAGAATTGAAAGATACCTTGAAGTCCAAATATTAATGTTTCATACTGTGACATGTAATTCTAATTATATCAATAAAACTACCAGCATTTTCCATGACAACCATCTTTATGGTTTCATTTGCTTTTTCTTAATTATATGTATGAGGTTCTATAAGTTATAAGTTTTCATTTCCTTGGTATTTTTCATTTGAACTATTTTTGGAATAAGAATCATAATCAGCGACCTAGTTTGAGTATGCCAGATGGCTAGTTTTAACATTCCGGATCCACTTTAAAGTCGTCGTTTTGGTCTCCTTGACTTCTCTGTGGGCCAGAGTTTTGACACTAAAAGATTATTATTTGAACTAATGACTTTGATTTGGGCATTGACAGAAATGAAGTGCCAGTCAAGATAATGACTATTTTGATTATGATGAAAGATTCAGCTGTTTCATCCGTCTAAATAAAAGTGGGCTTGAAGTTAAGCCTCAGCCCTGCTGTATCATGCATCTTCTAAAAATCCATTTCAAATTTAAACTTGGCCGAATTTGAGAAAAATAGTTGCTTTATTTCTAGCCTTATACAGAGTTGGTTCTCATTTCTTATAGAGTCTGAAGCATGTTCCTGGATAAATTTTTCCTCAAAAATAAATTTTCTTTTGCCTGGCCCAATGCATATTTTCATCTTTCACGTCCTGTGTATTAACTTCCTGTCGACACGGTGCTCCAACAATTATACTCTATGAACACTCATCTTTTATGTACAATACATTGTTAGGGTTGATTACACTCAGACCCCTTTTAAAATGTGAAATTACACGTTCCCCCCAAATAACTTTTGAAATTACACTTGCACACCTCCAGAAATTCTCTGTATGGGGTGGGGTTTGGATGTGTAGGGTTTGGACATGAAATGCTGATATTAACAATAAATACATAAACTTCTAATCTTATGCTTCATTCAACATTCTATATAAATTATTGATATAGCTAGTTTGTTCTTTCATAAGAACTATTTATCCAATAATATTAATTTGGGAACATATTTTTACACTTATACCCTTTTGACTTTATATATATATGACATTTACCCCCTTATAAATATAAAATATTATTGGGGTATTTTTTTCAATAGATTATACAAAATGCTGAATGAGGGTTAAATTAAAAGTTATGTTAATTTTTGTTGGCGTGAGCGTTCTTTGTCTAATCCCTAATGGAAGGATGGAAGGACAATTTTAAACACAGAATTCTTGGAGGGGGAGCTCCTGTAATTTCAAAAGTTTTTGGAGAAAAGTGTAATTTCACATTTTCAGAGGGGTCTAAGTCTAATTAACAATAATTTGGATCCAAATCAAAAGTAAAATGCAGAATATGAAAGATCTTAACAAGCTAACATCTAGCCCACAAGGGTTGCTTGGGATTTTCCTCTAGATGTTATGATCCTTATTGCAGGGTATGGCTTGTATCTCATTTGGTATTCTATGATATTGATTCAGAGTTTATATGGATTTAGCTCTCCTACTTTAGTAGTTAGCTTTTAAGGTAGACTTCCTTCAGGTCATATTAATTGGTATTAGAGCCATTCAAGGCATTTCTTTCATTATCGTTTTACATTTTAGAAGGGCATCCCATTAGAAAGCATTTTATTAGCATTAGCAAGGACGGTTGGTAGTTGGTAAACGAAAGAAGAACTGCCGAATTTCCACTCATCTTAGTTTGAGAGCCCTGTTACTATTACTAAACTTTCTACGCGAATTCAAGTAAAAAGAAGGGATCCACTATGCGTGTAGATTGGACGAGGTTCATTTTAACCAGTTCCATGGTTCAGTTCAAGCTTGGGGAAATCTCATAATGGTTGAAGAGGTCTGGTCATTTCACTACTTTTCCAAGTTATAATCATGAACTGCAGGTCGGTTGAGCTGGTATTTATTATTTTTGCTAGCTGTAAGCTACGCTAGCACCAAGTCAGTTCATGTGACTGGTGAATCCTGTATCACAGTGTTTGTCTGGACGTAGGAACTAGCTCAAAGCCAGCTGACTTGATGCTTGGGCTGTGGAATGTTATGATCTTATTGAAAGGTATTAAACTCAGACCCCACAATTGGTATTACGGGTGTTGATATGGGATTTTATGGCATTGGGCTTTTAAACTAATTAGCTTTGTTAAGGTTCCCTAAGATGGTTTCGTACACTTACACCACTGAGTAATGATTATTTTTGTTGCATTAATACAGAATGCTGATATAAAACTTGATTTTGGAACTTGACGCTCCGCTTTTCATTCTAAAAGATTGGAGAAAATGAGCCCGAGTATGAGAAAGTATTACAGTGCAGAGCATTTATGCAGTGTCAGTTTACTGTAAATTCTGAAAACTATCCGCATTATATGCGACTAAAGGATGAAGTCTTTCTTTCAAAATATATTCAAATTCCCATTGTTTGAGGAGCCTGGGTTGAACAAAGATCTCTACAATCTCAAGGATTTTTTGGAGAGTTCTAGTCTTAAAATATTCCAACTTTGGGAAAGGAATGTAGTATTTGTTTCCACCTTTGTCAAAGTTCAGACTTAGATTGCATATGCATTTTGTACAGAAGGATGGATGGAAGGAAGGACTGCAGGTGGAATCATCTAAAGAGTACATTTGATTTCGCGAATGAAGTATCTTGGATAAGCGAAGATTCAGTCTGTTCCTAAAGATTCTCATAAAAGGAAATTTACTAAAGTATGCAATAAGTTACGGGAAGTTTGTATTGGCCAAATGTCAAACGACCAATTGGAACAAGATAGGTTGTTCAGGTTAGATTTAGAAGTTATTTTCGAAAGATATAATGGATAAATAACCTTTTGATCCCTCAACTCCCGTACTCTAGATTAAATGTACTGCAAAATATGCAAAAGTTGATATTCCTAAGTCGTAGTTTCCATTTTCCTGGCATTCTGTTTTCTCATGCTTTTTACACTCTAGCTCTGTCTCTCTCTTGAAAAGTAAGATCAAAACGTTCTCCATCATACGTTTCAAATCATAGAAGATGGTTGCATAACAATTTAAACTGCAAAGAAAAGCTTCACTGAATAAATACTTTACTACTTTCATTATCAATTATCAGAAAATATTAATTATCAAAATTAAAATATTTTAATTGATCTTCACCGTTAGCCTTTAAACTAGAGAAAGTAGGCTTATTTTCAGTGCTCTGAAAAAGCAAGTCTAATAAATGCTAGACATGAAACCTTCTGTTTATTCACCTCACCACCTTTCACCTTCCTCTAACCTCTCTGCTTTTCCTTTTCTTTTCTTTTATGCTTCTAGCATATCAACAAGAATGTATCTTTTCTCACTAGATTCAACGGTAAAGGAAAACGAATATTGTTAGTAGAACACTCTCCCCAAATTGAGTATTCATATATCCTTATTGGACGTCTGCAACATAGTCTCATTAAAATGGCACTTTTTCTTTCGGAAAGTGCTTGCTCACTCAAAAATATTGATGGAACCCACTTCTTCCCAGAACACTATTGTTTAGGTCAAGTGTACGGATACCTAATCTTTTACCTCTTTTCTCAACATGTATCGATCATTCCATGCAAATTCAGAATGGATTATTCAGATTGTGGCTAAGGAAGTATCTTTCTCTGTAATACTGTTAACAAAGAAGACTATAATACCTTGTGTGCACCTATTTCGTGTATGCAATTTACTGTTGTAGATTATCCTGAACACCAAAGGAACTGCTTTCCATAAATATAAACGTACTTCGATTTTGTAAAATTATTATACTATGCTTGTGTTTGTGCATACAGATGGCTGCTTTTGTTGTTGTATTAAGCTTTTAAAATTGGCAATTTACTAAAGCAAATGCTTTCTCTCTTCTCTGGCGAGCTTAATTAGGCACATAAAGCTTTGACGATTTGTAAGGCATGATATGATAAACTTCAACCCAAGTCTGTGTCTCCACTTACATGACGGATAAAATTACTATTCTATGCTTGTGATTGTGAATACAGATGGCTGTTTCCATTATATTAAGTTTTCAAAACTGGGAATTTACTAATGCAAATGCCTTGTCAATTCTCTGGTGAGCTTAATTGGACGCATGAATGAAGCCTTGACTATGTGTAAGACATGCTATGATTCGCTCCAATCCAAGTCTGTGTCTCCACTTACATGAGGGATAAAATTACTATCCTGTGCTTGTTCGGCCTTACTCGGGCTAAGTTCAAGCAAAGATCAGTCCTTTAAGCTAATTAAGTGATCAACT
Source organism: Sesamum angolense (assembly GCA_034509725.1). Classification (NCBI taxonomy): domain Eukaryota; kingdom Viridiplantae; phylum Streptophyta; class Magnoliopsida; order Lamiales; family Pedaliaceae; genus Sesamum; species Sesamum angolense. The sequence goes on along the minus strand of JACGWL010000003.1, from coordinate 15,386,455 downwards.
AGAACACCTTCCCCAATGAAACTTCTTTCCCCGGAGCAGAAACTGAAAGAGAAAAGACCAGGTATGCCTGCTGAAACGGATTCGTGAACAATAAGAGATATACCCCAGAAACCAGAGCTGAAACCTCAATTACCTGAGAGTGATTTCACTCCAGAAGACCTGCATACAGATGGCTGTTTCTGATGTTGTATTAAGTTTTAAACTTAGGAATTTACCAACGCAAATGCCTTGTCACTTCTCTGGTGAGCTTACTTTGGCTCATGAAGCCTTGACGATGTGTAAGGCACGATATGATAAGCTCCAACCCAAGTTTGTGTCTCCACTTACACGAGGGATAAAGTTACTATTCCATGCTTGTGTTTGTGCATACAGATGGCTATTTCTGTTGTTGTATTAAGGTCTTAAAAGCGGGAATTTACTAAAGCAAATGCCTTGTCACTTCTGTGGTGAGCTTAATTAGGCACATGAAGCCTTGACGATGTGCAAGGCATGATATGATATGCTCCAGCCGAAGTCTGTCTCCACTTACACGAGGGATTTCCCTCGACTCAAGGAAAAATGGATTCTATCAGAACTGGTATAGACTGTTGATGGTCAATGTAGTGCTAGAAAATGGTGAAATAGAGTTGGATACCTGTGCCTGAACAACCAAATTTCAGCCATTAGAAGAAGCAAATATTTCATTATAAAGGAGAGCATATATCTGAAGTTATTCTCTATTAATTAAAAGGCCAGTACAACAAATATATGATCATTACTCATATCTATTAACCGAAAATGAAAAATTAGACACCTTCTTCATTGATTGCTATTTTCAGGAAATAAGAACCAATATATGGCTTAAAATGTCAAGAATCTTGTTAGGGAAAACAGAATGATGTTTATTGACATGTATGCTGAGTTTTGTGCAACTGCTTTGCGGTATCCGACTCCGGTAGACTTTGATAATGTCTTTTGAGTCTAACAAGTTGAACCTTGATAATATCTTTTGAGTCTAACAAGTTGAATTGCTTGCAGCCAAAACCCATCTATTGCACAAGTATTCTCGTGGAGGCATGATTTTGTCGAATAGGAGCTCACATAGCAGCATCTGCGCTCCCACAAGACAATATTTCGAGCCCTTCTTGTCTCATTATGATGTAAGTCGTAGTGACCATGTGCTAATTTCAGGATTTTGGATAGGGCCAGATATCGAAGACGGATGGGGTTTTGTAGAAGCATTCGTACATCTAATATATTGATACTCATATTTGATCAATTGGCTTATCTTAATTTGCATGGATTGAAGCATGAAGTAAGTTAATTGATGGTGCATCAGGAGCCTGTAACTTCAAGAACTGCTTCTTTTTTGCTGCTAAATGTGTTTGTCGTAATTAAGAACAGATCATTCAAAGATGTTACAAAAACAGTAGCTCGTTGACAAGAAGTAATTAAGGACAGAGATGTGGTTCTCATAAGAGACATATACTGATAAAAAGTAGCAACTTCTCCTTTCCAGTTTATGCAATAATTTATTACACAACATACAGAGTCATTACACATATGTCTCGCAAGTTGCTATGGACTTAGAGTTGTTTAACAACTATTGCAAAATTATAGCATACGTTTACGTGTTTTCCTATGCAATATTATTACATCGAATCACTTGTGCGATGTATATATAATAATTTTTAAAATTTATTCATTGCTTTACTTCAGTATGTTGTTCCAAATTCTCTTGGTATCTCTCCAAATTCTCGTAATCCTAAAATACTTTGAGCTCATAATTTTATTTTAGTTTTATTTGCTTGTAAAATCAAATTAAAAAATAAATTTATACATGCATATATATTTATATATTTACTTAAATAAATATACAATTGATAAAATCAAAAGTGTTGATGAACTATAATAAAAAAAAAAAAAAAAACAGAATTGATATATATTTATATATATGATAATTATGTAAATGTGATAATTTTATGCATGTATAAATTTATTTTTAACTTGGTTTAACAAACAAGTAAATTAAAATAAAATGGGCCACAAGTATTTTAATGAGGATCATAAAAGAAAAAGAGTTCGATTAACAAGTGAAATTAGAAATATACATTTGGCATTTTAGAAATCTCTTCATCATTTTTTTTCCACAAAATAATTTTTGTAAGGGTAAAATAGATTTTGCAAACTTAAAAATCAAAGATCAGGGTTTTTTTTTTAAAGTTTTAATACTTTAAGATGTAATTGATGTGGGGTGGATACTTAAGGGATAATAACTGTATTTAATCTTTTTATTTAACTAGTAATATTTTTTTTTAGAGAAAAGTGAATCCTCAACTATCTAAGAAAACAACAATTAGTAATTTCAATTTTCGTGCAGTAGAAGAATTTCTTGTGTTCATTAAATTTATCTGTATATTCATGTCTTTCTATAGTAGTTAGACTCACATATTTTCTTTTCATCCTATTAAGATTTTTCTATCACAATACATTTGATTAAAAGCATTAAGAAATAAAGTAAAAATTTCTATTGCGTGTTCTAAACAACAAAAAGGTCATACAAAAAGGAAAAATTAAAAGAGACCATAATACAAATTTAATATTGAAAATTTAGTATAATCAATGTTCATGAAAGTGACTTTGACATAGCCGTTAGCATTATAAAAGCACAAAATAGCGAAAAATATTAAATTACGTTAGTTGAACTAAAATAGAAAGGCAAAAAGAATCTAATATCTAAGTTTTAGGTCCCTTATTAAGGGACTCATCAAATAGGTTGATCTACTCTATTCTCTTAATCCACAAATGATATCAAAGTGGGAGGTTAGGGAAATCCTTGTGTGCTTTAGTACTGCATGCACGTCTATCATATACATCAAAGCTTTTCCAAACTGATAATTTTTATACACCAAATTCCTTGTGCCATCCTATTCAGATAAGTTCCAGAATCTTGCATATGAGAAGCAATACAACTATTATCAATGGAAATAACAATCATAACAATTTTTCTACTGAAACGTTAGCAGATAATTTTCTGCATTAGAGGAATCCATCATGTGTCTTCATTTCACTATTAAAGTTAATTACATTCCAATTGCTTTATCTCATCCTTCACTCTTCCATCTACAATGACCAAATTAAATTACCCGGAACACCCAATACGAAGATTCAAAATTGTGTAAACTAAGCCATAGTGAAACCAAATACATCATTTCCGAGGTTCATGGCCAGAATAGAGAAATACATAGAAAATCTAAATATTTCAACAAGAAGACAAACTATTTTAGAGAGAGGGAGGCCTGAATAATTACATCCAGTTTGAATAAAAAAATCATGTTAAGACTTCATAATAAACAGACTATAGGCAAGGAAAAAAAAAAAAAAAATACTTATCTCTGCACAACAACTTCGCTCCGTATACTCGTTTCTCTGGATTGAATTAGTACAGAATAAATGACAAGAACACAAAGAATCACGAGATAAAAGAAGGTAGAGAGTCGGGAGCAGAGAAGTCCAAAAACATGTAGTTAAAAAGTCACTTGTTATAAAGGACTTTCAATATAACAATGCAAGTGAAGGGGTAAATTAGGCAAATCAAAAAAAGAAAGAAACCAAAATATCTATTCATACTTTTATATAGATATATAGATATAGATAGATAGATAAATGACTTCATTTGTAGAGTCTAGACTACTTATTCAATCCTTTCACTATAGCTCAAGCTTTATTTTCATCAAATTATACCTCACAAACTTTCTTCTTTTGGATGTCCAAATACTTCCCTTTTGATTCGGAATCTAGGAATGGAACGTCATATCAACGATCCAAGAAAATTGAAGATGAAGTTTTCGAAAGGGAGATAGTAGAAAAAACCAAATATCAAGAAACGAATCAATTGGTCTTCTCATGTCATAGCTCATTGAAAAAATGAATGAAAAAGTATCGAGCATGATACATAATACAATCAACTCCATTTAGAAATCACTCTGAGAACAGTTGTCGCCTAACACTGAAGAAAATTAACTTCAGTTGAAAAACAACTTATACACAATCTAACGAGACTTTTCCCATATGACTACATTCGAAAGTTCAAGCATATTACCTCTTGGTGATGTTTGTAAAATTTTCCATGTCTCGCAAGGACTTGGTGGCAGATCGAGTTTTGCGTTGCAGTTTTGTCAAAACCTCCATATCCGTCACTCGACCAATTTTTATGTTTTTATAATAAGGTATTTTCAATTGAAGACGAATAAGAACTAAATTATAATCAAGCTTTCATTGGACAAAAAAGGAAGATGAAGAGGCCAACATGGAGGAAGAGGTTATAAATCTTTCACTAAAAAAATATTTTCACATATCTAAAATCACTCAAAATCAAACAACTGCTAAAGGATTGGCAAAGGTCAAAAGTACCTTGCCAAGTTGTTCCTAGACCAATCATACACTAAGTAATTACTTTTTATAGATATATTTATGATACGGATGAAAAAACGTCTGAAAAGCATTTCTAGCCATAAACGTAAACAATAAAGATGAACCAAATTTTTTATTGGTTGCTCACCTGACAAATTGAGGAGGTAATTTAACGTTTTTGAAACCCTACTTTATTAATAATTGTATATTTGTTAGGGGTCTAATGTAATTGATCTCTTTTTGATATTGCAAATGATCAAAGTATTCCCCTATAAACAAAATATAGTAATTTACCTTTCTGTATTTTTTAAAAATGAAGCAATTAACCCCCTGGTCTAGGAAATTGTTGCATTCTAAAAAATACAAGGGAGTAAATTATGGCATTTTAAAAAACATAGAGAAGTAAATTATTAATTTTTTTTCATAGGGAGATAGTTTGCCCATTTACGATATAAAAAAGGGGTAAATTGCATTTTTCATATTTTTTAATACTAATGAGTTAATGAGTATGAAATAATGAAAAGAATCATATCTTGCAAAGGGACATATGAATGAAAGCTTGTATGCACTTAAAGGAAGAAACTTTCTGGAAACCTTACAAACTTCTGGAGTTAGTTCAGCTATATGGCATGCTTGCTTGGGCCATTCCAATTTGAAATTTATGAAAATTTTAGAAAATAAGAAAGTTATTAACTTTTCATATTGGTTAACCAAAAATATTGAGTGTACTAGTTGCCAACTTGAAAAATGATGTAAATTTCTTTTTACGGTAAATTACGAATACCTCTTCTGAGGTTTGACATAATTACGAATACTCTCTCGTTGTTTAAAAAATTATAAATACCACATTAATGTTTGATGAAATTATATACTTTTAGGACGGATGTATGAAATTGTCAACTTTAACTCTTCTAGTATTTTTTTTTAAAATTAAAAGCTTATAGAAAAAATCAAACGGGATGGATGAAATTTTTTTAAAAATTATTAAAAAATACTATCCATTCAGTCCATAAAACAAAATCATAAAATTTAAAAATAAAATAAAATTATAACTTTTAATCCACAAGAGTATTTTGATCGGTTCACCACAAAAAATAGATGAAAACCTAACGGATTGAGCTAATTGTTAGACAGATATTAAAATCAAGGGGTATTGGTAAATTTTCAAACAATAAGGGGGTATTCGTAATTATGACAAATCTCAGGAGAAATCGTTGTATTTCACCTTTTCTTTTAATAACTCGGACTTCATTTCCTCATTTCCTTAGAAAAAAAAAAAAAAAAAAGAATTGTGACTTACAGGCCCTACCTTGGTAATTTCTTTACGAAATTTTCAATGTCAGGTAACTGTTTTTTTTTTTTTAATGATTTTTCGCGTTATATCATTTTAGAAATAAATCTGACTTCTTCTCGATGTTTTCTTAAGTTTAAGCTCTTGTTGAGTTTTCTCTTTATTATAGGAGAATAATTTTTTTCAATCCGACGGTGGTGGAGGACTCACTTCTCATCAATTCAAAGATAACTTGGCATTATATGGAATTATACATAAAAAATTGTTGTCCATATACACCAACAAAATGGACTCGCCTGATGCAAACATCTCGTTTAACCTTGTTACTTCATACTAACGTGCCTCTCAAATTTTGTGTGGATACTTTCCTAACTATAGTTTATTTTTGTTTTTTTTTTCAAATACAATAAGAAAATTTATTTTTCTAATATCTTTGATAGGGTTAAATATACCTTACCTTCCTGTATTAATGAAAAAGTGTAAAAAAACTATGTGAAAAAAGAAATTTACCCCCCTGTAAACTAAAAATAATGCAATTTACCCCCTTCGGAGGAGCTAAATTGCAATATTTTTTAAATTATAGGGAGATGAATTGCACTTCTTTTTTTTTTTTTTTTTTTTTTTTTGTTTTCGCAGAGAGTTTGTGCACTTTTTTCTATTACATACGGAGGTAAAGTTTTTGTTTAACCCATATTTGATAAGGCCCTTTTATTCTTCGCATATAGTTGTCTTTTCTTTCGTCAATATTTTCCTTTATTAAAAAGCTTCAGGTGATAATTGCATATTAGTTTGCAAACAAAACGGTACCTTATTGTTGTTATAGGATAGCCATTTCATGAGATAATACAAATATCCATAATAAAAAATTAATCATCGTGTTTATATTTGGTGGCACGTGAAACATTGTTTTTCTTATCAATCACTTGACCTACCTACACATCTAATTTATCATTTCACTACTTTTCTTGACTTATATGAATGGTCTTTACAGGAAATTCAAATCATCTTTTGAGAGGAAAACACCCAAAATGGGCTAAAGGTCGCCTCTGCAAAACAGTGTCAGACCTGGGGGGAGAAAAGAGATTTCCCTTCCAGGTTGAGAGCATTACAAGCTAGAAAATCAGCCATTGAGTTTTCCCTAGATGATACGAACAAAAGAGAATGTAATAGATTCTCAAGCTTGAGCACTAGTGGAACGGATATCAAATACCCAAAGGACTAACCATTGAGTAGTCCTAAACATGCATCAGAAATCTTATTTCCAGAGGAGAGACAATCCTTCATATTCACCTTATCCTTAGACCTTTTCTCTGTTGGCAAATCAAGACGTACAGCTTCCCTTGCTGCATAAGCCTCTAGCCACCTCCGCTGAGCTCTCCCGCTTCGTCTTCTCTCTCTAGATAGCCCTAAGCTAAGCAAGAACCCCAGCATCTTCGCGCAACTACGCCAATGCCCAACACCAGTGTTCTGAAACCGGACCGTTCATCGAACCGGGAAATTAAGAGTGGTTTTACGGGTCACTGGGCGAACGTCGTGTTAACCGTGGCGCAGATACGGTAATATTTATGTCAAATAAATAATTATTATATAATTATTTCATTAATATTTATTAAATAATTATTAGGATACTTCACAATCTATTTTTTTTTTTGGAAAAAAAATATTTGTTTTTTTCTTTGACATAATTAGTTTCAATAAGTTATATACAATATCATATAAAAATTTAAAATTTAAATTTATAAAGATTAATTAGAAGTTAATATCATACATTTTCGAATTTAACAAAAAATTAGATATAACTAAATATCATATAATAATCCAACAGAAATAGAAAAATTGAATTGAGAAGAGAAATCTAGGAGTTTTATATTTAGAAATAACATAAAATAGTTAAAATTAATAGAAATTATCCCAATTTAATAGAAATAATGGCATATTTTTAAAAATTTTGAATTTCTTTATTATTCATTTAGAAAGTAACATAAAATTTAGGGTATTTTGGCAAAAATAATATTTTTAAAAGAAAATTTTAAAAATTTTAATCATGTATTTACACTTTGATAGTTGACACCGACTGGTTCAATCAACCAGAATTCCGGGTCAACCGGTTCACGGTTTGAACCACTGGGTTCAAACGATTTTCACAAAAAAAGCGGTTTTTGGATCGTTTTTTTTTTGGTTTCAACCGGTGCGTTTTTTAGGCTTGGGTGGCGGTTCGGGTCCTTAATCCGTGGTCGGGGCTGGGCTGGGTTTTTGAAACATTACCCAACACTTTCCCCCCCTGGAGTGTAGACATCGAAATTAATCTTTACGTACTCGTGAGAGGGAGGGAGCCATGAGAACTGGTGCAACGATCCATTACATTTTTTCAGCTCTCGCAGTCTGTCTGGCATCTGATAACACAAGAAGATAACTACGCGCAAAACGACCACCTGTATGGGAGTAGAAAAGGTTTTTTTAGCAAGTTTCAAATTCCTAGAACCATATAACAACATATCATCAGTAGTAGCTCAAAATTTGGGGTGATAGTGCAGGGAGAACAGTTCGTGATCCATTCCTCAACATTCCTGCCCTGACCAACAATCAGCCCAACATATATTCGAGAGAGCCCACACCTGCCAAGAAACAAACATGAAGAGAAGAGCATGGATAGGTTGTTTCGTCCTTGCAATCACAGAACGGGCAGCAAACGAATTCAGAAGGTAGTCTACGTTTCAAATTTCGGGCTGTTGGTAAGATGTTAAGAATCGCACGCCACGTGAACAGCTTCGCCTTATTCGGAATGTGAGATTTGCCAACAGCACGTCACACATGCTTTGGCCAGCGCTCGCCACTAGGCCCTGCAGAAGAGGATAATGCCAATGCGGATTACACATTGCGGATAGAGAACATGGCATTGCGGTATAATGCTATATCAATCAAGTCCATTCTCCAGTGAGACTAAGAGGGATTTGGAGGGATTAGCTCACTATCTTCATGTCGAAACGTTGGGATTGAATAAGTCCACATTCCATTCCTCAACTGTTGTAGGATGAGCTCACTAACTCGCAAAATCTGACTGTCTAGATGTTTTTGGGTGATAACTCGAAGAGAAGGTGTGCGTGGAATCCAGGGATCTCTCCAAATATTCCCCAAATGACCCGTCCCAATACGCCATCGACACCCCGAATGTACAAGGTTCAAAGCCATATACATAGTATAAGATGGACGAGAGTCTAACTGAGCATAAAAAGGTGAGTTCAGGAAAATTTTGCTTAAACACTCGACCAACCAAGCTGTGGGGTCTTGATAAAATTCTCCAAAGTTGTTTCCCCAAAAGAGCTAGGTTGAAGGCTTCAAGATTACGAAATCCTAAACCCTCAACAGACTTACTCATACACATTTTATCCCATGCTAGCCAATGAATTTCCTTCCGATCACCGCCATGCCAAAAGAAGTTTGCTGCTAAGGAGTGGAGCTCCTTGAGCAACGAACACGGTAGTTGGAAGCATGACATCGCATATGAAGGAATTGGCTTGAACAACTGCTGAATTGAGAACGCCTTGCCTACTTGTGATATGGTCTTCTCATGCCATCCTTGAATCAGACGCCAAATACGATCTTTCAACGCAGCAAAGAGAGCCCTCTTAGACCGGAATGCCATCGCCAGAAGACCAAGGTAAATCTCATGTTTGTTCTCAAGGCAAATTCCCAATGTCTCAGCCAAATATTGTTGCAGCTCCATAGGGGTGCTTCGGCTGAAAGTAGCAGAAGATTTATGGAGAATATTCTCCTGACTGAGGCGAGCTTATAAGTCAGTGTCCAGGATGTGGCGAACATGTTGTACTGTAGACAATTCTGCCGGACAAAAACCATTGTATCATCTACAAATTAGTAGATGAGATATACGAGGTGGCACCCTACAAACTGCGACACCCGGGACCGTCTCCATCTCCGCCACAACCCAAAACAACGAGCTAAGAGGCTCTGTACAAAGAAGAAACAGATAAGGCGAAAGGGGTTCCGTTGGGGATAATGGAGCCAAATTGTGATCCGCTCAAAACAAAAGAATAGGAAACAGTCGTCACGCGAAGCATAAGAAACTCAATGAAATAACATGGAAAACCAAGCTCACCCAACACCCATCGGAGAAACAACCATTCCACTTGATCATATGCCTTTGCTTGATGTCGAGCTTGATATTCATAAAGTGATTCCGCCCCTTGGTGTGAGCGTAAAGGAAATGGTTAGTCTCGAAAGCAAGTAAGACATTATCAGTAATAAGACACCCTGGGACAAATGCCGACTGAGAGGGGGAAATAATACTATCAAGCAAGGTTTCAGTCGGTTAGCAATAGTTTTAGAGGCAATCTTTATAACCACATTACACAAGCTTATATAACGATAATGAGATTATAAGACCGTTGGCTGTTACACTTAGGAATAAGCACGAATTTGTAGCATAATCCAAAAGGGAGGATGCGATTATTAGGAAGTTAAGCACAAAGAAACGGCATCAGCCTTGACAACATGCCAAAACTTTGAAAGAAAAGTAGGGACATGTCGTCTGGGCTTGGGGATTTCAACGGGGACATTAAAGAGAGCCTTCCTTACCTCAATCTTTGTAAAGGGTCATTGTAGGTCCTCTTCCATAAGGGAGTCAACCACGACTGGGAGGTGCTCGACGCCGCATTGAATATCATTGGGAAGAGTTTCTACTTGACATAAAGACTGCTTCAAAATAATCACAATACACCGCTAGACTCCTCCGCGTGTCTATCCATGAACCATCTCATTTTTGTAACTTACGAATTGAATTGGTTTGGAATCTATGATTTGCGTTTGCATGGAAAAACTGGAATTCCTATCCCCTTCCCAACCACAGATCCTTGCTCCGTTGTTTCCAGAAGATCTCTTCTTGAGTAATCAGCTTAGTAAGTTCAGCCTTGTTCCTCAATTCCCGTGACTTAGAATCCTCCTTAAGAGTTGCAAGCTTAAGTGTCACTAAGGAGTTTTCCAATGCTTTATTGTGTTCCCTTGTTTCACGCCCGACAAATAACCCCCAACAGAATAATTTAGTACCAATGAAGGAGAGTTTTTCTGTTAACCTATTAGCCCATGAGGCCACCATCAGAACTGCCCAATAGTGAACAACAATCTCTTCACAGTCAGGTTCCTGAAGCCACGATGCTTCAAAACGAAAACATGTCCTGCAACCTATCGGCTTCCATTGAACCTGCAGTCTAAGCTCAATATGCAGCGCCGAATGATCTAAGTATGGGGACATAATATGGTGGTCCCGTGCGTCAGGGAAAGCTTGTGACCATCCCTCACTTGCACATGCCCTATCAAGTCGCTCACGAACTATATGTGGCTCCTACTGATTGTTACACCATGTAAAAGCGGGGCCTTGGAATCCTAAGTCATGTAGCTCACAGTGCAATAAGCAAGTATGAAATTTCTGAATTTGTCACTCCGCCCTCATAGGGCCTCCCACTTTCTCCGAGTGCTCAAGGATTTCATAGAAATTGCCGGCGCATAACCATGGCCTAACTGAGTGAGAATATAACCGGCGAAGAAGAGACCAAAATTCCATTCTTTTATTAGTGTCAGGTTTACTGTATACACCAGAAAAAGACCACCAATCACCACCTTCCTCCATCCGTGCCGAGACGTCAATATGCCAATGAGAAAATGACTGAAGTTGTACGTCCACATTTTTCTGCCAGAACAACGCCAATCCACCACTTTTTCCTGCCACACTCACACCAACTCCGAATAAGTTCAATTGTCTTTTCATAACCTCACCTGGCTAGTAGAGCATTTGATCTCCGCCAGAAAGACCAAAAGGGGTTTATAGACTCGAAAAAGGTCCCAGAGTCCTCTAATTGTCCATGGGTTCCCCAATCCTTGGCAGTTCTATACAAGGAAACTCATGGTGCCAGGTGGGGCTGCGAGGCAGCCTCCACCAAGGAATTGGATATATCCGAAAGCACCCCATGCATACTGAGTTTTTTAGAGGGGGCGAATGTCCACAATGTCCACAAGTTCATCTACCAGTTTACGTTTGGAAGTGGGAGTCAGTTTTTTGGTGGGGATTGACACAGGATTAGGGCGGGCTTTTTTTGCGTATTTTCTTTTCTAGGGGAGTGCAGCCACTAGACAGTGAATAGGGGGAATATTCTCAGGCAACAGGGCGGGACACGGAGATGGTATTATCGAGAGAGTCAGGGGTTCCGAAGGAATTTCAAGAATGGCAGGAGAGATAGTAGTAGGCATGTAGCACCTGCTATCAATACTACGGCTATATCTCCCCTAATTTTCATATTTAAAGTAAACCCTGTTTATATGTATAAATATGCACATAATCATTATGCACACGTAATAACTACGTCGCAACCAATACAATCACAACCCACATCATTATATATACGCATATCAAACATCACAAAACAAAACCATTCTAGTAGTTCACTGTCGACACTTTTAATTCCCCTCTATACATCCAAAAATATGAATTATATTTCAATTGACAAGTTAGGAGAAAACCGCATACTGGCCCGACCTGATTGAACGCGGGTTTTGGACCTAACCCTCGATAGGCTGACACCTCAAGATTTACTCCTGAAAAATGTTAGCAGAGGGATGAGCCTGCAACTCAATAAGCAAATAAATGGTACTATCTATACATGTACATCAAATGTAGTCCAGACAAGGCAAATGAACAACATATATATAGTATAATCAATTTAATTCCAACATAATCAATTTATTACACAATATAGCCAACTCACAATAAAACAATCAATTAAACTCCTTTATCCTAGTTTGCTTACCAGAAGGTGATATAGTGTTTTTTCTCCATCAACTCAACCTCACCTTTCATTACATACGTGAATCCCCTTAACAGCCGACTCATCAATTTCATTTCGCATCATAACTCTTTCAATTCGCTTCATAGCTCTTTTCATATAGCATCACATCTCTTTAATATCGCATTATTACTTTTTTTCGTATCGCATCATAGCTCTTTCTCATCGCATCATAGCTCTTTTCTTTTCATTTTGCCACAAAGGCTATTCAAAAGATCAAAGGGTATTCACATCATATTATTCAATTTCCCCTACTCCCTCATTTCCACATATCACCATTCTTGTAAGCAACTAGTAACATAAAATCATATATTAATACACTTTCATTTACCAACACCAACAACACATCATTCAATAAATGTAGTACTTCAATGTATTTTCTTATTTCACTTGCACAACATGATTATTCAAATGAAACCACCCACCAGTCATACAATTCAAACTATAAATCATCTACTTTTTCAGATAAATCAGCTTCAACATGAATCACGGATTTATATAATTGTAATACCACAAACAAAGGAATCATGTATAGATAATACTAATTAATCACTTACCTCGATTTTACAACGTCTTACTAGCAAATAAGGAGTCGCTCAATCCTCTACTTTATCTTCGATTCCTATAACGAGCTATAATACATACAATTAGTATATTAAAAATATTGTAATTTTCAAATATAATATTACATCTTATTTGTACAATTTCTAATTTACCATTTAATATTTTATTTCTATCGAAATATAAATTGTCGTTCCGTTATTTTCTAAATAACTAAACTTTTTAAACTTCCCAGGTGTATTTTAATTTATCGATTAATTATAAGAATTTATTTAATAAAAACCCTTATATCTTTTTATAATTATCGTTCTTAACATCATTCCCTAAATTAAATTATGATTAAAACCCTCATTTTTCTTTCTAATAATATAATATTCCTTAAATATAGTTTTCGGAATATTTCTATGAATTTTCTATTAATTCCTCCTTGTTATACAATTTAATTATACAAAAATACATATAATTATGCATTTGGGTTAATAGGCTCGACGAAATTGCATAAATTAACTATAGTAATAATTAAATCTACCAAATTTAATAATTTAATTAACCAACTATATCATTTTGAAGTCAATTGGGACATTTGATTCAACACTAATTTAAATTGACAAAATTATAGAATACTCCAATTAAATAATTCACTGGTCAGCTTAAATTACTTTTAGTAAATGGGCTAATTAAATCATATAATTATATAAATTAATAAAAATTTTAAAACTAAAGTCATACCTGTTCGTCGTCGTCCGAAAATGAAAAAGGATTTTGTGTGTGTATATGTGCACTCAAATGGGGAAACAATATTGCAAACTCAATACATATTATATATATATTATATGGTTCGAGTGTGGCGATGGAGGATGATGGCCCCACCCGCCCACTTCTTCTTTCTTTTTATATTATATATATATATATATATATATATAATTATTATTATTTTCTTTTCTTGTTATATGTGTATATTTTTTTTATTATTATTATTATTATTATTATTATTATTATTATTATTATTATTATTTAATTTAAATTTTTTCTAAAATATAATTACGTCCTTCCTAATTTCTTAATTAATATCATTTGACCCCAAATATTATTATGAGGCCATTTTACTCCATTCGAGTTTTAATATATTCAAATTTCAACCTATAATTTATTTATAATTCGATTTAAATTTTTTAATAATTATAAATTAGTCTCTTAATTATGTATAAAATCCTACGGACGTAACAAGGCGGTAGCTGAGGAGTGATATTTGTGCTGTGAATTGCCGGTATAAAGTTAGGAGAGGGATTAGACGAACTGGGGGTTAGGCTCGGGACATGAGTAAGGGGAATAGAGATAGGAATCGGAGGGCTAAAGGAGGTGGAGGAAGGCGAAACAAGGTCATTGTTCTGCTGTATTGGGTCAAGAACAGGGGAGGCTAATTTAGGAACAGGGTCATTGAGATGTCTAGAGAACTCACCAAAGATGGCTCTGCCACGCTTAATTTCAATAGTAGGGATAGAAACTGAAGCATTACAAGAATTGAAGCGGGGACGGAGCAACTGCATTGGGGATTGATTGGAGCGTTGCTGGGGGAATCAAGTTTCAAGAGCAGCTGGATGAATAGCACGCAGCCATGAACCAAAAGGTGCATTCTCAGCCGGATCGACAAAATCAGCCTTAAACCGCGTCTCACACCACTTCGAAATGTGTCCAATATAGTCGCACAAGTAGCAAAAGTTGGGGAGTCGTTCGTACGTGAAGGTCACAAGCTGTCATCACCCAACACCGTGCGAATTTTCAAGGCTCAAGGCAGGGGCTTCGAAGTATCAATAGCGACTCGAATTCCCATGAACGAACCCCTCGTTTTCGAATTCTTTGGCTGATCAATGTCTTTAAGACATCCAATTTTTGCATCAATAAAAGTAGCGATGTCCTTAGTCATTTTCCCAAGAGGCAGACCATGAATTCGACATGAAACTCACACTAGTTGAGGTCCACGTTGGCTGGATTTTCATTCTCGGCCACCTTAGCTATTACTAACATATTCTTTTCAAATGCCCATGGTCTGCTTGTCAAAAACCGTTCTTGATCCAAAGAGTGAAAAATTTTCAATAGGAATCGGTCATGTTCAATGAACGAGATTTCCATTCGTTTGGCTGGGTCAAGTGATGACTAGAGAATGGATTTCAGAGCTTCAACATGAAAAGGTTTATGAGAAAGGATAAGCCCAACTTCATAAGAACCTCAAGTATCCGGGTCAGAGTGCCAAACCCTTGATGGCATTACCACACCCAGTTCTTCCTCCTCCGTGAGAGTAAGAGTTGTATCCATCTATTTCAAAGTAGCCTCCATTCAATGATATTCAACGCAGAGCAAGAAACCCAGTTGAGAGAGACAAAGCGGAGGCCTACGTTACCACCACACCGAAACAAGAATACTTAGGCACACTTTAATATATAGTAAACAACCACAATAGATGAAGAAAGAAACAAGGTAAATAGACATAAGAACAAAATGTAAGAGTATAGCAAAAAGTTTCAAAGCAAAAGCAAAAGGTAATAGTTGGAGAACCTGAATAAAGAAAACAAAGCGCCAAAAAACAAAAGCAGAGCAGGGATTATGGGGGAACACGTATGAATCAAAGATCATCACGCAGCAAAACCGATGAAAAAGCTGTCCGGCTGCCTGAGGGGTGCATGGGTGCTGTTAAAACCCTAACAATTAGGGAAAGGGGGACCACTCATGTGAGGGGAGCGGCTCTCATTCAAGAGAAAATATTATAATTCTTTATATGAAAATTACGAAATTTTAATTATGCAAAATTGTCAATAAAACAAACTCTAAGTTGCATTCTCCAAATTCTAACTGCACTCTTGATTTAGATGAACCATTTAATGAAATTGCATCAACTCAAGAACCACCATCTTTACCACATAACCAAAATTATCTCATTAATAGTTCTGAATTGGAAAATGAATAGAGCATATTAACTTTCTCCTAATGATATTATCTCTATCACTAATATATCTTTTTTCCGGTAACGATAAATTTCATTAATGTAGAAATAAAGGTACGATAGTACTGTACAATCAAGACATAAAGTCCGGGTTAACATTAAGCCACAGGATCCTTAACAATCTGAACAATGCTATCACTAATATACCTTTATCTTGTGATGCAATTGAGCAGCCAATAACAATTACATAGTACGTCAAGCATTTTTTGACCACCTAGAGAAGACATTCTCCTCTCCTTAAATATTATATTTGTCCCACTATTCCTTCAATTTTGACATTATTTTTGGTTTCATTTGTTGAACCCAAAACTTTAAAAAATACTTAAATTTGCAAATCAACGAGAAATCATGTAAGAAGAAATTGTTGCACTTAAAAGCATAACAAAACTTGGTCTCTTGTCTCTCGCCTACTAGATACTAATGCTATAGGTTGTAAATGGGTTTATAAGACAAATACATAGAAGATGGTAGTGTGGATAGGTTTAAAGCACGATTAGTTGCCAAAGGATAAAAATTTCAGTCCTTGATTTTGGAGAAACCTTTAGCACTATTGTCAAGGGTGCGACTAGTTGCGTCATACTTGCCTTGGTTGTTCATTTCAAATGGTCTCTGAAGCAATTAGATGCCAAAAATACATTCTATTGAATGGCATTCTTGATGAGAAAATAAACATGGGAACAACCACATGGCTTTGTGCATGATACACTTTTTAATTATGTTTGTTTAGCATAAATCACTCTATGGACTTAAACAAGCGCTTTGTGTTTGGCTCACTAAGTTATCCCATTGCCCTATATCTTATGGATTTTGTCGCAGTAAAGATGGCTCTCTTTATTTATTTATAATCATTATAACACCAATTTAATTCTTTTATTTTTGAATATGATGTTATTATCACTTGCAACGCTTCTTCACTGATCTCCGAAATTGTGTGTTATCTAAATAAGGCATTTGTACTTCATGCAAACTCAAGCATCTAAGACAATTCACTTCTTTTCCTGGAATTGAAGTGAACTAGTTTTTTTGGGGTCTTACATTTTCTCAAACTAAATATACTCATGATCTTCTCAGTGGAAACTCAAGGATCCAGGTCAATTTAGTTATTTTTCTTAGAATTGAAGTGAACGTGTTTTATTGATGTCTTACACTTTCTCAAACTAAATATGCTCATGGTCTTCTCAGTAAAACTAAAGTATCTTACACTTTCTCTAACTAAAATGTCTTACACTTTGTCAAACTAAGAGGCTTCTCTAGTGACTACACCAATCTCTGAAAATCTGAATCCCCACTATGATGAATTAATCTCAATGCTAATTGACAACTATGTGGCTCTTTACCTTTCAATAGATTTGATCTCACACATGTTGTCAACTCAACCAAGTATGCCGACATTTTCAAAGTCCTACCATGAAGGACCTACGAGCAGTCAAATGCATTTTAAGCTACATAAAAGGAACATATCCCCTTTGTCTTGGCATTTCTATTGAGATATGTACTTCTCTTTCTTTGTGATAGTAAGAGTGGTATTCACTTGTCTAACAACACCATTGGCTATGCTCGCACAAAACATAATGAGATTGACTACCATTTCATCCATGAGGAGGTACTTACCGATAGAACTATAGACCTTGGAAATGTTTCTATTATGAAGCAAATTATTGATATTTTTTACTAAGCTGGTGTTCACTTTTTACAAGATGCTTGCATTTGTTCTCTCAATTTGAAGGGGGTAGTAAATACACCTAAAAGTCAAGGCTCAATTGGGGGAGATGATCACAACCCAAATCAAGGTATCAAACAAAGACTCAATATGAGGAGATGATCTCATTCCTAACTAAAACTATCATATCTCAACCAAGACTCAATATGAAAAGATGGTCACATTATAAATCAAAGATATCATATCTTAATCCAATTCTACAATCTCATATCTAATTGTGAGCAAAATAAAAGAGATTTGTCCAATAACTATTTCAAAATGATAACATAAGTTTAGGTGTTTTTTCCTATTCAGCATTACCATTGAACCACTTGTGCAATGTGTATAAATATATATTCTTCTAATACTGAAAAGAATGTAGTCATTGCCTTTTTTCACTAGTTCCTAATACTTGTGATGGATTTTATCCATCCCGAAAATCGTAACTAAAAAACTATTTTTTTTGTAATGATCGTGCGAGTGTAATTTCTTATAATATAAGTGTATATCAAAATAGTTTAATATTGATTAGGCTACATAGTATAATTGGTCCCTTAATTAAGTTTGCAATGAGAATCACTTTTAAACCCTTGTTCATTTTTTGACTTTAGCATTCATAAATTTTAGTTTTTGTTACTCTAACCATTTCTTTAGGGATGCTAAAGTGAAGAAATGAACGTAAGGGAATAAAGTGATTTTACATACAAACTTAAGAGATTAATTATATATTCACTCTATTTATTATATAAAGAAGGGTTCATTACTATGGTCTGTACTTGAAATTAGTGTAAATATTTACTGCACAACTTTCTCTTTTGGAATTACCAACCCACCACCAAAATATATAAATAACATCCCTTGTATCCACTTTACCCCCATTTTGAGATTAGGCATAAGATAATTGCACTCATATTTTAAAAACCTAACTTCAAAATGTCAAGTTTTAATCATACCATATATTAAAAAATTGACACTTAATAATAGTAATGGAATGTCGTGGTGGTCGGATTTGGTAACTCTAAAGGAGTAGGTGAACTAATAGCAATTGCATTAGTTGCCATCAGAGACACCAAATATAATTAATTGAGTTTATATTTATATTGTAATTCATTAAGTGAAGCTAATTTGATTTCTAAATATGCATTGTTCAAGGTTTTAGCAACGAAAATAAGAAAATAGATTTTCATAGTATGTGAAAGAAGAGATGTGCAACAGTAATTAAATTAACTTCATAACAGAGATTCATATAATTAACTCTGTATAAAATTATATTTTCATATATAAATTATGGTATAGTTGAAATTATAGTTATGAAATCTTTATTTTAAAACATGCTCTATGTATGACAGTTGTTAGCATAAATAAGGCTTGTTTGGATTGCTACATGGCCCGTAGATAGACTATTGTGCCGAGCCAAATCAATTGTTTGTCTAAGGAAAAATCCCCAACATTAATTATGAGCTCAATTATTAATCAAACTTTTAATAGATTACAAATATTTAGGTTATGTTATGATTGCTTAATCCAACTGCATAAAGATACTTGTTAGCTTATTAGTGTGTAAGATTGCATTAGCATAATTCCTTCGCATGCCAATATGAGACAAATGATGGCACGATGCAACATGAAAATTTTATTAAGTTTTAATGTGATGAAAAGGGTTATTGTGTAGCACATGGAGCAGAAACTAGGACATTTTGGCATGTAGATGTTCTAATTATATAGGGGTTAGATAGTGGTTAACAACAATCTTTATGCGAACTCAAGCGGTTAATAGGTTATGTAGTTGCATCACCAAAGAATATACCAGACTCATTAATTAAGCCCGTGTCACAAATTGCATATAATATATATCTTGAAAATATAGACTTGAGGCATATAGGGAGTTGACTTTAGGTCAGTAGGCAATTGTTAGAATAGGTAATCAACATCAAGTGTGGCATTAGTAACTTATTGTATGTGCAATCTATTTCAATAGTATTTAATAATAAAAGATTCTTTCGCCTATCTTCATTTTACACTTATATTAAATCTTTAATCTGTGTGTGATCAAAGTCTTAGATCATTATTGATACGACATTGGGTCTTAAGTATCATTGTGATTGTGAAGTCAGTCTCTATAATTTAATCTAAAATGTTCCAAGTCATAAAATTTGATGAGAAGAGACATTGATACAGGATGCTTTAAAACTTGTAGAAAATTTTTGCTTGCTAACCCAATATTTAAATGTATGTGAATGATGGTGTGAGTGTCTCAGTGGCATATTAAATAGATCTTCTGTCATTATTAATCATAAATAGGTATTTTCAAATATTTTTATGAAAAAGTGGAATAAAAAAAAGAATATAAATTAGAAAGACACTCTCACTTGAGCATCTATAATCTGCTCTTATCCTTTTACTTTTTCACCAGTGAAATCCTTCAATTTTAACAAACTTATTTCTCAATCCTACTCTTGTTTTCTTTTCATATTATGTTTTCGAGAAAATTAGTAGTAGCAAGCATAGAAGAAATTATCATATGAATGAATTAAAACGAAAATTAGAAAAAACTAGGAAAGAAAGTTGATAACGAGAAAGAAATAGATACATACCTTGCTATTAGATCTTAATAAATAGACATGGCGATCGAAAGACCTTGAAATTTGGAGGAGAAGAAGACATCTGGCAATGAAGAAGAAGACAATTAAGAATGAGTTGTTGGAGAATAAGGAAAGACAAAAACAAAACAGAAGGAATATAGAAGAAGGCACATTGTGTGGTTAGATACATACAAACAAAACTTTACCTAGCTGTACTTGAAGCTTTGAGTTACTCGAAAATTGGAACAAAAATCCTTCAGACCCCAAATTTTCCTAGCGAGATTCAAGTGGAGCTCCAACTAGAGAAGAAAATGGAGCTTTTTCTTCTTTGGTGGAAACTCCAAATTGGGTATTTTGAGTTTGGACATATTGAAAATATGTACACAGACTATAATTTATATAGAGAAGTCAAATTCATCTTGATTGAGATAACTCGGCCATATTTTTTCTTTTTCTCTTTTCTCCATGTAAAGTTTGACATAATTATTAATGAAGTTTTTCTTTAAAAAAGAAAAAAAAGGACAAACAACAACCCATTTAATTAATTTTTGGAGGCTCAATTCAATTCTAACTGATTATATACAACTAGATTGAATTTTTTATTATAATAAAAATATTCTTGCAAAATAATTTTGGAGACCTAATTCAATTCTAACTTATTATATATAACTAGCTTGCAAAATTTCAGTATGAACCCTGTAACTAAAATTGTATCAAGAAATTTTAAAGTTTTTAGCAAAGCAATCTATGGATTTTGGCAATATGAAAATTCTTTTATAATTTTTAGCAATGAAAATATGTTGTGTTTGGATTCATTTTCGGCCGATCTCGGAGATGGGCTAAAACTGATCCAATCTTTGAATTTTTTATTTTAGATTGTTTTTACGCTATTTTATACTCTTAAGAATAGATCCTGTCAACTGTTCACAATTCTCTCTCTTATTTTGAGTTGTTTCTTCATCTCCATCTTATTTCCAACTATGTAGCCATCACACCCATCTCATCATTGTCCCCTTTAACAAAATAACTCCTCCCTTTCCTTCCCCTCACTTCATCGGAACCCCGAGCGAGAGTTTGGTTTTGAGGATGGGCGGCCGAATTTTTTATTATTTTTCGCTGGTGAAGTTGAGCAACAGGCCATCAACCACATCGTCGATGGTAGCTTATGCTTTTTCCTGAAACCCTAAACCTTAATCTGCATCGAATTGTGAGGCTGTGATAATTTGTTGAAGCAAAAAGATAAGATGGGTTTGCTGAATGGTATATGATGTTTAGCCCCCTCACTTTTCTAATGATCAAATGGATGTAATTGTGTATTTGACTTTCTCCTACTACAAAATCAGCATAAGAGAAATGAACTGGTGGGAGAGAAAAAAGCAAATAGGGATTGGTAGGGGCAG
Organism: Sesamum angolense; assembly: GCA_034509725.1. Lineage (NCBI taxonomy): Eukaryota > Viridiplantae > Streptophyta > Magnoliopsida > Lamiales > Pedaliaceae > Sesamum > Sesamum angolense. Next base: position 15,364,681 of record JACGWL010000003.1, on the reverse strand, counting down.
AAAGAAAGATGCGGTTGGGGTTGGTGGGGATAGAAGGAGAGCAGGTTGGTGTGTATATTAGTTTATATTTTTATTTATCAATAGTTTTCTTAACATGTTAAAATTTTAATTTATTCTTTTATAAATTATAGAACTATAATATTTTATATCTTATTATTATAAATTGTATTTATTTTATAAATTGTTAAATCTATTTTTTGTTTTTAATTAATTTTTTGTGGAATTATTATTATTTTTAATTAAAAGGAATTTACTCCCCCATCAAATCTTTACCTTGATTTATTAATACACTACATAAATTTGATCTTCTTCTATTAAATTTTTTGAAATTCAAGGTTCTAATTATAAATAAATAATTATTTATGCAATACATTATTATTATTTTTGAATAATTATTATTATAGAAATTTAGTAAATGAATAATTTGCCACACAAATATTATTACAATAAAATATATACAAACATAAATGTATTTATATATAAATACATACATATAAAAAGAAATATGATTTGAAATGAATAATAAATTTTATCTCCCAGAAAACAAAATCAAACATACAATACCGATTTTACATTATTTAAGTTATCTCTGAAAATAAATCAAAACATATACACTATTTTCAAAACATACCTATTTATCTCTATTTTTCTCTCTTTATATCCATAAAACAAACAAAGCACTCCAAAAATAAATTCAAATATTACATAGTGTTCAATTTTTATGTAAATTAATAGTTGAGCAATATCGCGAACAAAATAAGATTTTTGCAGCGAAATTGCCGCAAACTTGCCACAAAAATATTAAAACAAATGTTGTAGCAAAATATTGTAAAGGCCTTTGCAAAGGTGGTTGTAGTTTTTGTTGCAAAACTTCTACGAACTATTCATTGCAAATTCGATAGGAAATGGCAATTTTTAGTAACATAATTTGCAACGAAATTCTACACGAACAAATATCTATTTACCACGACAACAAAATTCGTTCGACTGTAATATTTGATTTTTTTTTTTACATACCAAAATATTTGATTATGTCAACTCAAAAGTTTTGTAAATCATGGGAAGTTAAACATTTTTTGTAGGAACAAAACATTTCAAGATACAAAATATCATGGAAAAGAGGTGGACAACTATCAAAAAACGAGTTGCAAAAAAGTTGGCTTGCAACATACTTCACTAGTAGATCGGTTGCCCTATTAACTTCACGATATCCAAAAACCACGTGGACATTTTGAAATTTATCCCATAGAACCTTGCAATCCCGCAGCAGAGGAAAAAGATGCTTGGGTGTTTCTTTGTTCCTGCAAAACAAATGAATAAGTATTTGAGAGTCAGTTGATATGATTAAATTATCAGAACCTTTTTCTTGGGCAATTGCCAATCTATAACGTAAAGCTCAAATTTCAGGAGTAGAATTTGTATTAATTCCTGTTGAAAATGAAAATGTTGTAATAAAACTACCATGTTCATCTCTAAATATGCCACCGGACCTGAAAATCCCGTATTTCGCAATGAGCACCCATCAATTATAAATTTGATCCAAGATGGTGGGAGTGGGGGTGGGGTGGGGGATCCATTTAACATTGATTAACTTTTTATGTTTCAAAATATTACCTCATCTGGAATTGAGTACTGATTGTATTCGTGTCCAAATTTTAGAAATCTTAATGATTTTATTTTCAAAAAGAGCTTTAATACAATGGAACCAATGTACTGATAAAATCTATAGCATCAATTGTTATTTGAACAGTGCTTTACGCCACTGGAGAAGACAAATCAAGTTAGATTGAGAAAGCATACGTAAAGCAGGAAAGTAATATAAAGCGATTGGTAAGAAATACTTATACTATATATAGATATGTTTTTTTTTTTTTCTTTTGACAGGTTCTATATAGATATGTTCAATAGTATCATTTGTTGATTGACAAAGGGAGCAAAATTCTGTATTGAGTCTATGACGATCCTGGAGGAATTTAGCTATTGAAAGACTATAATGACCAACGATCCAAGAATGCAAAAGAACTTGAGGAGGTGCCTTTATTTTCCAAAGAGACTTCCATGGGAGATGTGGCACAACAATAGATTTGGATTTATTAAATAACCAAGAGTATACGGTACTAATGAAAAATCTACCTGATTTACTACATGCCCACATTTTATTATCTTATTTAGCGTAATTGGTAAGGGCAATGAAAATATATTAAGAATAATCTCTTCAGGAATAAATATCGTAATTGCTTGGAGAGACCATTTATTTTGATGAATAATTTCGTTAACCTGTAAGTTAAGTAGATGTGGGGGAATTGTATTTACTAAAGATTTCAATGTAAAGTTGCCTATCCTTTTATGTGTGTAAACATTAATTTTAGTACCATCACTATTCCTCTAATGTGTTGCTTCTTTCAGTAAAGGAATATGTTGATGCAAGTTTTTCTAAATCCAACTATGATGATTCTTTTACCTCTAAATCAATAAATTCAGTATTTGGAAAGTATTTAACTTTAAAAACTTGAAACCAAAAGGTGTTATTTGTTAAATGCATTCTCCATCTATATCTTAGAAGGAAAACTATATTTAATAATTGTGGTTTTTTTTGTGATATATATTTTATTTTATTTACATTTCATAAGAAGTTTTTATATATCTTGCAAAAGCTTTTGATGATTGAAATTGGAAGTTTAGAAATGCCCATATGATAATTAATATTAGTAAAGACTAGTTTTAAACAATAGAACTCGTCCTACATATGAGAGAATTTTATTATATCATACCTCAAATTTTTGCTCAGTTTTATTCACAATTTCATAGAAAATTTATTTATTTAGTCGGGTCATTTTAAATATTTATTTTTTAATGTTGAAGGAGATAAGTTTAGGGAATGAATAACATTAGTTTTGATATTCGAAGGAGTAAAAGGTGAGAATAAAGATGTTGATTTTTCCCAATTAATCGATTGTCCTGAAGCTTTACATAATTCATTTAGAATTAGCTTTACAGGATTAATAGATTTATTATTAGTTTTCAATAGGTGGTCTATTTTGGGAAGTCTTCATTGCATCCAGTCTTTTGGCGTTTAACATCTTGACAAATCGTTAAATAAAAGATTGTAGACAAAGAATGAGGAGGTATGGCGATAAAGGATCTCCTTGTCGTAAATCTCACAATGGGTTTCATAGTGTAGATTTAGCTCTATTAACCAAAAGACAAAATAAAATAATACTAATACAAGTAAATATTCTCTGAATAAATGTATCTGGAAAATTAAATTTTTTTTAAGAGCAAATACAATATATTTTCATTCAAGTTTATCATAGGCTTTAGCCATATTCAGCTTTAGACCCATGTAATGAGTTTTTTTATTTTTTTCTTTTTCAAGGTATATAGTAATAATTTGCTTGAAGAATATTATCTGAAATTGGCATTTTGAAAAGGTGAAAAATATTTATTAAGTATTGGCCGCATTCGATTAACCATAATGTTAAAAATTATTTTATAAGTGACATTACAAAGGCTAATTGGTCAATAATGTGAAGCAATTGTAAGATTTTCTTTCTTAGGGATAAGGATAATATTGGTCTGGTGAAAGTGAAAAGACATTAGTCATTCCAAGAAAAATTCTTGGCAATTGGTATTAGAGTTGGTATTAGAGTATTTTTTAAAATTGGTAAGATTTTCTTTCTTAGGGATAAGGATAATATTGGTCTGGTGAAAGTGAAAAGACATTAGTCATTCCAAGAAAAATTCTTGGCAATTGGTATTAGAGTATTTTTTAAAATTGGTATAAATGAGCATTAAAACCATTCTGCCAGGAACTTTTAATGGCCCAATTTTTTTAACAACACTCCATATGTCTTCATTGGTTATTGGAGTTTCAAGTTGGATTTGATCAACTGGTGACAGGGTAGGTACAATAACATCAGAAAAAGAAAAGTCTGATGGATTAGTTGAAGAATTGGATTGTATTTGTATTGATTCTTGGAATTCTCACTATTTCTTCAGGATTAGAAGTCCAACTGGAAAAATATTTTTAATGCCAAAAATATTGTTTTTCCTACATTTCTGACTAGTATATTTATGAAAGAATGAGGAATTTAAATCATCAGAATTTTTTCAATTAATCGTAGCTGTTTGTTTAGTAAGTATCCTTATATTTGAGAAGTTGATTTAATTCTTTGGAAATGAATTGTTCTTTATCGAGCAAAATATCATAGTGATTTTGGCTTTTTAGAACATTAATATCTTGCAATTGTTTAGTTACGTGATTTTATTTTTTGATTAGTATTACCCATTGTATTATACTTCCAGTAAATTACTTGTTTAATGAACTTAAAACAATTGGATCGAAACCCAAAATCAATAGGTTTAGGAGTATCAGGTATCCAATTTTCATTTATTAGGTATTGAAATTCAGTGTACTGTGCCCAAGCTGCTTCATATCTAAAAGGTTTATAAATTACAGACTTAAACTGGGATGTATCAAGCATGATAGGTGAATCATCAAAGGTACTTGAGCTTTAAATGATGAACAATAGCATTTGAAAAATAATCACACCATGATGTGTTAGCTAAAACTCTATCTAAACATTAACAAATAATTTTTCTACCAAATTGCTTGTTTGTCCATGTAGATTTATTCCCGTAAAATCCGACATCAATCATATTGCAATAATTTACGCATGACTGAAATTTAAGCATTTTTTAGGAAAGAAAGTTACCTCCTAATTTTTCATCTTGATGTAAAATAACATTAAAATCTCCTATAATAACCCATTATCAGATAACCTACATAAATTAGTCCATACTTGTCCTTGTAGCGAGGCATTGTGGATGATTATACAGTACTATCATGCGGAAAGGATGATCACCATTTTTGTTTCAATCTCCAGATGTGCCATTTGAGCACCAAGTTGAATCTATTTCATATGTGTCTGCTGAGTTCCAAGAACCCACAAACCTCAAAGTAGTCTATTGATGAGATAATAGATGAATCTGTAAAAAATAATTATGGAATAACACTATTAGCTCTATCTGCATGCATTCGAGTATCTAAAATGATAAGAATATGAGGATTTGCTCTATGAACAAGATCTCTTGCAGCCATGAGAAATCCTGGCTTTCGTGCCCCCTACAATTCCAACTCAGGATCCACATATATTCTGGTAAATTCAGTAAGGTTAGGCGTGAGGAACCAAATAGGAGGGATAAATTCATTTTGGTCCTCAAACATAACCACTTATGCGATTTTGGTCCTCAAACTTTGTTTTTTTTTTTATTATTTTTTTGTAGTATTCATTTTTTTGTTAACTCTTCCATCAAATTGGACATATTTTTTCACGTGCAATGCACGAGCTGCAGAAGGGGGAAAACTAGGGTTCCCTTCTATCAAAATTCTTTCCACTCGTTATCTTTCACTCTCTTCTCTTCACTCCCACCCATTCGTTGCTGCTCGCTACCCATTCGTCACCGTTGTTCGCCACACATTCGTTGCCACTGTTCGTTGTCGATCGTGAAGCTCCATCGTTCACAACATCAACCGGTCACGATAGCTCCAGCGTTAGTAATAGCCATCGTTCGCAACATCCGCTTGCCGCCGCCACCTGAAGACCCTTTGCGCCACTCGTAGCTCCAAATCGCCACTCACCTACTTGTCATCTAGAGGTGTATTCTACATAAAAAATAGGAGCCATGGGATAAACTTTATGATTGATTATGGTAAGTATTATTAGGAATTTATGTGATTTTGAAATTTTTTAATTTAAATTTTAATTATCAAAGTTATGGGTTTACTGTTGAGACATTAGATTTAAATATTTGATTATTAATTATGAATGGTATAGTGATGATATGTATACTATTATGCTGACTGAAATATTGAGAAAGAAGGGTGTGTGCATAGTGATGATGATTTTGATAGCACATATGGTTCTGATGACGAAGGAAAGATGAAGTATCAGATGCACAATCTTAGGGCTGAAAATAAAAAAATCTTGATCTTAGGGTTGAAAATAAAAATCTTGATTTTATTGAAGTATCATCAGCAAATGAAATTCAAAGACATTGTCCTAGAAGGGGTATGATGATGAAACTTGAAAAAAAATAACAAGAAGAGGTTGAGGGCAAAGAAGGATACACATGGTTTGTGTATGCCTCAAAGATGCAAAATGATGATGCATGAAAAATAAAAGTTAATTATAACCCTAATTATATGTTTGATTTTGTGTAATCTGTTAGATTTATTTACACAATTTTTATGTTTGTCTATTTCAAGTAAGAATGCCCCTGAAAAATAAGCAAAAAAAACCAACAAGGTCAACTAGAATTGCTTAAGTCGAGGTACATCTTTTGATTACATTATTTTTGCATGCCTCGCTTAAGTTTATTAATTCATTCTCTCTTCTAATTTTATTGGTTCAGACCAATCAATCTACATCAAACATACACACTGCATTGATTGTTAAAGGTGGAATAAATTTCATCGCCTATTGAACTTAAGAGCCTCATTCTCAAATACAGCAATAGGGAATACTTCGAGGTTTGCTTCTGAATTGCCTCTTAGAATATCAAGAAGTACTTTAAGGGTGCCTTCAAATCATCTAGAGCATCTCAGTCTAGTCAACAAGGATGATGTTTTGTAATAAGATTATGAACTACTTAGTTAATGTTTGACATTGTGGAATGTTCAAGTTAAGATTATATTTTTATCAGTTATTTTTTGAGATTGTGGAATGTTAAAGTTAAGATTATGAACAATTCAATTTGAGATTGCGGAATGTTATGTTAAATTATTGCATTGATGTTTAATTAATTCAAGGATGTATACTTTTTTAGTTTGGATGTTGTTTTTTATGTTACACATATTGCAGGTATTGCATTATATATCAAACAGGCTATTGACAATGTTTTGTTAAGATTCTTAGAAAATTTGTTGCTTAAGTTCATTTTTTAGTTTATTCTCTTTTCAAATTTGAAAAAAAAAAATAAAAAAAATGGATGCATTGGATTAAAATTTGAAAAACACCATAAAATCGGAAAATAGCAATTCTTTTCATTATCAATGGAGTTTCCAATAAATTTAACAATAGAGTTAACAGAATGACCAAAAATACCAAAAAAAATAGAAGTTTGAGGATCAAAGTTGCAACTTCAAATTGTTTAAGGACTAAAACTGCATAAGTGACTATGTTTGGGGACCAAAATTGCAATTAACCCGATTTACTCCCTGCAATGTCACAGGCCTATTTGGGACTTGATTTGTCCTCAAGAATGCCTACAGATCTTTTTTCAATGAATGCAAATACATGCGAAATTGCACTTTCCTGTCCTTGAGAAAGGTCTTTTTTTCCTGTGAAACTTCGAGGATGGTGTTTTAAGGAGTACATGGGTTGAGGAAAAGATGCAGGGTTGTATGAAGAGCTTGGAAAAGAAACTTGTTTGACCCCAGAATTATCATTTGATTCCTGATCATAGTTACTGGAGGTGGAGGGGCTAGAGGTGTGAGAGTTGGAGTTTCTAGAATGTTTATGCTTTGTTGATTTTGTGGTGGATTCTACAAGGGACTGAAACTGGAAGGCGAATTTAGGTTGTGTAAGGGCAGTCTCCTGGGGAGTTGATTTCATGGAGGTGAGAGGTGGATTTTGGGAAAGAAATGGAGGTAACATTGTTACTAATGTTTCCTTTGATGGTTGGGGTTGTTGGGCAGTATGTTGAAAGGGTTGGAAGTCATTTTTTACAGTCGAAGCTCTATGTAAATTAGGGTGTGTATCGTGAACTTTTGCTTGTGGTAAGTCAAGCGACGTAAATTTGGTGAATAATCCAAATATGGAGATCCTACTGTTGTTGCATTTAGTTTCTTTTACTGACTCACTTTGGTTTTTTGCTGAGTTAGTCTGCTTTAGCTGCCACATTCTGATCTAATTCTAATTTGTGGATGGTAAACGGATCTACATTTGCTAGTTTTGAATAAACCGTTGGCTCAGTTGTTCAATAGACTGATTAGATTCAGAAGCTGCAGTATCTATGGGCGTGGCTGAGGTGTCATCTGACTCTATGGTTGATTGGACTACTCTATTCACTTTGTAATTAACTTCTGTATTAATGATAATGTTTTCATTAATCATAGTGTTATGCTTGTGATTTGCTTCCTGCTTTGAAAATTGTTGCATTTCCTTCTCCGTTAACGACAATATTCTGCTCTCATGTTGATGAAGATCTTGATTCAATCTTGTGAATGAATTAGATACTTGGATAATATTGATTTCTCCTCTTTGCTTTTGTGTGGGATCCATAGGAGACCATTTCTTCATCAAAGAACATCCCTTTAAAATTTATTGTTCCTTTAATTATGGAATTTTCTCTCCCTGCTTTATCATATGCCTCTGGTTATTTCGTTGTTGAGTTATGATTCCTATTGGAGTACCTCTAGACCACCTTCGACTACTGACAATCCTCCATTCTGAAATCTTCTCAGTACTTAATCGACTGGATTGCTCTTTTGTGCTCTGGGTAGTTTTTGACGCATTTAGATCAAAATTTAGAGGCAAAGTGGTCTGACCTTTACGAGAACAGTTGGGGAATATGATCAATAGTTCCACACATTGAACAAGAGGTCATATCCAGTTCATAAACAATGTTTTGCTTATGGTGATCAATAATAATTGCAGGAGGCAAAGGTTTTGATGTGTTTACTTCTATATGCATCCTCAGAAAACAGCCTTTAGATTGATTATATATGTGTCCATTAATCTCGATGTGTCTTTCTAGTTTTTGCCCAATTGCAAACAGAGCGTCTCTATTGTAATACTCAATCGGCAAATTAGGCAGTTGTACCCAAAAATATAACTTTGAAGGAGCTTCTTTAAAAGGGGTAAAGAAAGGTCGTCATTGTTGTATACACGTGTAGGAATTGACCAAAAACCAAGGACCTCCTACTAAAGCAATAAAATAGTCTTTAGAGTTGTTGAATTTAAGTAGATAATTTCCTTCCCCCAGATAGATATACGTGATAGGTTGTGACGTTTTCTAGATACACATGAGTCTTATCTATATAAAAAAATTGTATATGAATCCCAAAAGCTTGTAGGATTAAAATACGCCTCCACTGAGAGTGAAACGTTTGTTGAGATTCTTGAGATTCTTCATATGTAGGGGGCAAGTCAAAGTCGATAGGATTCCAGCGTTGAATCGATGTCGGGAAATAGAAATGGTTAGAAGATACAATAAGCTTATCCTAGAATAATAGGTTAGAACATTGTTGTAAAAAGCTATGATCCTAGGAAGTATCTGGTGGCTTGAATGATGCCTGAATTGGTATAAGTTGGGGTTGTGAATAAGAAGCGTCATCCAGTGGCTTAGGTTCCATGGAAGGTTTTCCGGTGGTCGGAGAAAGCGTAGTCTTTGGTAGTGTGGAGAGTTCCATCCTCACAGCGCACCTAAGTTCGACTATAATAGCACTAAGTTATAGCTACAAAAAAATTTGCGAGGCAAATAAATTGTGCAATCTCTTTTAAATGAAATTAGTCCTTGCATGGCAATGAGGCAGTTCTTTGTTATGCTCCCCCTAGGAGCATTACTAAAGACTGGGTCAATAGGGGCAAAACAGACTTGACGAAATATTTACTTACATTTGCTTTTCTAGGCCAAAGTTGACCAACAAATAAAGAGGACAATGTAATAATATTGACATTTATAATGAATTGATGTATTCCAAATTATTCAAAAATGATGAATGATTTATATAATTTCATTATAGGTCAATGGGTATCATTATATTTACCCAACTTTCCTTCCTGCATATTGTATTTGCAGTGATTATATGAAACCAATATCCTATTATTATGTGTAATTTATTAGATTAAGTTTTCCCATTGTACCCAATTTGTGACATCATTCATCTTTTTTAAATTATCTTGGGTTAATTATATTTTGTCTTTCGAACTATAATCATTTTCATATTTTGACATCTATATATATTTTTTTTTCAACTTACTATCTCAACTTTACTAAATTTTTACACTTTGCCATTTCTAACTGTTTTTCACCAAGTTTTTTGTTGGAAAAAAATTGCATGCAGTGCGCGTGTGATATTTAAGGGTTATGTGATCTGAAAATTTTCATATATGCACAACATGTAATACTTTCCCAACACAAAAATCAACAAAAAAATAGTTGTATATGGTAAAGTGCAAATTTTACAAAGTTGAGATGATAAATTGACAAAAAAAAAAAATTAAATACCAAAGTATAAGAACAAGTCAAAATATAATTTACCCAATCATCTTTTATATATAGTTCATACGAATTTAAACCTTAATGATAAATCATTTGGGAATAAACATAATTGGTGAGTGAAGGAAAAGGAATCATGTAATTAGTGTACTTGAAGATTCCATCTCATACATAAGAATATAATTTAACCACTATATTCTGCCAAAAACATTGATAACTCTGCAGCTATAGTTGGATTTTCGAAAATTTTTTGTTTGAGCAGCAGCAGTCGTGCTTGCTGCTCTAACTCTCGACATTAATTAAAAATTAAATTACTTTTTTAATTGGATGCTTTTTCACTAAACCCAATTCTAGACACACAAACTATTTAATTAATATTCGTATAATATCATACTAGAATTATAAGGAAATTCACGTTAATAATTAGGATTATCTTCATTAGAACTTGATAAATTGTAATTAGTCTAACACTTGATACATAATAATGTTTAATTGCTCGGCCGGAGGATAATATTAATATTTTTCCATGTATTTTTTTTTTTATTAGTGAGAATTATTGTATAAAGTTATCACGAAAACTAGTACGATAAAAAGCATTACATGTGAAGTTATCATTACATGACAAAAAGAATTACCCGTAAAATTCTCACTATAAAATTCTAGCGACGAAAAATTTGTGCATGTATAAAGTCATCAATATAATAATTAATGACCAATATAAAGTTACAATCAAGTGACAACGTCGAATATAAATGCTATTATAAATATGTCGCAAATCATATAAATTTTTTATTTTTGAAAAGATATATAACGCATAAATTGATCATCCCGAACTAATAGTCCGCCAAAAAACATTTTTTAGTGCGGGGACGACTTAAAGCATTATTAAAAAAAAATTAAAAGTATATTACATTTAATAAATTTTTCAAAATATGTTAAAATTTAATTAGTTAATCTAATTAAGTAGATCTATAGTTTATAAAGCCCATGGTAAATTCGAAGAGAGTATTTCAAATTATGTATGGGTATCCTGAAATCGACTTCAAAATAATTAATAAAAAGTAAAATAAGAAATATATATTTATTAAGTATAAATAAAAGAAAATAGAACTTTGAGATTATCATTTATGGAATAATTAATCAAAAATGATTTACAAAAATAGAACTTGACTTTATAAATCCAAGAGTGCCATCCCCCTTCCTGAAGTCGCCAGAGCACCATGCCCACACAATAATTATTATGTGACTTTGGTTTTGCCCTTTAAAATTAAGGAAAAATTACAATAGATTTCTTTAAATTTCATCATAATTATTTTTTTGTTTTTTAAAAAGTTACAAATGTTCTTTGAACATCTAACAACCTATTATAGGGGAATATTTGTTCAACGCCCGTTAATTTCAGAAAATATTTGTAATTTGTCAACAACAAAAGATATCTGTAATTATGACAAATCTCAAGATAATTCATGGTAATTTCACTACTTAAGTAATGTGATTCGGCTAAGGGGAAAAAAAGTAGTTTAGTATTTAAAATAATTTTTGTTGACTGTGACTTTTAATTATAATTTTGTTTATTTAATAAAAATTAAATATTTAAAAGATAGGGAATAAGAACCATAATTTTAGAGGTCATGGATTCGAACCGCGCCAGGTGCATGGGATGTTATCTGTTGTATAGCAGAAGTTGGTTTACTGCATAGTAGGAGTAGTTATCTACTGTAATAATAGGTGTCATTGAGCAGAATAATATTATTATAATAGTTTTTATTAGATATTGATGTCGATAAAATAATTATACTTGTAATCAATTTATTCATTAATAATAGTCCGTCGCTCTATTTACGACTTTACAGTTTGGATTAAAAATTATTTTTCTTAAGTCTCAAACAAAATAAGTTTGCGCATTAATTATTAAAAGTTTAAGCCGCGAATTAGCACAAATTATTAAAGAATGGAAATAATCGAATTTAGTATAATTAATTAGAATAATTATTCATGACTCATATTGTTGTGTTGTATTATAATAACTATACTCTTCTGTGGATAATGTAAAAAAAAGGATCATTATAATTAAACTTACTTTTTAATCTTTTTAAAAATATTTTTAATAATTGCTTTGGAAATAATTAAGATATAAAGTTAGCATATTTATTGCAAAGATTTTATGAGAAGCAAGAGGTTAATTTGAAGTGATTTAATACATGTTTTAAAACCTAGCCCAGTCTAAATAGTCGGACGCTGAACTGCCATCCACAAAACGGGCCGATTAAAATAAAAAATATTGAAGGAGTCAAAAAACTAGTTTTCTTCATGAAAACTATTTGACTACAGTGGTTCCATCGGTAAATCGAGTGAAGTAAGATAGATGAATGATAGTTGGGGCAATTGAAATTAGAGTAAATGCATGATTAAATTTTCAACTTTTCTTCTAAAAAGTGTATTATCTTTGTTAAGTACTAATTTATATATTATTAAGGATAGTAGATAATTTTTGAAAATATGCTATTTCTATTAAATTGGGATAATTTCTGTTAAATTAACTTTTATGTTATTTCTAAATATAAAATCCTAATTTCTCTCTCTCAGTTCGATTTGCTATTTCTGTTAAATTATTATTTAATAATATTTGTGTATCTATATTTTATGTTAAATTTGAAAATATATATACATATTTATTATTTCTTGTATTTGATCTTTTTAAGTTTGTTTTTAAATTTATTTTATTACATTGTATATCTTATTGAATTATTAATGTCAAAGAAACAGTCAATAATATTTTTTATTAAAAAAAGATAGATTGTTACGTATATTATATATTATATAATTTATTTAATGTTATTTTTAAAATATTAATCATGATTTATGACATAAATATAACGTCACTGGTCCAATCTTAATAGACTCAACAGTGAACCAGTGATACCATACCACTTAATTTTTTTAGTTCAATAAACAGTCTGAGTTTCAAAACATTGTTAATAAATATGATTAGACAAACCCTTATTAGTCACCTTTTAAATCTAGCTTAATTAGGGAAACCAATGATGGATTTCACATATATTCTGATTATAATCCTCGTCTTTGGTGCTAAAATTAGAAGGCCAAGAAGTAATGGGATTCACCAATAATGTCTATTAAAATTAAGATTCTATGAATTATTACGATGTCAGATTTTTCAAGTTTTATTCAACATGCCGATGTTTCACTACAAAAAAAAATATTATTATTGGCTACAATATTAATGGATATAGCTAAAAATTATGGTTAACTAACATGATTAACTACGATTAAATAAATCATTCCAAAAAAAAAACTTTTCTATCATGAAGAAAGTTATAGGCCGGCCATGACTAAGAGCACAATGGCTAAGACAATGGTCATTTGCGAGGTGTCGTGGTCAATAAATTTTGCCATCGGTGTGTTATGTTATCCAAAATGCCAATCTATATATCGTTAACATTAGTATAATTCTCGAAATCGTCTTATACCTTTATGTGCAGTTATTGTATTTAATTATTTTACACTATATTGCGAATCAACAAACTGGCACTATTCCTATCTTATTCGCGATTAGCACAGACTACCATATTCATAAAATAACATATATTCCGCCTCCCCTCCCCTTGGTACTCCGATGACCCTTTCTCGCATGTCAATTTGAACTACATAAATTAGAGAATGCCTAATTCATCACATACATGTAAATTATACTATAGTTAATCAGGTAATGTCTTGCATTCGATAAAGTAATCCTAGAAAATGTTACTATTTACGAAATTATTTAGTTCGGGTCACTAATCACCAAAGATCTAACTTATGTAAGTCAACCTAATAGCTGCAGTTAGCTAATATCTAGCAACCTGGATCCCATCGTTTATAAAACTACAAAGTAACGTTCATCATTAAATAGATCGATGTGGTACTAAATGACTATAGCTGATAGATAATAATATGTATATATGTAAAAAATAATTTAAACAAACATATAATCATAATGGAATCAAATTATAGTCTATGCTATAGACACTACAAAGAAATAATTATGCACTAACATAATATCGCACAATACACAACATCATTATGAGATATTCGTATATATAGTAAATAATATTTAGACTATACTAATATAACCTAACTTTCCAACACTGCTAACCCCCACCTATCAAGTATAGAAACTATAGTTAAATATCTACATTTCTTTCCCAAATACTACCTTCTAATCGTCCATATCTATTTGTTTTGAAAAACAAGGCTGCTACTAACCAGACACATAGTACTCCATTTAACACATCTGAAATCTGCCTTATCTCAATGTTATTTCTATCTCTTGATATAGATATTCTGCTACTTTAATATACAAACAAAATAAAAGTAATATATACATTTATCATTAGTAATAACTCACAACTTCAAGTAAGAAACACAGCCGTACTATTTTTATTCTTGCCGACATTGATTTTTAGCATGATTCTAAAATTTTGCAATTTCATCCTTTTCCAACCAATTTGTATGAAAAATTGCATGTGATTTATACTTGACCCAAACTGAAACTTTTGCCCTATAACTTAGAGAGCATTGGCAACTTACATCCTGTAACTTAATCGAGTTGGAATTTTTGGTTTTGCACTAATTAATTTACAGGATCCAAAATAAAACTTAATTGAGTCACGTGCAAATCACATGTAATTTTTCAGCCAAATTGGTCGAAAGAGTTCTAAAATTGTCAAAGTTATAATATTACATGACTAAAATACAAAATTACTTTGGCCTTGCTCAATTATGATTTGTCTTGGCTTTTGTACAAATAAAAAATGCTATCCTTTCTAAATTATAGGACTAAAATTATATATTCTCTACTTATACGGATGTTATCGTGTAGATCTTGGAATAACCTTATCATTAAGAAAAACAATATTTAACTTTTATGTTTTTTTTTTCTTAATGGTTTACTCAATTAAATTAACCTTAAATCCAAATGCCAGTACATATATAGTAAATACTAATGATCATTATAAAGGTCATGTGTTCGAATTCCACCACATGTATAGGATGTTATTTTATTGTATAGCAGATACCGTTGTCTATGTAATGATATGTGTTGTTTAGATTTAATTTATCTGAAATATTGTTGATCAAGATATGATTGTAATTGTATTCGTTAGATATCGGTACTCTACATAAAAAATTATTAATTATTTCAATTAATAATAGTTCATCGCTTTTAATTTAAAATAATATATAATATATATATATATATATACTGATGATGAGATAAAAATCTTTTTAACAACCCAAATCAAGTTTGATTTAACTAAAGGGAAAATTACAATTTTAGTCCTATAATTTAAGGGGGGGGTGGCATTTTTAGTCCTGTACGAATTGATTTTAGCAATTTAGTCCTGTAACTTCATAATTTTGATAATTTTAATCCTTTTTTGCCGGAAATTATAATTTACTTGTAATTTTAGTCCTGCAAATTATAAATTCATGTAGGACTAAAAATGTCAATTCTCCTAAGTTGTAGGACTAAAAATGCCAATGCCCTTTAAGTTACAGGACTAGATATACCCAAAAAGGATAAAAATTGCCAAAATTTTAAAGTTATAGGACTAAATTGCGAAAATCATTTCGTACAGGACCAAAAATGCCACCCCCTATAAGTTAGGGGACTAAAATTGCATTTTTCCCTTAACTAAATTAATCATACAATAACTGTGATACACTTGGCCGGTGACTAATAATTGTTGTATAATTGGTTCATGTCTGATAAGATCTAGTTCGAATTAGAATTTTTCGAGTGAGATTTTTGTGCAATATCTGGCTTTTGAGGGGAAGATTGCATATTTCAGCCCATAAGTTAGATTTTATCCGTTTTCAGTCCCATATTATATACCGAAATATTAAATTTAATCGTAGTTAATAGATATGGTAATGAAGAAAATGCATATTTCTTCTTGTATCTTAACTAAAAAATTCCTCACATCTTGTCCTTGTCCTAACTTTTTTAGATCAACTGCAACAAGAATTAATGTCTTCAACAATTAGATCAATTGGAGCAAATGTAGTTGTCATTATATGCTTTTATGTAAAGATGAATGAATTCAAACACATGTGGAAGGTTTCGGAGTTGGCATTGCAACTCTCCAATTTCTTATTGTTTTCCCTTTTTTTTTTCTTTTTTAATCAAAGCCGTCGGTGCAGTGGTCGGTGTTTTGGCAAGATTCCTACCCATTTATTAAGATCAGATATATCTGCACAAATTAGAAACGATGAGTACTTACTCCCTTTATAAAAAAATCAAATAATCCATAAAAATCTCCAATTTATTAATTATTGCTTTCGTTTTATTTTGTTGTTGATTTGAGGGTTTTTGTCTGATTTGATTAGTTCCCGAATTCAAAAATTCTTTGGAAAAGTTTGTAACAATTAGCCTTCTAATTAACGATTTGATTTTACCTTTACCACATAAGTTGTATACCATTTTTCTATTTAAAAAAAAACAAATATAAATTGGAAAGAATGAAGAATTAGAAACTTTTGTAGATACAAGACTAAATTTAGTATATTTCTATAAACAATGAGACTAAAAACATAGACCCTAATTTATACGACAAAATTAAACGCAATTCTCCTACTTTTGAGTTAATGGATTGCAAATATTAACGCCGTAAACGTACGTACTTCAATTTACTACAATAGTATAAGATAAACCATCAAATTATAAGAAAAAAAATTAACCTAATTAATTAATATAGATTTATATATATATATATATATATAACTGAGGTACGTACTACAAGTTCAGAAATATAATTAAATGAGTCTATTATTATATATATTACGTGCCCTCTAATTTATATATCAAAATCTTGGAATATTGTACATTGATGCATTAGAAAAAGAAATTGATAATAATTTTGAAAAACTAATTTCAATTGCTAGTACTACTGATCGCAAAATAATTAATCATTGTATTTTATAAATAATAATAATTTTCACAAAATAATACTGATTTATAACTATTAATTTAAGAGATAATTATATTTACACCTCCTAACCTATGGTCTATTTACACAAATCATCCTTATTTTTTGCATAATTGCATAAACTACTCCTAACAAAAAAAATAGGGATAGGTTGTGTAATGATGCTAACATGTTAGGGGGTGTATGTGTAATTTTTAAAAAAAAATAAGGGTGGTTTGTATAAGTGATAATGATATTTTGATAGATGTATGTGTAATTATTTAAAATATATGAATGATTTGTGTAAACAGACCACAAATTCTGGGGTGTAAATGTAATTATCCCTTAATTTCATTGTATACTCAAAGTTATTATATATATCACTTCTAGAAGTTAGTGAAATATGCATTGTTTAGTCGTTTTTCACTTATTAATTAGTTACTCCGAAATTGAAATTTTTATTTGTTTTATAATTATTATAAAGACATGTACAGTGTGTATTTATATTAAACCAGAAAATTGCTACTTAATATGAGGGTAAATAACATAGCTGGTCCTTTAAATTTGCATTTAAAACCAATTTAGTCGGGCCTTTAAGGTCATTTTTTGGTGGGAATTATATTTTAAGGGGGAAAATTATAATTTTAGTCCTGTAACTTAAGGGGGTGGTATTTTTAGTCCTATAAAAATTGATTTTAGCAATTTAGTCCTATAACTTTATAATTTTGGCAATTTTAGTTCCTTTTTTGCCGGAAATTGCAATTTACTTGTAATTTTAGCCCTACAAATTAATTCATGTATGACCAAAAAAGCCAACTCCCCTAAACTATAGGACTAAAAATGCCAACGCGCCATATGTTATAGGACTAAAAATGTAGGAACGGGATAAAAATTGCCAAAATTTTAAGGTTACAGGACTAAAATCAAGAACAAAAATGCCACCCCCCATAAATTATAAGACTAAAATTGCACTTTTCCTATTTTTAGGCCATAGGATAGAGAATTCAACACTTTTAGTCCTTCACTTTACGAAATTTTCAAGATGTTCGCAGAATATATGAAAACTCGACACATTTAGTACTGTAATGCTTTTATGAAAATTTTAAAATGATTCCAAAATTAAAACCAGACACATTTAGTCCAATAAATCCCGTAGAATATAGAACTAAAGATATTGAGTTTTCTCAATTTTAATACCATTTTCTTAAAGTAGAAGACTAAATATATCAAATTTTTCTAATTTTAAAACCATGCCCCACCTGTGTTCGACCTCTACTAATGTAATTTTGTCCAAGAATCATGTTTTTCTAGAGTCCTTCCTCAATTGTGATTTTATAAATTTTCTAGTTATTTTAAGATGTCAATTGAGACGTTTCTAGGAGTGGGGACTATTTTAGCTAA
Organism: Sesamum angolense; assembly: GCA_034509725.1. Classification (NCBI taxonomy): domain Eukaryota; kingdom Viridiplantae; phylum Streptophyta; class Magnoliopsida; order Lamiales; family Pedaliaceae; genus Sesamum; species Sesamum angolense. Next base: position 15,346,091 of record JACGWL010000003.1, on the reverse strand, counting down.
AACAACTTTATTTCATTACATAACATACATCATTTACTTCAAAAATTAGTTCACAGACAACATACGACATCTGCAATTTTAACACTCTCATTTTATTTTCAGACCACAAATTCTTAACTTTATCTCAATATCAGGTCACCAAGTGAATAGTCCTTAAAAAAGATCTGGCATTTTAGGCCGGAAGTTACAATACTTTATAAGCTAATAAAAAGACTAATTTAATAATTTTACAAATTTAAGGAACTAAACACTACAAAAAAAATTGAGTATTCGCTATACTATAAATGACCACGACTTAAAAATCGTGATAAATCACTACTATTAACAACGGTTAAATAAAATCAAAGCAAAAATTTAATTTTTTTACCACTTTTAATCAGAGAAAATTTAGTCCTGTAATTTAAGGGGGGTGGCATTTTTAGTCTTGTACGAATTGATTTTAGCAATTTAGTCTCGCAACTTTATATTTTGGCAATTTTAGTCCTTTTTGGCTGGAAATTGCAATTTGCTTGCAATTTTAGTCGTGTAAGTAAATTCATGTAGGACAAAAAATGCCAACTCTCCTAAGTTATAGGACTAAAACTGTCAATGCTCCCTAAATTACAGGACTAAAAATGCCGAAAAATGACGAAAATTGTCAAAATTTTAAAGTTACAGGACTAAATTACAAAAATCAATTCGTACAGGACCAAAAATGCCACCCTCATAAGTTACAGGACTAAAATTGTATTTTTCTCCTTTTAATTCATATTTGCCATGATTTCTGGCCATAGCAAAAATCAAATGTTTTGGCCATGGCTAATGTTTTGGCCATGGCTAATGTTTTAGCCACACTTGCAGAAACAATGACTAATGGTTGTTGCGAAGCCGTGGCTAATTCGTATTTGTCATGATTTTCTTCTTTTGGCTATGATGATTGGCCATTGCAGAAATTTAAATTTTTTCCAGTGAAAGTGGGAAAAATTAAATTAAATTGACCATTTTACCTTGGGAAAAGTCAAAATTCGAATAAGATGGATCAATATCATGAGACTCAAATCAATTAAATTAAGTTTTGAGATGTTAACGTCAAAAAATGAACTTAAGGAATTAAAATAATTTTAAAATACAAACTTAAGGGACCACGTATAGTATTTACTCTTAATTTAATTAATGACTATTTAGTTTAAGTTTGTTAGCCTGATTGGTGAGTAGAAAGCAGAGGTCATTAATGTCTGTAATTAACCTTTATGCCTATACACAGGCGGACAGGGAGTTAAGGAATTATGTGTATGATTACCACTGTTCAATTTGGCAACTTCGTTCAAGGAAGATATTGGAGAAGTGGTCCCAAAGATTTTGTGGAAAACCCTAGACTTTTTCATGCTTAAAAAACCCTAAACTTGACACAAATTCTCAGACTTTAACCAGTCTCCTTTTCATTGGGATATTGTACAGTGTCTGAAAAAGTTTGTAAAATATACACATGCTGTGTACTTGATCTAATCATGTCGTTCTACATCCATCCTGCTGTAGCACCAGGTTCAAGGGTTTGGACAAACCCTAGTTCATCTTCTTGGGAAACTTCTACCTAGCTAGCTCCCATTTGACTAGACTGTTTGAAACATCCACAACAATATTATGGGCCACCAAAGAGGGAGAGAGAGAGCGAGAAAGCCCTCTGATTTTAGATGTTGAACATAGTTTAATTAATCATTTATACACAGTCTTTTCTTCCTTGCTTCTTCTCATAAGGGTTTCCTTCATAATTTAATTTTCATCTCTTAAATAATAATAATCAAACTTCTTTGTAACAGTTTGGAAATGATTTGTTGTGTTGTTTGGATTGATGTATTTGGAGCTAAGGATTTTAAATCCGTAACAAAAATTAATCCACTGCGCTTGTTTTGATAAAACGTTTCAAATGATTTGAAATCCTTTAATTCTCAATTTGAGATGTATACTGTTAGAGTGATATCAAGTCCGTCTATATAATATGAATTCATTTGAATTCCTTTCTCGAAATCTCTTGTTGAGATCTAAATCCACCCATTCGAATGAACTATAATCGCTGAGGATTAGCGAGATCTCAAATTATACAGAGTATTGTAGCTCAAGATTGAGGCTTCCATGATGCTTTGTATTATAGAAGGACTTTCGGTAGCAACTGGGCCGACGAGATACAACACCAGGAAATTAATGTATGTAGCGTATACATAGTACGAGTTTTGCGTTTACAGTGAAGGAGAAAGAATATAGAGAAGAAGATGCCAAAGTTTTAAGTAGCTATCAATATGAGAAACAAGCAAGCATCACTTGTTATTTTCTCGTCGAGATCGAGTACTAATAAATAAATAAAAATGATATTAGAATCTCTAAGCTCGTACTAACATCTGTAGCAGTAGCAGAAGCAGAAGCTGGTGAAAACAAGTGCTTATTAATGGTGAAAACTAACAATTGGAAATTCGGGCCGTGATCTGAGTACTTTACACAACTTATAAAAGGAAATTACAAGAAAAATATGTGCTAATTGATCCAACTCGACGTCTGTAACAGCTAAATGGCATACCTTTGATCCCAGAGGTCATGTAAACAAGAGGGTTTTTCAACTGCAAATACACATGAAAAGCTACCTTAAAAATTACTTTTCAGAGTTGATGAGATCCTGTCTCTTACTGCAAGTTATGTTCTTGTCTTCCTCCGACTGTGCACATCTGTTGAAGATCATCAGGGCTTGGGTGAAGATCTTCCTCCTCTCTCAAGAATCTCGAAATCGAATGACGGGGCTGAAGCAGCGCTGCTGGTTGCTTCATCCTTCTCTTCGGTACTGCTAGAGGCCTTATAATTACTTTGGTTAGCCCTTTGTCTCTCAAACTCCCTCAATTTGTGCAAGTACCTTAACATGGCCTCTGAGTAGTGGTCAAATCCTAGTGAACTCAGAGCCCAGCAGATGTCGTCTCCATTCACCGTCTTCCGGTTCTCCTTGTGGCACCGGTCAGACGCTTCACCGGTCACGAAGCATATGAACTCCGATGCACATTCTTGCATTGTTTCTTTGGCTTCTTTGGAAATCTTGGCACTCGGGGGGAGGATTTGCTTCATGATCCGTCCCACGTTTGCTATTGGGAGCAATATATCATGCTCATCAGTCATTTTCAAGGCTAAATGATCTGATTGGATCTTCTTTTATTGACAGACAGACACGTTTCCCTTCTCTAATTCTCTCTTTTATAGTGATATACACCGGTTCACTGTGATCGCGTATCTTAAAACTCTCATACGCTCTTAAATATACGCGTAAATAATCGTCAATAACGATTTAGATCCCACAATCGCACTTTATAAATCCAATATACATGTATTTAGCTCTTTAAATAATGACAAAAACATTATCTTAGATTGTTAGGAGGCATAACTTGGTGCCTAAAGCATTACCAATATATATGTTTATGTCATTTCTTGTCCCTTATACCATGAGAAAATACCCTTCTCTTGTGGTACATGGGAATCTTACTTTGTTTTTAAATTTAAAGTTGTTTGAGTTGATGGGCTATGGAGCCTAGCTGTAGGGTTTGTAATTCCTTCCAACACTCATTAATATGATTTTTTTTTTATTATTATTATTGTGAGCATAAGTTAGTGGGGAGAAATCAATTTGAACTTGTACAATAGCACAAAAAGGAACCCTAATATTGAAGATACATAGATGAACAAATAGGGGGACACTAACCTAACTTTTGGAGAGTGATTCAAACCCTAAATCTTTTCAAGAATTAAGGGCTTTTTTTAATTGCGGATGGAACTCATCGGAACCCACAAAACACGAAAGTTTGTAAGAGAAATTTTATCTTAATCCCTGTATCAAAGACAATATATACATAAAAAATTCAAGAATGAATTTGATCGGACGAGCATACATACTTAACAATAATGCTTGTTTGATCATTGCTGATGTGGCACAATCATGATTCTTTGTGTAACGAGACCGGCCCAATCAACTGTATCCTACTAGAGCAACCTGTTTTTTTGGGAAAACAAAGACTTTTGAGAAATGAAAAACCCTACAAAGGTTAAGTTGATGATACATATAATGGGGAGCTATGCCTATGCAAATGCAAAGTGGTCCCTCATATCATCTCAAAGCTTCAAACACTCCCACCGATGTATTTGTACAGATTTTAAAAATGAATGGACTGAGTTGATGCACGACTGCTTCTTCATTTTCCCACTAATATATTACAAACCCTAGTTTCTGACTGCTTGGGTTTTTGCCACTCTATTTGGCAGCAAAGCCAGCTCTAATTTCCATTACATCACTCAATAAAATAAATTAATAAAACTGCATGCCCATATATATATTTTTATAGGGATTCTCTACATTGTTTTGTTGTATTTGATGTCGAAGAATTGGTGTTATTATTAAAATATTAATATTAAGTGATTGTGATGTCTAATATAATTAAATTTTTAGATAAGATTATCGTTTAATTACGAGAATTAATTATGCCAGTAGCTAGAAAAATTAGAAAGAATTAAGAGCAAATTTGTTGGTGTTTAGCCATGAATTTAGCAAGGGATAAAAAAATTAAGTTCTTGTAATTTTAAAATAAAATTAAAAATAAAATAATTTCTTGATATAATTAGAAAGGAATTTTAATTTTCCAAAACTTTGTAGTTGGCGTTGAGAATTTTTTTCGAAAATTTCAACACCAAATTCATTAGTAAAATTTCTAGCAAAATCAACAATAAAAAAATTAGATGTAAAGATAAGCGACACTAGAAAAAAATTACTATATATTGGCTACAATATTAATGGGTATGGCTACAAAATCGTGGTAAAGAATTATTATTAACTATAGTCAAATAAAATCGATGCCAGAAATATTTTTTCCACCATGAAAAAATTATTTGCTACAACTAATTAAGAGTTATGGTAAAAATATTTGTCATGACTTTTAGCCATGACAAATATTTTATCTACCCCCACAAAAACCACGACCAACAATCGTTGAATGATCGTGATCAATGATTATTTGCTACAACTTTTTATTATTAACCATGGTAATTAGCTATGATTACATATTATATATATTTCTTGTAAGACGATAAGCTAATTACAAGATAAATACTTTTTTTGCTAAATTCATAGCTAAACGTACGTGATTAACAACGAAGTCCCATACTTTGCAAGGAATTTGTATTATTGATAATTATGACATTATTTATTAACCAAATAAAAAATTTTGGGTTCAAATCTCATTTGTAGCAGAGAAGTTTTCACATGCAGCTTCTGCAGAAATTAAGCACTTGCAAACCCCACATAAATTGCAACAATTACTTATTTATTTTTGCCTTCGAACTTAAGATGATCAATCCGTATATATGCTCAAGTGTATGTATATATATAGCTAATTAATTACATTCATTCTACATATTAATGATGAACTACGTCACTGCTGCTTTTCTTTCATTCTTCAGTTGGGATTCTGGAAAATGGCAAAATTTTATATCTTAACTAAGTACTAATAAAAGAATATAATTATGGGCATATAATTAGGGAGACTATACACATATATATATATATATATATATATAATTACAATTTTAGTCCTGTAACTTAAGGGAGTGGCATTTTTAGTCCTGTACGAATTATTTTAGAAATTTAGTCCTGTAACTTTATAATTTTGGTAATTTTAGTCCTTTTTTACCAGAAATTGCAATTTTAGTTCTGCAAATAAATTCATATAAGACCAAAAATGCCAACTCTTCTAGGTTATAGGACTAAAAATGCCAATGCCCCATAAGTTACAAGACTAAAAATGCCTAAAAATGATGAAAATTGCCAAAATTTTAAAGTTACAGGACTAAATTATGAAAATCAATCCGTACAGGACAAAAAATGCCACCCTCCATAAGTTACAGGACTAAAATTGTATTTTTCCCGTATATATAAGCTTCTTTGGTGTTGGGAATTCACTAGGAAAAAAAATTATTATTGATTACAATATTAGTGGTTATGGCTAAAACTCATGGTATATAACTACTATCAACTACGGCAAATAAAATCTATGCAAAAAACTACTTTTTCCACTATTAAGTCATGGTTAGCCATGACAAATATTTTGGGCTATAGCTACCCTTGCAAAAATCACTGTCAACAATCATTCCGTGATCGTGGTTAATAACGATTTGCTACAACTATTTATTATTAACTATGACAATTATAATTAAATATTATAATTCGTCTAGTGATTGTGGAATTTTAGGAAGAAATCAATTGATATCTCGTTTTAATAAGGGAAAAATGAGATAAATTAAGCTTTGGCATCTTACAAAATGGAATGAAGCTATATATCGTTTTAATATATTTACTTAGAGACAATATAAATATATATAGTTGCTTAACTCATCAAAAATTAATAATAACTAATATATAGACATACTTAAATGTGTGTGCATATAATTAATTTTAATTTTTTTCTAAAAAAATAATGTTAAAGTTTAAAACTTAACGAGTGTGTGTGCATATAATTCATTTTATTTTTGTCCTGTAACTATAATTTATAATCATAATTGTCAACACAGAACTAAATTTATCAATTAAATTTGAGATATTCATGACTAGACATATTAATTTAAGTAAGTTACATAATCAAAAGTACTAGTGATATATAGTTCCAGGATCAAAAATAAAATCTTGCTTTTTATTTTTTACTATGGAAATTAGCAATAACAAGGATCATATTTTTTCTGGTATGTGATATCATGAAGGAAAAATGCTATTTTGTCCTATAACTCAAGGGAGTGGTATTTTTTATCCTCTACAAATTTATGCGATTTAGTTTTGTAACTTTAATTTTTTAAACTATACCAAATAATATATTATCAAATGGAAAATTCTAAGTTAATTGATCGTATTTAGTTAAAATGAACATACACTAATTAAGTAAATATTTTTTCATTAAAAGGTAAAAGTTGCTTGAATTATGAAAAATATACTAGTCATAGCTTCTGTGTAGTTATCATCAAAATACTTCAATTAACAAATTAAAACATATGTATTTATGGTAATTAATATACTTTAATTACTAAATAAAAAATTAATTTTGTTTATCAAAATCTATTTGTATAATTCAATGTGGCCTTTTGTAGAGGCTTTAGCTTAATATTAAGTAATGATTTTATTTTTAACAACATTAGTGTATATGACTCTCAAAAGGCATTAAATAAATTTATGTTGCTACATAAATATTGTAAAATAAAACAAAATAATTAAAGAAGAGTAATATATGATTGGTCAATTGTGGTTTCATTAATTTTTAATAGGTACCAAATTGATCATTCTTATATATTCATAACTTAAATGACAATTAATAATTATTTTTATAATACCTATTACAATCTTATTAGTAACTATATTAATATAACTATAATATGTATAATACAAAATTTTCAAATGACTTTTTGAACAATTCACATCTTTTATATAATAGAGTAGATAATGTTTTATGTATAGTTGCATGCCCATTAGTTTTTTTCTTTTTTTTTTTTTTTTTTTTTTTTGCGAAAAACAAGTATATGTAGTGATGGTTTAAAAGTATTTTTTACATATTTTCATATTTTTAGAAGGAACAATTTCTTTCGTATATTATTGAAAAAATTAAATCACATGCACGTTGACATATTTTTTCCTATTATATCATTGACGAATAATAAATCATCTAACAAAAATAGTCATACCTCAAATATTCAAATTATTGTTTAATCTATCTTACTGCAAAAAATTGTTTACTTTTATAGGAAAAATAATTTAATTTGATTCTCATTTATCTTTTAACCCCTTTTACTTTTAAAATATTTACTTTACATGACAATTCATTTAATCCATTTTCAACTTATTTTAACAGACAAGTGATCTAACTAATTCTCTTTATATCTATGCTTGGAAATTCTCGATGCATTAAATCCTTTGAATTTTCTTGAATTGTTTTAGCCATTTTGTTCTATATCATAGAGTATTTTTTATCTTGTAAGTATGATATATATATATATATATTATTAATATATAAAAAGAGAAATTAATTTGATTAGATAAGTACAATGTGAAAAATAATTAATAAGAACAAATATGGATAATGTGAAAAGTAATCAACATGAAGAAACAAATGTAATGTGAAAGCAATTATAAATAATAGTATATTCTTTTACATTTTTATCCTTGGTAAAATAATATTGCAGGATCATTTAGTTGAATAAAAAAAAAAAGAAAGAAACTTTTAAATTCGTTCGTACTTTTATAGATATATAGATATAGATATGTATAGACATATAAAAGTATAGATAATTAAATTATGAGAAGTGAGTTCGGGCAGTACACACCAAGTTATTCTACTCCGTTTATATGGTATCATTTTTTATCAACTAAAAAGTATAGTACCAACAATGCAAAGAAACTCTATAGTATGGTATCAAAGTGCAATTAACTGCTTCATATATTTAACGGCCCACGCTTTGTAAGTAGCCATTCAATTAGAAACTAACGGCAGTGTGTAATATGCAAATAACCCAATTTATATGGTACCTGACTTCGTCATTAGAAAATACATGGTTTTAAGATTGCAAAGTGCCCTGCGGTGCCAAAAGTACAATTTTCTCATAGAAGAAAAGTTGAGATAGCTAGAAGAGAATAGGAAGGCAAAATTGTAATATTAAATGATTCTTCTCTATAGTAGTTTAAGCTTTTTGATGAGATGGTCGTTTATCATGTATAAATTACATACGTAAATTACCTTATCATGAAACAACCAAATTAAAGAATGTGAACCTGACAATTTACTGCTGTCTTTGTTCGTAAGAAAACAGGAACTTATGTCTGATTGTTTCTGCATCAAGGATTAGTAAATAAATCGTTTACATTCGAAACAGGAACATCCTCAGTCAGTCAGTTGAATCCTGCAGTCAACGAGTTATGCAGTTCCTCTGAAATCAGTCCTCCCCCCAGAAGTGAATAACTCTGAAGAACAAGGAGCAGATTTGGATTAGCGGTTAGCAGACATGCAAAGCAACAGAGTTGCAGAACATATTAAAGTAGCCAACCAGTAGTCTGCAATGCCAGATTTAGATGCAAGTAGAAAAATACACCAGTATCATCATCATACAAAGACATTTAATGGCCTGCTGCTTTGATAAACATGATTTGCGGCGAGTTAGACTTCATTCGACTGACATGAAGCAGAACTGCTGAGACTCATCGCACATTTTTCCTTGGTCTCTGGTATCTTTCGTCGTCCAAATAACTGTCAGATTGATTACCAAAATTGTTTGATCTTCTTCCCTGCTTATCAGATGACCTACCTCGTCTATAATCTGGAAATTCTGACATGTTACGGTCTCTAGATCTCTTTGCTTGCCGGCTATAGGAATTCTCTTGAAAAGCCCTATTATTTCGCTTTGGTCCTGAAGATCTATTAAAACCTTTGTTTGCAGAGCTTTTCTTGCCAGCTATCTTGCCACTGATGCCCCTGGATGGTTTTCCGGGACGATTTAGGCCTGCTTTATCTCTTTGCCTATCACTACGATAACTTTGATCATCATCAGAATCTGCTTCAGAAAGAGACTCATCCTTAAAGCTGGACCTCCGTCTACTACGGTCCATTCCATTAGAGCCCCTTCTATTTCCTCTCTTCTTGGATCCGAAAGATTTGTTGTCAGAGCCAGAGCTGAACCCAAGGTCATCATCATCTGAACCAAAAGTCATGGCATCTCTATCTCTGGTTTGCCGTTTTTGGTTAGCAACATGACTCGATTTCCATTTCGGATGATTTGGAAGGTCATCATCAGTATCAAAGTCTAATTCATCATCTTCAGCAAATTCTATGCGATTCTTTTGTTTCTGGCCACGTGTTGGTAATTTAGTTTTGCCACGAGCATGCCAATTACCTTCAGTGCTGTCTGTTTCTTCAGATTCAGAGTCCACTTCAAGCTCTGAGAAATCTATTTGAGAAGTTTCAGGCACTTCATTTTGGCTAACCATTTCATAACTATCAACATCATCATCTTCTTCTTCATCAAAATCATTGAATCCTACACCATTTCTCATGGGACCAGAATCAGAATACTGCTGTTGGAAGTTCGGAGATTTGCCGCTCCTTTCTAAACCATCTTCATGTCCTCTAGAATTTTCATGAAAAGCATGCTTGTTGAGTGGAAAATCTTCATCTAGTTTCTGAGAATCTGCATACTCAAAGGCAGCAACATCTGCTCCATCAGATTCATTGTCATCAAAATCAAAATTCCATGCATTAGAAACATCTTTCCTATCAGAGATCTTTTCTATCCTGATCTTGGGCCCACGTTGCTTCTCTGGAAATTGATTCTCGGTATATGTATCAGGTGGACGCTTATGTTCACAATGGAAACATACTGTGTTTCTCCTGTAGTTTAAGAAATTGCACCTATACAAGCAAATAAATTAATACATCAACCACCAGCAAAATAAAGATTTTAACAGTAAAAGTAACATTTTACTTTAAAGGAAAAAAATGAGACCCTGCTCCTGTTCAGAAACAATTGGTTCTAGAGCTCCCATGTAGCGTAGTAGAAAAAGCACTGGGGCCAACACTATCAAGGCCTTAAATTTTCTAGAAGGTTCTAATCAGGGCAATATGCACTTGGAAAACAGAAAAAAGCACACGCACAAACACAGAGATAGTAACATACTGGGGGCATTCCCATTCTCTCTGGAAGCAACTGGCTTTGGGCGCTTAGCATCACACTGCAGGCACACAGTATATTTTTCGCAAAGTTCATGAAGTCACACCTGAGAAAATAATACATATTAGCAAGAGCAAAGAACAGAGTTGTTTTAGAAATAAAAGTTAACAAAAGTGCAGAAGAACCAGCAAATAAAGAGTTTCCAGTTGGTTCTAAATGGTGAACCTAGCTGTTATTACTTATACATAGCTAATTCCAGCACCTGACAGGCTGCAGAACAAGCATGGCCGGTGCTGGAAATAAGCTCTTCTAAATTACACCACAGTTCCTCTGGCAACCTTCTGTGCTGAAGACAACCTATGATTAATTTATGTAACATTATTAAAATAGTTAAAGAACTCAAGTAGTATGTAATATGAGCGAATTAACTTTAAGCCAGATCAGACAGTACAATGTTTCAATTTCGTATTATATTACAAGATAAGTTTTGTTTGCTTATGTATTACATGTAGGAACAGCGTTTTTGAGCTCCTTACTTGAAGGCTGACATTTCAAGGTATACAGTAGATAATTATGATGGAATATGCAGCACTCATGTGAAAGAGATATATAAATGTAACAAGAGATGCAAAGTAAGACTCTGCACAAATTTGGATAAATAATAGTAAATAGAACAAACAGTTGACAAACATACTTGGGACAGAGCCAATCGCCCTTTTTCATTTCGATGTCATCCCGTCCAACTCTTTTCTTGGGAGGGGGAGGCGGTTGCTTTACCTTCGGCGGAGGTCTTTAATAACAGGAGGGGGGAGATTCGGATCTATTGGAACTGCACTTAGCTTGACTACCTCGTGAAGCAATTTCCGAACAACAGTTTTCACAGTTTTCATTTTTAAAAGGGATTTATTTACAACTGATCCATCAATCGGATCAAAACCATAAGCAAGTAGAATACGCATGACATCTATTGTGCGTGCTTCATCCTCTTTATTTGTGAGCAGATATGCTTTTTCACAAGAGCCCCTCAAGCTGCAGGAACTACAAACCTGATACATGAAATAGAACAAACGATGGAACTACTTATCGTTGTTTATTGACAAATAATAAACTGAACAAATACTGTTGGGGAATTTTATAACTGAGATACTAAAATGGCAAAATTCAATGTGGTTTTGAAAAACTATATCACTTTCCTACTACTAATTCACTGCTGGGTTTTGTGGAACATTACTTCTAAAGATATGATAAAAACAACAGAAGAACATATCAATAACAACTTTCAAGACCTCCTTCATGATGATTCTCGGGAACAGATGTTAGTGCAAGAAGAGATCATGGTATGTGTTTGAATCAATTTTTATGGCATTAAAATGGGGTTTTATATAGACTTTGAGATACCCCTTTCTAATCAACGCATGGTTTCTTAAACTAACCTAACTTATTTCACTCATTGATCAATAAAAATATCTGGAAACTACTGCAACTTTTTAAAAGTTTCAAATTTAAAAATATCCACATCTCTTCCTAAAAGGTAGGAAAATACATCAATTACGAAGTTACAATCATTAACAAATTCAAGAAAACATGTGACTTAAATACCCATTCACACAAAGACATGACTATTGGATTAGGGCCACTCCCATCATATCTGTATGTAATTCATATTTTTCTAATACTATAATCAGAATTCAACAGCAGGCAGACAGACCATACTTCGAATGGTCAACAATAGGCACCAGAATCCACATTCAATGTTTTGTAATTCTTGACGTTTTAGAACATTTGACCTTGTTATGAAACTCACATGGTTATATGGATAGTTATCAACAGCTAATACAGCTGTAGACTGGGAAAAAATGCTACATAAATTGAACTTATGTTCCTCATCTTATTGTTAAGTCCATGTGCACATGTCCCAACCAAAAGGTGATGTCGTCGCAATATGCATATCTGTTAGCAGAAGCCCAAATCCATAATTATACATCTATCTTCTCGGTTTTCCTTCCAATATCTCCATAAAAAGATACTATCCTGATCTATAATTGGGAATGTTTACCCACATGATAAAATGAAATCTTTAAGGAACAACCACTGACAACATAATTTTTTCAACATAATCAACTGAATAATCTGGCCTCCTCTCATTTTGAGATAATATATTTCAAAGACTTGTTGCTGCAGAAGACATCATATTATCACCATTCTATGTGGATCATGTGAATGAATAAAAAAGTTTATATCATTCCTTAATTACAGAGTGAGAGAAAGTCCTAAAAACTCACGCTTTAGATAAGTTATATTGTCTAAATTATAACCATACATGGGTTCTCACCACCGAATTGACTGTTTCTTTTTCAGATCAGAACCAAGTATAGTGCTAATGCAAATAACGAAACAATTTCAAGTCTAAATTAAAGAGGTTCTAAGACAAACACGAAGTATTCAGTCAAATGAAAGTCCCCTCTGACTGCAACTCATCCTTTTTCCTACTACTGCAACAACGTGGCAACTAATATTTTTTTTTCAACAATATATAAACTCGACATTCTTCCTACCAGTTATTAAACAAATAGAACACAGAGCAACACAAGCAACAAAGAGAATCCTACTTTCCTGAAAGGACCTTCTCTAAGTAACAGAAATATATCTGAATTTTACTTCCAAATCCTTTACTATTGATCTGCAAAATTAATGTCCTTTCTGTTAAGCTTACAATCATGAAGTCTATTTCACAAGATAATAACAAATAATATACAATAAATGTACGTCTTTTACCCAATAATAGAAAAAATCATACAAATAAGCATGGTACTTTAAGCTTACATCTCCTTCGTCCAGATGGACATGTTTCCTCAACAATTTGCCGGAAAAGACCACCTTCTTGTCCACACTAGGGCATCCATAACCAACCAATATTTGAAGATCCTGTCTTGACAATGACCTGTAATCAATTTATCCTAAGAAAGTCCCTAAAAGAAATAAAGTGGGCATTTATGAAAATGAAAGCAACAAATGCACCAAAAAGCAAAGCAAGCATTAAAATAAATCCATCCCAACCTCCATCCATAAGAAGCAAGCAAAAACAGATGAAAAAAGAGCAAACCGACTAGGATATTTACGTGTGTGCATTAATTACTTAGTGTTCAGTTCAGGTGGATGTACTGCATTATAATTGAAAAATGCTATAGCAGATGACCTATATTGATACAGATTGTATAGCACAAGACAAAAATTTGAATGTTCTTCTCCACTCTGTTTAAAACCAGCAGCTGGAAATGAGCCATCCTACACTATGTGAGCAAGCATATCACATGCTGTGTCTCCCATCCCCAGAAATGGAAACACAAACCAGACAATGGCAGTAAGCATATTGTTTATTTAATTACTCCCTGGGGGAGAAGAATCTCTATACTTGAAAGAAGAGAATTAAGATTAGGCAAAATTTAGTACCTAAACAAGTTTACAATCCCATTTAAAGTTAAAAGCTTTCAAAGAGTATAAAGAATTTAATTGAGATAAATCCAAGCATCTGCATTCAAGGATCTCTTCAACAGTTGTTATACTGGATTTAAATTCAAAGTTGTCAAAGACCAGAAACTAGGAAAATAGAAAAAATGATATAAACACCATGTCAGCGTCAACCATATCATCATCAAAGGTTTTGCATTTTGTATGTCTTATAGGCATTTGATCAAACACCATGTTCTCACCCTAATCAATATTCATCTGTGCCAAATGACTCGATTTCAAAAAATGATATAGACACAAATACATGCGAAAAAGCATCATAACATACTAAATATTCAAAGAAAACCTCAAGATATCAAAGCGATCACGACCAAAATTGACTACAGCAGCCTGCACAGTCTTGAAATCCCGCGTAAAATCGAGCCCTTTATGATCCTCAGTGGCAGCCCCGGATAAATCAAAACCAAGGCCTTCCATCATACCATCTTCGTCCTTCCTCCTGTGATCAAAGTAATTCTGCTGCACCAGCCTCTCCATCAACTCTATCCATTCCGGCCACGGGTGCACCAACTCCACCTCCTTCTTCACATCATTATTCACCAAAAATGCTTCACTTTTCACTAATTCTGACTTTAACTCCTCCATCGAGTCGCGCTCCGGCGGCGTTTGCGCCGGTTCTGAACTGGGACCATTCTGTTGTTTCTTGGATTCCCGCCACGCGCGGATTCGCTGGAGGGTTTGGTCTTTTTCTTCGCGTTTCTTGTCGATTTCATCGATTTGTTCGAAAATAAAGCTCATGCGAGCGGATAGAGAAGTGGGTTTGGGGATGGAAGGAGATTGGTCACTGGAGTCGGCTGCAGGGGAGAGCGAGGAGAAGCCTGCTGTATCTGGAACTTTTGCAAGGCAATAAAGGGAGAGGGGCCGCGAACAGTTGAAGCGCCTCAGAAGTAGATGAGAAAGTGCCATTCTTCTTTGGGGAGGAACGACAGAAACTAAAACCCCGCCATGCGAACAGAGGGAAGGAAAGGTGGGAGAGTATGCTACAGAGCTTAAAGCCTTAAACCCTCTCTAGGATGCTCTCTCTCTCTCTCTCTCTGTCTCTCTCTCTCTCTCTCTCTCTATATATATATATATGTGGAATAATTGCACACCCTTTTGCTGAAATTTGATCTAATTATATGTAAAGTTTAGAAAATTTCATCTACCACTTATGAGATTTGCTTCCGTCTAATAAATTAATTCATTTGTTAGTCAAAATTTACTAATTTTTTATTGATATTAATAAAAAAATTGAATGAAAAATATATACCTTCATGGCTCATTTACTTGGGTTTATTAGCAAGGATATCTCAAACTATCCTTATCAATTTCTTATTTACTTTATTTTAATTTGACTCGTACTTATCCCTAAAGCCCAGTATAGAAATAGATTTGTGGTTGATTGTAATCATGACCTAAATGATGGTATTATGTAATCCTTATGGCCCAACTGTATATTATTGAAATTTAGTTGCCCAAATAATCCTCCATTTTTAGCATGTATTCTCAAAAATACCCCTTGTTTTAATTAAATTTTTCAACAATGTCATATCCCCAAAAGACGGTTTTAGTGCTCATTTTTTTGTCAATTACTTATAATAATTTAATATAATATAAATAATTGATTACAATTAAAATAGTTAATTATAATTTTATAATATTTATAAATAAAAAAATATTATTTACTTTGCTTTAGTAATTTTAATAAGTATTATATATAAATTTAGATTATAATATAACCAATAATATATACATAAAAAATTGTAATAGTTGATACAAGTTAGATATATAATTGATGTTATATTATATATAATTTTTAATAATTATGTTATGGATATATATTTATATTATTATTATATAAAAAATATGATTTTTTATGAAGATGAATATGGTGGTGATGCGAAAATGATATAGATATAATTAATTATTTTAAATATTTTATATTTTGTGATGTGAATATGAGACGTTGATGTTCTTGTTTATTACGGGGGCAATTTTATCAATTGCACATTTTATTCCTTATAACAACTACAAAAATAAATACAACATAAAAATATCACATAATAATTATCCAATAATCCCAAATTTTATTGTCCAAATAAATAAGATATATAGTGTGATAATTTTATTTCATCCCATATTTAATCCATCATTAATCTATACTAGCATAATCTCGTCACTCGAAGTAAACGAGCCATCAGTTGACTAATTACTGATTTATTATAGGTCAAATAATTTTTTTTAAAATACCCTTATAACAGTGAAGATATGTCTCTTCATTTGCATTAACGTGTGAAGATATGTGAGGGTAATTTGATTATAAAAAAATTTATTTGATCTGTCATAAGTGAATAATAAGTCAATCGGGGATTACTATAGATTCTTTTTAATTTTTTTGTTAATATAAGCAAATTCGATTAATTTTGACTAACTACTAATTTGTTAGATAAGAGCAAATCTCAGAGGTGCTAGATGTAATTTCTCAAACTACAGGAGGTCTACGTGTAATAACACCAAACCTCAGGGAAGGGGGTGTAATTGGTAAATTACGACTTTCCCTAAGGTTTGGCATAATTATCAATACCCCATTGTTATTTAAAAAATTATCAATAACCCCCTGATTTTAATTGTCGTCTAACAATTAGCCAAATCCGTTAGGGTTTCATCCTTTTTTGTACTGAATTGACCGAAATGCCCCTGTGGATTAAAAATTATAATCTTATATATATATATATATATATATATATATATATATATATTTAATTTATTCTGAATTTTTTTATAGATTAAGTAGATAATTTTTTTATCCACCCCGTTTGATTTTTTTAATAAGTTTTTAATTTTTTAAAAAATAAATAAATAAATAACTAAATAAATTACAGTAAGGACAAATTAATAATTTTATACCTTCATCCAAGAACTACATAATTTCATCAGCCTCAAGAAAGTTTATAATTTTTCAAACAAAGAGGGGGTATTCGTAATTATAACAAACCTCAAGGGAGGTCGTTGTAATTTACCCTATATATAAAGATATAGATATAGTAAGGAGCACATATTGCACCCCAAAATTTTGTTATTCTAGCAGTTTTGCCCCTCAAAAAGAAGAAACACACTTTGCACCCTCAATTTCAAAATCATTTGCAAATTGCATTTGCAAAATTGCACCCAATAAAACTTTATATTTATTGCAATTTAGGCCCTTGGAACAAAATATTAAAACACTACTTTAATTAACCAAATTGCAACTCCATTACAAAATTTTAAGAATGAAATAATAAAAAAAAAACACACAAAATGTTCTTTAAACATTCTCAATTCTTCACCTCAACACAAAACCTCCAACCACTTTCCTCAAATCCTTTCCGCATAAAATTAATCCCTTTTTATCGAACCTAATCTTTGTGAAAATTGCATAGAATTTATAAAAATTCAGCTAAAATCTCCCTATATAAAAAAATATATGCAAAAAAACCTTGAATTTTGTGAAATTTTGCACTCTCTCCCCTTGCTGTCTATTTGATTTGACGGCGTGAAAACTTTTAGTAAGTTCCCATTATACCCTTATGTATTATAACAAATTTATTATGATTACCGTTGGATCTTCTATGATTGAATCAAAACCGTATGATCTAATCAAATTTTAGTGACCATTGATCTTTTATTTTTAAAAATGAATGATCCAGATGTTATGTATTTAAAAAGTATATTATATATATATATATATATATATATATATATATATATATAATTGTCATTGAAAATTATATGTATATATTTATTATATATACATTGACGCCAGTGGAGGTGGGATGTGGAGCATTGTCCCACCTCCACTGGCGTTGCCGCCCAGATCTAGGTGGTGACGGGCCCAGATGTGGGTCGGCAACAAGCTCGGTCATTGCCCAGATTTCGTGCCGGTGCCCCCACTGCCCAAACATTGGGAGGCAAAACGGTGGCGAATGTGGAACGACGATGGAGGCCAGGAGCCAGGAGGTGGAAGCGGAGGCGGAGGCGGAGGGTGGGGACTTGGGAGAGAAGACAACATTTTTTTTTTTTGTAAATATATATTTATTATATTTTTTATTTTATAATTTAATATAAAGAATTAATTTAATTATGTTATTTTTATATTTAAATATAATATTTTAAAATTTAAATTTTTTTACAGTATTTGAAAATATATACAACATAAAATTAAATTAATTAATAATATTTCAAAATTAAATAATGTGATTTTATTTTAAATTTATTTAAAATAATATTAAAATAATTCTAAAAATATAATATTTTCATATGCATAATAATTTAAATTCAATGTCATAATATATTTATATATAAGTATTGATGAATATTAATTATTAGTACTTATTATAGTTTTTTTTTTTTTGCAAAACTAAAAAAATAAAGAAATTAATCAAAACAGAGAAAGAGAGAGAGAGGGTATAATTGCATAAGAGAGGGTAATTTTGTCCATTCAAATAGGTCAAAATTTGAAAATATATCAAAATATTACTTCACTCTCATTTCAAACGCGTGTAAGCCACTCTCCATTTTTATTTTTTTAACGGAGAGGGGTTTTTTTTTTTTGCAAGATTTATAATTATAGAGGGTCTTTTTTAGCTATTTAATTAATACAGGTAAATTTTTAGCAATTTTTCAATAACACAAGGGGTATTATACAATTTTCCCAAATACTTTTAAAGTTTTTATTTTTTCGATCTCCTTTTAATTGAAATATTTGGACTTAAAAGATTCAATTCTTACCATCTCAATTTTTAAAAATGGGAATTTAAGTAATTGTGAGCTCCCAAGTAAATCTAGGAAGAAATGGGGGTTCTTTGTTTTAGCAAGAATTTTAATGGTAAAATTTGTAATTTGAAGAACAAAGATCAAATTTTGGCATGGTCTTATTTGCTAATACTTTTATATATGATTTTTTAACAATTACCCGCGACACTCCTAATATATAGAGGCAATACACTCTGCCTTATAAGCTTGGTCAAATTGCTTATTATCCTCTATATTTTCAAAATTCAACAAAATTTTTTTTTGTATTTTAAAAATAAGCAAAAAAATTCCCTCTTGTTTCTTAAATATAGTATACTCGCCCATCATCGTTAATTGAAGCTAACGGCGTTAAACTTTTTTTATCAAAAGACCTGTTATGCCCTTATCAAATATATATTATTCTTTTTTTCATGACGGTTGAATTTTTTTATTGCATAACAACCGTAGGATTTAATAAATACATCTCAATCGTTGGATCTAAATTATTAAGGGTTAAATATTTAATCAATTTTGATATATGTTATATTTATAATTATAAAATATAAAATATTATAATATAATAAAAAATAAATAAATTAACACCCCGAACCCCGCCACTACCAAGCTCCCCTCCCCACCCCCTCTCCACCTGTCACCCACGCCACCCCCCGCCACCATTTCCCCTCCACCAGCAGCCCACCCAGCCCCTCCACTGCCCAACGCAGAGAGGCGACGTCGCCACCAATGCAGAAGGGAGTGACGGCGACCCCCAACCTGGGCGAGATGGGCGACCACGATGCTGCGACCGCCCAAGCGAATTTTAGGCGACGGCAATGACCACCCATAGCTCTTTTTCTCTCTAAAGTCTACCCCTCTCTCCCTGTCGCACGAAGGTAGAAAAATTGCAGAACTCCAACTCCAATTTACGTCCCCACGATATTATAAATGAGCAAATTACTCTTTTATAAAAAAAAATAATAGCAATTTATCCGGAGGTAAATTGCTTCATTTTGAAAAATACAAAAAGGCGTAAATTACTGCATTTTTAAAAACACAGGGTGATAAATTTGCTATCTTTTTTTTTTTATAGAGCGGGTAATATGCTCATTTACAATATCACAAAGGGATTGTTTGTATTTTTTACTATTGATAATTGTCTTATATATATTGATTGTTGATAATTAAATTTTACAATGTAATTATATATAATCAATTCACTTAAAAAAAACATCAAGAATGATTAATCTTTTTAATTTTAAATTGAATAAAAATCATCTAATATTTGTCACCATTAATTTAAGGCTAGATTTCACTTTTAGTCCTGTATATTTAGAGATTTTTCACATTTAGTCCTCTAAGTTTGCACGTGACATTTGGTTCTATATTTTTCTAGCTAACACATTTGGTCCTGTATCTTTCCCAATTTTGACACGTTTGGTCCTATAGACAAAAATAATGACCATTCTACTCTTCTAATGTAAAAGCTTAATAATCTATTTTCATGCGCTAAAACAACCCAATATGCTTCCGAAATAAATCTAAGTCTCCATAGATTCATATCTTGTTTTAAACGTCTTGCTCTCGAGTACTCCAAGTCCTCGATTTTACAGACTTCCTCCAACCACACTATGACAATA
Source organism: Sesamum angolense (assembly GCA_034509725.1). Classification (NCBI taxonomy): domain Eukaryota; kingdom Viridiplantae; phylum Streptophyta; class Magnoliopsida; order Lamiales; family Pedaliaceae; genus Sesamum; species Sesamum angolense. Next base: position 15,325,485 of record JACGWL010000003.1, on the reverse strand, counting down.
TATAGTTCGTAGGCACTTGGCTCATTCAGCAACAAAACATCACAACCATATTTTGTTTTCTACCTTAAGGCGTAGAAGATACTAAAAAAACAGAGACTTAATAAAAATTTTGGATAAACAAGTGGAACAAAAGCCTTTCTTTATTGATTTTTTTTTGAAAATATTACATAGATACTTTTCCTCTGTAGGAGGAGACAACTATTTGGCCTCTTATATAGAGGACTATACTCCTTAGAAAAACGCCCCATAAAACCGAGAATTTAAAACTACAAAGCTTTTGAAAACTTTTTAAATCTAATGCTTTAAAGAGTTAGAGAAAATTTGTGATAATCCCAATCTGCTTCATATCGCCCCTTTATTTATAGTCGTCCGTGGACTTCAAGCACGGACTTCAGACTTGATTTTTCTTTTGATGATGCCACTGCATTTGTCATCCCTTATTATTCCAGCTGGTTGTCATGTTTGTCGGCCACGTGCTTGCTACCTGGCTTTCTTGCTTTGCTGAGTGTTGGCTTTTGTCGCTTTCTACCGACGGTCTTATCCTTGAATTCTTACATTCTTCATTTTTTACTTTGTCTTGTAAAAATTCTTTCTTTTACCCTTGTCCTAATTTGGTTCGGGTTTCTTTTGTGTGCTCTAAATTTTTATCCCGAACAGGAGCTTCTCTTGTTTCTCATAGCAAGGGTATACATGGTTATGACATTGCTCAACATGCAACATGTTGCATGTCTTCATCCTCGTAGCTTCAGTCTTTGGTAGCTTATTTTTCCAAATCAACATTCTTTTATTTTCGAATAAGCTTTCTACGAACTCAGTACTTTTTACTATCATATAACGATCTATTCACTTTGTTCGAGAAAATTTTGAATGAAAACTTCACTTTTTCCATCTTGGTGAGACAGACCCATAGACCCCAAGCTCTCCTGATAGAAATGTCATCCTCACTTATAGCTGATACCAGTAGAACTTCTCCTGAGGCAGTCTTGATTTTGTTTAAAGCTACCATATTAGGTCTATGCAACTTCATCAAATGGAATGCCGAATGAGACCCTTTTTCTGCTAATTCTGGAGCCGCTGATATAAATTTTATCTCCAGAAGATCTCCTCTTTTCAAGTGGGGTTTGTTCCACCATGAATCATAAATTGCCCACTAATCCATTTTGGATGTTTTGAGATTTCCGAAAAACTTGGAGACATAGTATGAATTAAAGCTAGTGCCCTAAAATCATACCATCTCCGGACCTCTTTTGGTTTGGACCCTTCTAGCATCCAAACTCAGTTATATTTTTTAGATGTTTCAATTGCGATCTTGCTTGGATTGACGTCTTTGCGATAAATTATTTTTTTCCACATTTGTTGGTATATCTACAAAGCAGAAGAAAAGGGTATTAACTCGTTAGTATTAGCCTTAGAAGTGCCAGTCATCGACCTAATTCTAACCTCTCCCTCTTTAAACTTAGAGGTGCTGGGTTGACCACTCCCTGTGACTCGATTGTCGCCGTTTCACCAGAGTTTAGCGATGGCCCTGTGCAAGTGGTACTTGAATCCTCCACTACAGGTCTAGAGTCTTGTACTCTAAGGGTATGTTTAGGGTCATGTTCCCTCAAATCATGAGTCATCCCCGAGGGTGATGCCTTCCAAATTGGTTCTTGTAGATAGTTCCATAGTGAGGTTGAAGCCACCATGGTAGTTTTATTGCGATTTGGATAGTGTCGAGATCAACTCTTTGGATTTGTCCGACCACTTGGGTATTCACCGCTAGCTGTCTAAACTTCTTGTCAGACTCCTCAAGATTCTCTCTAAGGTACCTAAACCTCAACATGATGGAGTTTTCTTTAGATGTCTCCATCTCTTGTCATGAAATCTATAAGAACATTCTCGTAAGATTTTATAACAACATATTATAACAATAATATTGTCATTTAGCTTGTCATCTGATAATACGAGCTTTCTCAATTATTGGTTCTAATTTGTATTTTAGGAAAGCTTTAACATGGGTATTATCACTTTTTAAAGTGAATTATTTAGCAAGTAAAAAGAAAGGCTATTTCTTAAAAATCTTTCAAACTGCAAAGAACTCTTTCTTGTTGATGACTTAGGCTTGTTGTTTTGAGAACAACCTCCTATGTACCTACAAAGTTGTTCCTCTGTAGCAATATTTTTCATGAGCACTGCTGCCCAGCGGTAGTCATCAGCGTCCGTGTAGACTACCAATTCATCCTCGTCTTGTAGGATAACAAGCTTGGACAGGTTACTGCAAATCATTTTTAACTCACGAACCCTTTGAGTATGAATTTCCTTCCATTTTTACTTTGAACTTTCTGTTTTCTTCAAAAGTGGTCGGAAATTCTTTCTGTATTTTGCAAGATCCTTTATAAAGATACCTGCAAAATTAAAAACTCCCAAGAAGCTCTGTAAATGCTTCTTATCCTTGAGTACGTTTGGAAAATTGTGGATTTTCTCCACAATATGCTCCTTCAACTCAAAACTTGTTTTGTTAATAAGAATTCCTAAAACTTTAATTTTATTGACAGCTATAGTAGCTTTCTTTTTAGAAAGTACTAACCCTTCTTTATGGCATACATTGAAAAATCTCAAGATGGTTAATATGATCTTTCATATTTTTAGATGCAATCAATATGTTGTCAATATAGACAAACATGAACTCAAAATAGTCTTTAAAGAGATTATCCAATTTTTTTTTTTTGAAATATCTGGAGTGCATTAGCTAATCGTATTGGTAGCACATTCCAAATATGTTGTCCCTTGGGTGTGGAGAATGTAGGAAACCATTTTTATTCACTCTCCATCTTAGTCGGATAAAAACCAGATTTGCAATCAAATTTAGAAAACACTTTTGCACCTTTAATGCAGTCGATTAAGTGCTCTCTACACGGAATGTAATAACAATCAAATTCTATGATTTTATTAATCCCTTGAAACTTAATGACCAACCTGGCTAACCCTCATTCATCATGATTTCGTACCAGAAAACTAGGGTTACTGTAAGCACTGACTCCAGGCTCGATGAGTCTAAGATTGATATGCTCTTTGATCATCACCTACATATCTTTCTTATCCTCCATGTTCATTTGGATAGGTTTGTATCAAACATACTCGTACTTGCACTCTTCTTTAACTTTCAGAGTGGCTTCGATCTTGTTTGTATCACACCACGCTAGAGGGTTTTCAAAAGTTCCTCTAGAAAGACTCTTGACATTCTCGAGAGAAAGCTTGATTTTCTCGCTTATGTCTAGTGACTTAATTTCCTGCAACGCCTCCTTGAGATTCTTAACCTCTTCTTTAGATTCCTCATTGAAGCTATTGCTATCAAAGAGTCTTTGTTGACTGAAAGACAAAAGAGCTCTACCAAATTTTCACCTATCTTGCATTTTTGGATTAGTTAATTTGCCATTGAAATCACCACGCTTGTTGCAAAAATTTATAAACATTATCCTTTTAAATGTCTTTTCTCTTCGCAGAACCTGTATCTCACTACCACAGTTAGTAGTAAAAATTAACAAATTTCTTTGGTTATCCTGCATATATCTTGCAAATGATTGGATGAAACTATTACCTAGCAAGATATCAGCACTTGTATTATGAAAGTAGATAGGAAGGGTTTTTACCCTAAACCAGGGTGTTCTGAATGCTCCCCCAATCATGATTTTGACTTTTCGAATTTCCATATTGAGTATTAGGATTTTCTGTGAAAAATCCTTACTGAAATAACAGGTAAGGTTTCCTTTGCTTCTTTAGGAAAAACTCCAGGTTTTGCCGTGCAAATCCCTGATTCTAAATCAATATAAGCTGCGAAATATTCTATCTTATATTAATCATATAATATACCAACAGATATGTATATAGAAAAGGGATTTGTCATTTAATCCTTATGGTTATACCATTGAGACTGAATTCCATACTGGTACTTTTTCTTCCCCATGGTTTATGATCTTCGAGAAAACTTAACCCCAAAATCATACTCTCATTTTCTTGTCCTACAACACCTGCAGGTAGAATTTCATGACCTGTTATTTCTAACATGCCTTCATATCTACCAACAACAGGTTGTTGCAAAGATATAAGTCATCACAAGGAAAACCTTTTGCATTCTTATTGATGTAAAATATAACTTGTATTTCTTTCTATCCTTCAGGGCATCTAAGCTTTACGTTATCTACCCTAATCTCTTGAGACGTTAAAGCTTTTAATAACTCTTTATTCTTTCCTTTGTAGCCTACGATCCTATCTTTCGAAAATAACATCCTGCTATTAAACTTAGTTCTATAACTAAGTCTAAATCCTTGCGATGAAACCCTTATTGGTCCGGACTTATATCTAAATTTGTATGATCTGACTTTCGATTTGGACCACCATGATCTCTTCCCAAAAGAGGCTTTTCTAGAGTTTCCTAGGGTAAGAGTCACTGTTCTGTTTCTCCCTCTTTCTTGGCTCGCTTGATTCTCCTATAATGGTAGAAAAATTATTGTTATCACAACATAGAGGGATTCATTTAATCGTACCTCTCAACCTTTTCATGTTTTTCTGGATGGATGCTTGATAACACCAATCCTTCAGTTTGTCTTTAAGGAAAGATATTCTCCTTGCAACTGAATCCATCTATCCTTCAGGTACTTTGTATGACTGGATCAATATTTTCCTCCATGGACTGCAGATTTCTGCAAAGAACATTGGAGCTGCTACTTCCACTACTACTCCACTATAGAAGAAATACTTGCGAAATCAATAGATATATTCATCTACTACGCAAATACTTCTTAATTCAAAGCCAAAGAGGGCTTGTGCATATTCTCTAGCCATTTCTGCTCTACTTCATTCGAAGTATCCATCTCCAATGAAATGTATCTTGATAAGCCTTCCTAGCCAATTTGCTATTGTGTTTTTCGAATCTCCGGCAAGGATACTGATTTTACTATTTGCTGGGGTATTATCCCATTCGATCTTCACAGAATCCTCCAAGCTTAACTCCACTGGTTTTATGAAGTTTTTTTTGTCGACTTCTAGGGTAGTTGTTCCAATCTTTATGGTTGCAACCTATTCATTTATCAACTTCTCGATGTTTCGAAAGTCGGTAACATGTAGGTTAAGTACGACGCCGTATGGATGCAAGGGTTGGAGCATGGTCCTTGCACAAGGTGTATTTCCAGGCGTTCTCCTCGAATTTCTTTCTGGATTTTCTCTGAGTCTGGTTCCCACAAACGTTGGTGTCGCACTAGTGTGAAAATTTGCACTTTCTCTCATTGGATTATCCTGTGGAGGATCATTGGAACATGTGCTTCCCTCTGGCGGTGGTAGTGTTGGAGTGATTTCATTGGTTTGAACGTTGACTAATTTCAAAATTCCAAGTTGGGATAAAGATTCAGCCAATTCCTGTAGATTAGGTAGATCCGCTCTGGTTACCTCCATTATTTATGGAGTTAAGGACTTTCCGGATATGTTCATCTCTTGTCTTTGGCTTTGGAGTATGTATCATCTTTCCCTTCTGATGTAGAAGAGATACTGTACCAATGGCATCCTTGATCCACTCTTGTCTGGATTTGGATGTTTCAAGGTTCTCCTGTTGATTTCTCTTTAGATCTGCAATTTCTTTCTGTAGATCTATAAGATCCTTTTGTAGATCTGGAAGGATCCCATCCATCTTTTAGCTCAAAAAATCTATTTTCATAGGCATATTGATTAACCTATGTCCATAGTTTCGAACTGTTTTCTGAATTTCTCTCAAATCTTGCGAGATCTTTGAGGTATTCAGGTCGAGTTCTTTCCAATCAATTCCACTAATCATAATTTTTAGACATGTAACGGTGAAGGAATTTACTCATTCCATTTCTCCTGGCTAGTATTCTACCACGAACTTCAGTGGAGTGTAAGCGCCTAACCACATTTTCTGGTAGCATTTGTCAGACTTGGAAAACCCGCATCTCTTCCTCTACTTCTTCTTTTGTAAGAAGATTTAAGTCAATCCTCTTGGGGCTGTTGCAACATTTTTTGAGAACTTCCATACGAAGTTCTTTTCTTTGTATTTTCGAAGTTAGAAAATAATCCCTGGTGTCATTGAATCTCGAACTTTTGTTCGATTCTATTTCTTTCAAAAGTCTCATCCGTTAGTGAAAAATTATCTAAATATAATATAATCAAATATTTCTTCAATAAACCTAGGCTCTGATACCATTTTTGGCGAGTATGGGTGTTAAAATTCAAACAGAAATAAATTTGGACTAAAAAACTCATTTAAAAGCTAAACAGGGGTAAAATTTTCCTCAATTTGGTCGTAGGACTAATCTGTTGCTTCTCTAGATTTACAAGACTAAATTTGTTTTTATTTAAAAATTACAGGACTAAATTTGTTAGTCTGAAAGTTGAAAGACTAAATCTGTCAACTAACCAAATTTACAAGAATAAATTTGTCATTTCGCCTTCATTTAAAGTAACACATCCATCTATTGTGAAATGGCAACGATGGATTTTGACTCACAAACTAACTTAATTTCTATTAGATTAATGACTTATCTCATAAGATTTTCAAAGACAACTAGTATTGGATTAATTCTAATTAATATTGGACAATTTCAAGGTAATTTTCATAATCATTAAAATGAAATTAAAAAACATAGTTCATCTGACAGCAATGCTTAATTTGAATATTGCTTTAAGTTACATCATTGTAATATATGTATACAAAGTCATTTCTCACAAAACAAAAAAGACCACCAAAATATCTCCCAATTAACATTTCTATAATGTCCATTTGATGACTGATAAATCAAAAACAACTTCAATCTTTTTACTCATTAACTCTTTCTTTTTCAGTGAAATATTTTTATATTTTAGGATAAATTATATTGACAACCCTGATGTCAGATCAAAATAAATAAACACTCCTTATCTTATACAAAATTATAGCTACACACTCCTTAGTCAAATTCAAAACTTACACAAACATCCCATAAATACCTATTCTAATGCAAAATCTATACAAACACCCATACAAAAATATTACACTAACACCCTCAAGGGGTGTTGCAGTAATTTTGTAAAACACAAAGAGTGTTTGTGTAATTTGATCTAATCTTAGGAGATATCAATATAATTTACCCTATATTTTAATATGCTAAACTTTAATGTTAAGTAAGCAATTATAAAATCGTATTTTGTGTTCGAGTGTCTTTCTACTTGTACAGTAATTTTTGGTTTGTTGTTGATGTATCATCTTTTGATATATACATTAATATGATTATTGATGTACTTGGTCCATTTGTGGTATTTGAATGCATTAAATGATATTAGCAGATGGTATAAAAACTATTACAATTAACATCAACTAATCTTGTAATTATGAAACCTTAATTTCATCATTATAGTTGAGGTAATGTCAAGGACTAGAGAAGTTGATGAGAAGTGTCCAAAAGCAACAATATTTAAGTCCACCCTTGTAAAGTTTTATCAAGGCAGGCCAACAAGATGGTTAGAGATGTTGTTGCCCATTAGAAAAGAGAAGGAAGTAAACATAGTCAAGAATACATATTATCAAGAAAAAGGTACAATAAGGGCCAAGATTTAGTCAGAGGATGTAATAATCAGCAAGAAGTTTAAGAATCTTGTTCAGTATTCAAACCCCTTCTTCAGCTGATGCTCTCTCCCTTTTCTTTTTAATGGATAAACAACCAACAACAATTATTAGTGGTGGTTGTGGCTTACGGCATCCTTTATGTTTTTAACTTAAAAGTTCTTGTAATATCTTGAGTTGTTGCTAGTCTGTAAAGACAGCAAAAAACAAGAATGTCTCCTCCCTTTGCTGTCTTTGTAGAGTTGTTGTACTCGGCCAGCTCTAGCTTCAAAGGCATCGTTCGATCCCGTTTTCCGTTAGTTGAAAATGGCATTGTTGTTTGCGGAGAGTTTGCCACAGTGCAATAGCAGAATGCTGAAGGCTTCAATAAAGGCCTTGGAGCTGCTGCTGCTGTCAGCAGGGCTCATTTCTACTCTTGCGATGGTGAAAGGGGCTGTTGTGCCTTACTCATGTGAGATTGTGTTCCCCAGCTTGGTGGGATTTTGGAGTTGTCTCAGGTGTTCCTTATCTTCTGCTCTATACATTTGCATCATGATGAACTTCGTGGTTGTGTTGATAGCTGCCTCCTCTGCTTTCCACCACAGTGAAAACGAGGACGTATTTGGTGGAATTAAGGTTATATTTGATGACCATGATATGCAGTTTGCTGAATCATAGTCAGGCAAATTCTTTATTCTAGGGTTTCACCACCACCACCACCACCATCGCTGCCACCACCGTCGAGGGATGTCGGTGAAGTCACTCCACCACCAGCACCACCTTGGGATTACACCAAGGTGGCAGCGGAACCACCAGCAACACCACCATCAAGAATAGAAAATCCCAACACAAGCACTACCATTTGGCCTAATAGTACAGAAGAAAATCTTAATGAAAAGCCTCACTTTCTTCTCTTCATGAAGTCCTCATTGAAGAAGTCAATGAAATCAGGACAATAGCATGTCCACTTAACACCTCAACGGACTTCTTATCAGATTCGATTAACGAAATAATGGTCACAACAGATTTTCCTCCTTTTCCAAGAAAAGGGAAGGAAGTGTTCAAGGAGGAGGAGGAAGCAGCAAGCGATCTCTCAGACAACAAAGAAAACAAGGACGAAGACACACTGGATGCAACGTGGAAGGTGATAATTGGAGGAGGAGTACAGCAAAGGCCTAAGAGAGAACAACTGAAACAGAGCCAAACGTGGGACATGCCTCAGAAGCACTGCTTCGGCAACGCCTCGACTCAGAGGAGTTGCTGCCGTCAACTCCTAAATGGACGGAACTGAGGAAAGCTGTGACTTTCAATGATGCAGTTTCTTTAACACGTCGAGGAGGCCTCAGGAGGGATCCTTCGATAAGCATTGCCGAGCAAAACAAGCAATTTGAAGCCTTCATCAAGAAAATCAATGCCAGTGTGAGGTTACCAAGGCAAGAATCTCATCAGAGGTTCTTACAGAAGTTCAACCAAGGACTCTAGGTCTCAGTTTCATTACATGCAAATACAAGTATTTCTCTGCTTCTCGATTGTCTCTATTTAACATAAGATGGCCATTGTAAGCATCAGGTTCTCTACCATAGAATTTTCTGATATCAGGTGCATGTGTTTGAAGAATTAGGTGTTCTTGTTTAAATTGCACAAAGATTTATACATTCTAAGTGCAAAATCCCATTTCTGTGGCACTGCAACAATCATCATTGGCATTCTTGTGTTTGCTTTTTTCATCAGAAAAGTTGAGTTGAGCTCTATTTATCACTTAGCAACTGTTTCAGTGGCAGCAAATAAGCATAAAAAGCTGAAAACAGAGAGATTCTCCTTGAAGGATTTGCTTCCTTTTGTTTGGCTCTCTTTGTCTGGGCTGAATAATATTTGATTAGACAGTTTTTGCTATAGATTCTTGATTTGACACTGGACAGGGACCCTGATCTTTGATATTGCTTAATGACTTTGATTATGTAATATTTATTTTTTTTGGTTCCTAGGCACATTATTTCGTTCCATAAATGAAAATTCCTCCTTTTACAACCTAAGTATTTATTTAAGACAATGATATGATACTATTAATTTTCTGCCACTAATTCTAAACTTGCAAGAATATAAACTTCTGTTTTTTTCCAACTTCAATCTAAAATTCCAACTCGGACATCATTTAGCCTTTGTTTCAATCTAAGATCAATCAGTGTTCCATAAATGAAATGATAAATTACAACCTACCTCCTTCAATTATTAAAATGATAAATTACCTAGACTTCAGATACATCACCATTACCAACCTACCTCCTTCAATTCATCACATTGATTGATCTTCAAATCCTACCTTGCCTACTCATTGAAAAGCAAAAATGCATGAATCCCCATGGTTCTTGCGCTGATCACCTAAACTTCAGATGCATCACCCCTACCAATCTACATTCTTGTTACCTCTCAAATGCTACTTATCTTTGGTGAGATTTAGAAGATGATTGAAGATAAACAACTGACTGATCCATTCTCAAACTACAATATTGCAGGGATATTTGCAATTTCGTGACCAATATCTTGCATCTGAGGGAGAAGTTTCTCATGCAGCAACATGTAAATCTCGTTCATTTCAGAATGAGATCTGTCACCCAGCAAAAATACATGACTCTTGTTCAATTTGATTGAAACCAGGCACTTTTTTCACTTCCATTTCCTTCATCTTCTTTCTTAATTCTGAAAACTTATCCCACTTTCCAGATGCGGCATAAACATTTGCCAATAGCACATATCCACCAGAGCTAGCTGGCTCAAGCTCTATTAGCTCATCACCTATATGATCAACCAGGCCCTCATTTCCATGCAACCTGCAAGCTCCAAGCAATGCCCCAAGAACTGCACCATCATATTTATCTGGAGGCATCTCACAACTTTCATGGCCTCATTCACCAGCCCAGCTCGTCTTAGGATGTCAACAGGGCAAGAGTAGTGCTCTGGCTTAAGTTCTCAACCATAAGTAGGCATGGAGCCGAAAATCATTTGACCTTTCTTGGCAAGGCCTGCATGACTACTTGCCGACAAGACTCCTACTAGAGTAATCTCATCCGGTGTGTGTCCTGATCGTAACATCTTAGCAAATGCCTGCAGGGCCTGTAAACCAAATCCATGAGTAGAATATCCCAATATCATTGCTGTCCAAGTTACAACATCCTTTGCCTCAAGACTGTCAAATGCAATCCGAACTGAGGTAACATCATCACTTCTGTAATACATGCTAATCAGAGTATTAGCCATTGCCTTTTCTTTTCCAAAACCAAGGCGCAGAACAAGCCCATGAACTTGTAAAACTCCAACCATACATCTGCAAGAAGTCAGTAGACTAGTAAGACTTATCTCATTTGGCCTAATGCAGCTATGAAGCATCCAAATAAAGGGCCTAAAGGCTTCCTCCTCTTGCCGATCTTTCGCATACCTATTGATAAGTGCACAATTTGTCATGTTTTTATGGTAATAATGCCTTATTTTGGGACTAAAATACTTCTAAATCATATACTTTATTGCATTTTCAGCACATAAGGTATGATGAGAAGTAAAGATGGCAAGATGAACCTAAAAAGGGCATTTGAAGACAATTGGAGAAAGAAAGACAGATTGTGACAGTCTTGCAGATACGACTAAGCATGCCCACGCTTAATGCCGCGGTCGACCTTGCCAAAAATAAAGAAAGGCGGATTTTGCTAGAAGGAAAGAATATTTGCTGACTTATACTGATTGACTTTGATAGAATTTTAGAATGGAAAGTTAGCATATATGTAAGGGATTAGTCAAATATTAACCTTTTTGGGAATGACTTCGTACCTACCCTCGTTTATCCAGGTTCGTGAGGTGCTCTTAGTATAAATAGGAGGCACCTCACACCTCAAGAACTATCTCATATATTTTGATCTTATGCTTTAATATAATATTTTATTGTTCATCTTTTAGTTCTAATTATTTTTCTCCTTCTACATTCTTCTACTTGTGCCGAATTGCTAATGGAATACCACTTTTTAGTGTGTTCTTCCATTAGCATGTTAGGCTAAATATTTTATTTTTCGATTAAAGTCATGTGATTGCTTGATTCCTAAAGTAGTTGTGAGGTCTAATTTATGTCTAATACATTCGTTAAAATTAGTATTCATGCTATTCTCTGTGCTTTAATTACAAACATCTGATATTTGAATGATGTGGCCAATTATTCGTTGTCAAAAAGGTTTGCTTAGCTAATCGAACTTCACAAATCCGTAATTGTTTGTTTAGTTTGATAACTAGTAGCAACGTAGCATGATTAGCCATGTGGAAGTGGTTAAGTGTTTATGGGGAATGCATGATCTAATCTAAATAAATCATCGATGGAATTTGTTAGGATTAGGCCTTTCTAATTTCTAATGCTGTTGATAAATTAAATCCTATGGACGTTCCTAGGGTTGTTTATTGATTAGGGAATTGGCCAACAGACGTTCCTTGGTTAACGACAAGGTAAGGAAAGGTAAGGTTGTTAGGTCGTACCAACGACTTAACTAATCTATTCTTTTAACGATTGTCATTTTTGCATCAATGATCGACTAATGGAATCAAGCATGAACTAGACTTTAACCGAAAAAGCCCCCCTTCTATATTAATTCATTCTAATTAATTTTGTGTTTTCATTGTTTGACAAAATCCAAACTCCCCCCCATCTTTTATTTTATATTTTGAAGAAATAAACTAAAACCCAGTCCCTGAGGATTCGACCCTACTCATCACTCCTACAAGAGTGCCAGTAGGATTATATTATTTTTGGTGGCCTCGACACCCATCAAATTTTGGCGCCGTTGCTGGGGATTGGCGTTTTGTTAGTTAATTTCTTCTTTGTTATCTTCATTATTGATGCCAAGGTCTTCTCGTACAGGTGAACTTACATTCGACCCCGAGATCGAAAAAACTGCACGAAGACTTCGTCGGGAAACCAAGCAACATACTGAGGAGGCATCAACTTCATACGAGGATGGAAAAGATATAACGCTGGAATTTGGAGAGTCCTCAGGAGAATCCGAAGAAGAAGTCATGGCTATAGTCCCCGAAAGAACGATCAATGTTCACCCGATCTGAACCAATAGCCGTTGTGCATTGAATACCCGGATTTAGAGGTAAATTTTGAACTAAAGTCTGGTTTGATTCACTTACTTCCTACTTTTCGCGGTCTTGTAGGTGAAGATCCGCATAAGCATTTGATAGAATTTCATGTGGTTTGCTCCGGTATGCGACCACAAGGGGTCACCGAAGAACAAATCAAATTAAGAGCCTTCATTTTCTCTCTTGCCGATCAAGCGAAAGACTGGCTATATTTCCTACCTTCGGGATCCGTCACAACTTGGAACGACCTCAAGAGACGATTCCTTGAGAAATATTTCCCTGCTTCGCGAGCTACGACAATCCGCAAGGAGATAAGCGGAATTCGCCAATTTGCAGGTGAAAGTCTCTTTGAGTATTGGGGAAGATTCAACGAGTTGGTCAAGAGTTGTCTTCACCATCAAATTCCAGACCATCTGTTGATCAAGTACTTCTATGAAGGACTGTCAAGTATGGACAGAAAATTGATCGACGCAGCCAGTGGAGGAGTACTGTTCAACAAGACTCCTACCGAAGCACGAAACTTGATTTCCATCATGGCATCTAATACGCAGCAGTTTGGGACTAGATACGATGACCCACCAAGGAAGACTAACGAGGTAAGTATAGCTGCTCTTGATGACCGATTAAATGAGCTCACATCTCTTGTTAAAAAGCTTGCAGTAGAAAGAACTCAACATGTAAAAGCATGTGGTATATGCACTTCACCGGCACACGTCACTGATATGTGCCCAACACTTCAAGAGACGCCTACAGGACATGCTGACGCTATAGGAGGATTTTTCGGACAGCAGCAAAGGAGGTATGATCCCTTCTCCAATACCTACAACCCCGGGTGGAAGGATCACCCGAACTTGAGTTATGGTGCACAATCGCAGAATTTTCAGAGGCCTCAATACAGACCACCTATGCCGCCACCGTCTAATCCTAAGCAAGGTACGCATCTTGAAGATATGATGAAATGACTCATTTCTAACACTCAGCAAATTCAGCAGAACACCCAACAGCAAATCCAGCAATTGCAACAAAGTGTTCAAACGAGTATCCAGAATTTGGAGTCTCAAATAAGTCAGCTGGCATCATCCGTTAGTAAGTTGGAATCCCAAGGTAAGCTGCCCTCCCAAACTGTTATTAACCCTAAACAGAACGCTAGTGCTATTGTCCTTCGCAGTTGAAAAGAATTGCAAGAAAACACAGACGAAAATGGCACTAAGCGCGGGCACGCTCAGAAGAGAAAACCAGAAAAAGAGGTTGAGATACAAAAAGATCAAGATGACGAAACCAAGGAGGACAATCCTAAAGTGTTGGTGGCTAGACCTCCATTTCCGGAAAGGTTCGCCAAATCCAAGAAGGATGAAGTAGTAAAAGAGATCCTTGAAACTTTTCGCAAGGTAGAAGTCAACATCCCTTTGCTCGACGCTATCAAACAGATACCCCGCTACGCAAGGTTTCTCAAGGAACTATGCACCAGCAAAGGTAAGCTCAAAGGGAATGAACGGGTAAGCATGGGAGAAAATGTGTCTGCAATCCTCCAACGAAAACTACCTCCCAAATGTAAGGATCCGTGTACCTTTACCATTCCATGTAAAATTGGTCTAATTGGTATAAAAAGGGCTATGTGCGATTTAGGAGCTTCAATTAAGTGGCGTTGAAGTTATGTGGTGGAGTTAAAGAGAATACGAAAAAAGGAGGACGAAGTTGCAAATCTTCATTGAAAAATCAGCCTCAAAATTAAGATTTTAATTTTGGTTTTCTAGAAAATCCAACAATTGTAGTATTTTGGGTATGTTAGATAACAAGGGTTCCAGTCTGATCCAAACCCAATCTATTAATTTTAAATGGAGTAAAATATAATTTTGATCCAGTTTTTTAGAGGTAATGGCTCTTTTGGTCCAGGGTCATTCCAAAATTGCAAATTGGGACAATTTTTTTTTTTAAAAAAAGAATAACAATTTAAAGACTAAATTTCCCTAATTTAGCCAGAGTCGCGCACATGACAGGCATACATGGACGAATTTTTTTTAGCCTGTACTTACATAGCATGGGTGATGTGTTTAAAAAAAATCATGTCACCCATCCAACTCACCTTGTCAGCTGGAACATATGAAGACAAACAACGAGTGGGGGGAGTCGGGGGTAATGGTGAAAGATTAAAGCATTGATAATGCGAGGGGAGTAACCAGAGACATAAATACATCTTGGGAAATGCTCACCGTAAGCAGATGAAGTAGTGGTGATGGTCCCCTAGAATGGGTAGGGGTGATGGAGACGATTTGTTAAGATAGAGAAGGGATAATAACACAAAATTGCGAAAATGAGATGAATTAGGAAATAGCAACCTGGCAATCAAAATGGATGCGTATATGCTCAAAATGGTCACCATGAGCTCGGGAGTATTTGGGTGGTGGTGTAAAAATAATGGTGTTCAAAAAGTGTTGAATTAACGATGAAAATAAAGGGAATCTAAGATTAGGTCGTGAATGAGGAGAAGAACTTGGAAACAGCAATCTGGTAACCAAAATTGATAGCTATATGCTCAAAATGGTCGTTGTGAGCTGGGGAGTATTTTGATGGTAGTTTGACAGAAAATGACTTTTAGACGGTGAGAAAAAAAAGGGGGGGATCCAGGGTTAGGTTGAAACTTGTTGACAGCGATTAGGGGCGCGTCCTTTGTCTAATGAGGACACGCTCAATAGAGCTAAGGTTGAATGCCCACAGCAAGGCTGAGGGTGGTGTGCATTACTGAAAAGTCGCCAAACAAAAGTTTAGCCACTGGCCGGCAGTGGTGATGTGGCCACGATCGTGGAGGCTGCTGTTAGTGAGGTGGTGGTAGGAATAAATAGAATTAACATATAGTGGGTGATTTGGCAGGCATGGTGAGGTCGCAATGGGGATATGTTTTATTGTAACATGTCACCTAAGAGAAATCAAATTATGTTAATCCACATAGGCATAACGTTCGTACCTATTTCCTCTCGCGTTAATTAATTTTTTTCTAAAATATCCATTACGTCCTTTTTAATTCCTTAATTAATATAATTTGCTCCCAAATATTATAATAAGCTCTAATTTACTCCGTTCAAGTTTCATTATATTTCAATTTCAACATATAATTTATTTATAATTAAACTTTAATTTTCTTAATAATCATCAATTAGTCTCTTAATTATGTATAAAAATATTTGGACGTCACAATTGATGTTACCGTTTTTCAGTAGGAGTTACGACCAGAGCTTGAAATATATTTTGGCACATAAGGAGATGAATTTGAGACAAAGAGATGGATAGAATTGCTAAAGGATTATAATTGCACTATTGATTACCATTCGGGGAAGGCAAACGTAGTAGCACATGCCTTGAGTAGAAAGAGTTCATCCACTTTAGCCAATTTGGGGAATCACAATTAGACATTGGTATTAGAAATGAAATCTATGAATACAAATTGGAGGTTTGATCAGGTAGGCAAGTTTGTTGGCAGCCTTGCAGCTTACGCCAGAGTTTGTGGATCAAATCAGAGAAGTTAAGTGATTCTGATGATAAGTTAGTTGAGTTGTACATTTCCAAAATTGTGAGATTACATGGTGTCTGTATATATTGTGTCTGACAAAGATCCTCAATTCACCCTACGTTTTTAGAAAAGCTTACATTTAATGAATGCAATAATTAGTGCAAGTCTTTATAAGACTCTTGATGCCCAGTCTGGGGGTCAATGACTCGTAACTTTTCAGACTAACGTTCAAAATGTGGTTTTATAGCCACAATCCAATTTGCAGCCCAACCACATGGGTATCTAATTGGTTTGTAGGCATATGTTGTGATGTTAAAGCAATATTTAACAAAATTGGTAAGTATAACAAACACATATGCCAAGGATGAATATTTACCATATACATCACGACAATATTACTTTAATAAAGATTGCTAAATAATTCCTAAAACCGCCAATCCAATCAGTTTGCTTACCTATTCTAACAGGTCCCTCCATCGATCCTCTCCTGATCTTACTCTAGCGCATGAAATTGAGCGTCGGTCCTTCAGTCGGTTCCTCTCCCAATCCTCTCCCGATCTTACCCATGCTTGTTATGAATAGGCCAACTTGAATTCCTTGGGCCTTAGCTTTCAAGATCTAAGAACAGGAACCTGCAAAAAAATAATTAGCACTCCGACGCTCAAGTGAGTATGTGAATCAGAAAAAAATCAAAAATAACAAAGTAGTAGAGTTGTTTAAACATAACATGGTGAATATTTTCTCATGTGCTAGTGTAATTCAAACGTTACACATTTTTTTGGTGTGAAGGACGGGGGCTTGGGTGGGGGAGAAATCTCACTTTCTTTGGGGGAATAATGACATTCCTTGGATAAGGATGTTTTTCATGGATAAGTCTGCCCCTGTATCTCCCTCAGGACAACTAAGATCTTTTGGAGTTCAAGAGTATGTCTCGGCTAGAGGTACTACACTTTCTCACTAATATGGAGGAGGGTAAATCGTCCTTGTGGGGTATCAGACCAGTATGTCCTAACATGGATGCCACCTAGGTGCCTCCATGGAGGTTTTTAGCTGGGGACCTTGGGAGTGGTCCGGTGGGTTTGAACACCCTTCACCTTCGAGCTAAGCCATTTGGGCCTCTTTAAGATTTTTATAACATTGAATGACATTTTAGTTTAAAAGTAACTAATTTTTATATTCACATTGATGACGACAACATCCAAAAAGTTTGTTGATATAAATAAACCAACGCTGAATGGGTTGACATGTTTTGTTAGCATATCTTTACCCCCTTAAAATTTATTGTTGTAAAAATAAGGTTCTTTAGTCAAAATAATCCATATATCTTGTAGAAATGGAGTACAGTTCTGGAATGCACTTTACATTTTTTATTGAAATCAAAAGTCACAGAAATTTGCTTTCACATCATAACAACTTGTGCTAGCATTATTTTGTTCATGCTGATGTCTGCTTATTTATGTGTCAATTTTTTGTCTTAATGTTAGAACTATTATTTAGATCTCTCTTACACCTCAATTCGTATTAAATTGACCGTTGGATATAATTTTCTTTCTTTGTATTTGTAATTCTTAGAACTACAAAAGCATGCAAGAAGGTAGTCTATAAGCTCCGCAACTCCTCTTATCAATATAAAGGTATCCAGATTTATGTCTAGTGATGTCTGTTCAATATTAAGTTTGTTTTCTTTCTCTGCCTTGTAGATACCAATTAAATAAAGGAGCCTGAGGAACATGCTGAACACAAAAAACTGAAGATTCCCTGTGAATTTTATGCCAAATGATGGTGCATCAGAGTTAATCCCTATAGATTTCTTCACATAATGGATGGATTAGAACCTGCGGTAAAGAAAAACAAGCATACGAGAGATAAGGTAACTTAAATGTCTTTGTTATAGTGACATATTAATGCATGACAATTTTAAATATGTCTTTGCATTATGTGTTCATTAGATGATATTAAAAAGATCGTATTATGAGCTGGGAAACTTCGAGTGCAAGTATTCCAACTCACCAAAGTGACGAGACCCAAAAATTAAAGTAACAAAAATTGGTTCATTGTGTGTTGGAACATGCAATTGAAGTTGCGAGAGTCATAATGCGATCTTTTAATATCATCTAATAAACACATAATGCAAAGGCATATTTGGCAGAACTTTCATGCATTAGTATGTCGCTATAACAAATAATTTTAAGTTACCTTTCCTCTCCAAGCTTTTGTTTCTCTTTACCGGCTTTATGTGAAGAAATATACAAGAATTATCTCTAATGCACCATTCTTTGGCATAATATTCATAGGGAATCCTTAGT
Organism: Sesamum angolense; assembly: GCA_034509725.1. NCBI lineage: Eukaryota > Viridiplantae > Streptophyta > Magnoliopsida > Lamiales > Pedaliaceae > Sesamum > Sesamum angolense. Next base: position 15,306,995 of record JACGWL010000003.1, on the reverse strand, counting down.
TTTTTGTGCTCAACATCTTCCTTAAGCTCCATTATTTGATTGGTATCTACAAGGCAAAGAAAGAAAATAAAGTTAATACAACACTAGACATAAATCTGGATACCTTTATATTGATAAGAGGAGTTGTCGAAAACGTCAGAGCTTGTAGACTGCCTTCTTGCATGCTTCTATAGTTCTAAGAATTAAAAATACAAAGACACAAAACTATTTCTCATCGGATCCATTTAATATAAATTAAGGTGTAAAAGATATACATTTAATAGTTCCTACACGAAGACAAAGAATTAGTGCATGAATAAACAGATACTCATACAACATAAAATAAAAGATACATCTGACCTTTGAGTTCAATAAAAAATGGGAAGTGTTTGCTAGAGCTATACTCTATTGCAGCAAGATATATGAATATTTGAAAGTTGAAACTCATCAGAAAAGCAATAAAGTTTGCATGAGCTTTGATTCCCAAGGAAAGTTTTGGTTTCAATTTTTGAATTCCCAATTCAAGGGAAGCAGGAAAATACCTTGATTGAAGATATGCATCTACTATTTGATGTTTTAAATGATGAATACATTGCTAAAAAAATAATATTTCATATCGAGAAGGTAGAAAATAAAATATGAAATCATACCTGTGAAGGAAGTGGATCAGCCAGGAAGCGCGGCGGAAGCGCCAAAAATCGAAAAAACACGGTAAATACAAGAATTAAATCCCGATCAAGGGGTGTACCCTTGATCTTTCCCGAGAGTTTGGTGTAACAATCACAGATCTAATCATGCAATTAGGCTAATGAATTTGATAGAAAAAACGAAAGCATAAACTAAACAGGGTTACCTTTCATTTTTCTCCTCCAATCGGCAATTTGGTAGATTTCCTCTCCGGCGTTCGTCCATGCAAGACTCCAATGTAGGAGGCCTGTAATATTGTCCACACCACATTAAAAAGGTTACATTTATCCGTGTGCTAGCAAGGATTAAATATGTGGGAAGAGGAATCGAAATTACACTATGAATTAGTGTATTTCGATCTCCTTTGTTCTGCACTTGGTTCTAAACCAAGAAGAACTTCAAGAGAGGAGAAGAAGAATATTTTGCTGATTATTGGGGAGAGTGTGCACGAAATTTTTGTGTGTTAAACAACAAAAATCGGCTACGGTTTGTAAGTGAAAGAGTTGGAATGAAAAGGTTGAGATATGGAAGGAGACCTAGTCTTTCAACTTCCACAACTTTCTCAATCTCTTCCCAAAAATCCTCTCCCACTTTTCACTCACTTATGCACGAATTTGGCTGATTATTTTAGGCCAAATTTCAGCTACTTTTGACCTACCAAAAGTCAACATGGGCTAGGGCTTGATGCATTTTGGACTGGATTCAATTTGCTTGTCCAACGAGTCAAATTGAGCCCATATACCATTCCTGTTGGACTTAATATTTAATCCAATTAAATAAAATGCCCAACAAGAAAAGTCCAACTAAATACTTAATCCAATTCAATATTTACAAGTTCAAAAGACACTTAATTATTTAAATGAATCCAATCCACTTAATTAATTAAGCCCAACCAAGCACAACTAGTCCAACTAATATTTCTAGCCCATTTCTAATTAATGAATCCAATTCACTAATTAGATAGGTCCATCTACTAATTAATTAATGGATCCAACCCACTAATCAATTACCCCAAGCCTCTTTTAAATTAATCCAATCAATTTAAAAAGAATAAGTCCAAAATTTAATTAATCCAATTACTTAAATTTCAAACTATCCATCTGATGTATTATTCCTCATAAATGATCCAATTATTTATACTCTCCAAGAATTAATTTAATCTAATTAAATTAATTCACCCCTCCGGAATTAATTCCAAATTAATTCCCTCACCTTTCGTGATCTATGTGTGACTCTTTAGGTTCACCCTCATCTAGACTTGGGCGTGCTATCACACAATTAATTAAACTCAATTTAATTAATTATTTCTGATTATTCCATAACCAGAGATAGCTCATTACCATGGGTAGTCGTCTAGCAACAGTCCATGGCACTAGAGACTTGGCGAATAGTGCAGTGAACATTCAGGCTCCGATTTCATACGAATACGGTCCTACTGTCAACCATCTCCCGGCCTTAGTCTAGGGCATAGAATTGGGAGTCGGTTCCCATCCTTAACTAGGCATCTATGCTGCATACTCGAAATGCGTTTACTCTACTGATCATTATAGGAAATCCCTTCCCACTCAATCAGTAGTTTTGGCCATAGACTTTAAGAGTCTAAACCATCTCAGAGCGCATAGGAGATCTCGCTGTCACAATACTGACAGGGGACAGATTCTTTCTTGGAATCCACCGTCCTCGCTACATACTCCGACTGCACTGGACAAGGCTTATGAAGACCATGCCCTATGGCACAGCCACCTCTCGCCATATCCAAGATACAGTCTTCGTATGTACATGACTGCCATGATTCCTCAAGTTCGAGGACTAATCTCGTACTATCAGAATCAGGAATCCCACTCATACCGACCAAGCCTCAAGAGGCTTCCGTATGACGATTCTTGCGAGTCAATTCAGTCAATCGACTACCTAGCCAACTAAACAACTAAGACTGCACAGACGACCCACATTTTATGCCGACGAAACATGGCTGCAGTACTTAGTGCAAGTCTCTATAGGACTCTCGATGCCCTATCTAGAGGTCCTCGACTTGGAAAGTTTCAAACCAACCCTCAAGAGTTTGTTTCGTAGCCGCCAAACCTATGCGCAGTCTAACTCTGTGGGTTTAATCTTTCGATCTATGGGCATTTTGTTGTGACATTGAAATCCCATTCAATGTCAGTAGTAAGCACAACGAAAGCAGACTGCCAACATGATAAATTCTTACCGTATTCATCAGTCTTATATTATTTGATAAAGATTGGCGAATGGAAAACAACCAATCCAATTGGCGTTTGGTAACCCATTCCAACAACCTCCCACTTGACCATTAAGCCAATTTCCCATGTCCCTCAGAAACTTCGGAGTATGAGCAATCAACAATACCAGCACTGTTTTGTGGGTCTACTTTATTTTCTGTTGGATCTACACGGTCCAACCGTGTATTTCCTTCACCATTGCTGCCTGCAGATGGTTGTCGTCTAAGAATTTCCGTGGATCTTATGATGAGATCTCGGTCCCAAAAGGCTCTTGCCTTAGCCTTATCATTCGCCTCCAAAGCTAAAACTGGCTTGGCCATGCTAGGAACGGCATCCATCCAATGGATGCGGTTTTCCGATCCAAACCACTTTTCAAGACTGACTGGTGAAAGTCGTCCGACATTCAACTTTTAAGATGGGGCATCTACTTGAAATCCTTTCAAGTTACCATGCCTACCATCAAGTCCGAACATGACTATACTTTGAGGAATTATTTATTATTCACATGAGTCTGGAAGCTAGTATCACTTTAGCTTTCCAAAATCAACTCTCCACAAACGTGTGTCGTGAACTCTTCTTTAATCCTTATTCAGGTATTAAAAACTGCTCTTGACAACTGTCTAATGTCAGCTTGTGTATTCCCAATATGTGTTGTGTTCATGCCAAAGCATACACAACATCAGGTCCATTACACCAAACTAACACAGACATAGGAGATGTCCTAGACATTTAAGCTTTCTCATCAGTTAAACGCAACTGATTCTTGAACAGCTTTGAGCTTTCTCATCAGTGTTCTACGACTGAGTCTTGAACAGCTCGCCCCTAATGTAGGAATCCAATTTCTTTTATGGAGAATTTCGTGAACAACTTTGTATTAGTGTCTTAGTGTTTACCCAAATATCTTAACCTCATTCTAAATGAGTGAGACGTTTACACCAAACACATCAGAACTCACACCAACTCCTACTGACCTCGGGGTCATCAAATCATACCTAGTATGATTAAATATTCCAGTTTTGTGAAGTCTCAAACCTAGTTTGAACTTCCTAGTGAATCATTGGGCTCCAAGCCACTGATTCAAACGATGTCCCACATTGCTCCTCCTTATGTCTTTTTGATTTAAAAATCCAATTCCATGGACAAATAAGGACTGGAATATGGTCAGTTAGAGATGTCATTGGATTACGAATGATGTTTTTGAGAAGTTGTATGAAAACCTACTCCCACTATTTTCTTGACGTATATAGGACCATCCTATTGACTCAAGTACTTTATGGGACGAGAGTTTATCATACAATAAGGGCCAACTCATTTCAGTGAAATACTGATCAAACAAAGTCCAACTTTGTTTGATTTCTTCCTTATCAAAGACCGGTCAACCGTGGTCCTATCAGGAAAAACTTCACCGAGTGAGAATCACATTCTCAATTTTGATATTCAAAAAACCCCCATTAAATACATACCCTCTCGATCCAATCGAAATGTAATTAGTTTGGGTTACCATTCCTTGTTTAATTATTTGATTCTCATCAAACAAAATTAAACTTGTCAACCCTATACTGATCTTGTGTATTTTAGTGACTTACTGATATCGCGTTGGATCCAATCCAACACAAAACTGGTAAGCTCATTTTGTTCCATAAAAGAGCTTTTGCGGTCTTTCTCCGTCTTAGTAAAAGCTCTGAAAGCTAATGGATCCAAATTGCCTATTTCTAGTACTTTTTGAACCCATCAATCTTTCTCATCCTCAACTAGAAGATTGACCTACCATGACTGTAAATTTGGAATCTTTGATTATCATATTATTTTGAGTATTCATAATCCAATTGTGAGACAGTAAGTGTTTCACCCAATAGACATGAATCACATTCAATGTCAAATAAAAGACTTTATTGATCAAAATATATAATCAAAATTGTCCAACAATAATTGAAAACATTATTTCAATCATGCTAGGTTACATAGATACTATCCTAACATGATCAGCACTAAACCTAACTAAGTCCCTAGTCTTTGCAGCAATAGCCCTGCTATCGCTAAACCTTAGGGGATCTTCATGTTTCAGCTTTTCTACTCCTCATCTTCACCTGCAAACCATTTGCAGATTCATTGGTATCCAATACCAAGAGTAGGATGGTGATTATGTTAATACTCAAATTAAAGATTTTACCTTCATCGGAGAGGAGCTCAGGACACTCCCTTTCCCAATGCCCCTTCTCTCGGCAATAAATGCAAACATCTTTTGGAATCTTTGACTGACGAACCCTCTTCCTCTTTCCTTTACCCCCGCTAGCGGTGTAACAGGAACACTCGAAGTGCTAGCAGCAGTAGAAAATGTCTCATCTTTCTTCCTCTTCTCGCATCCGGCATCCTTGCCCTTCGCTTTAGAGGTTGAAACCTCTCCCACTAGTACCGACGGCGTGGATTTTTCAATCGTTGCCTCGTACTGGACCAACATATTAATCAACTCATGAAGGTTTTACTCAAGCCCATTCCTGCTATAGTTGATAATGAATTGATCATAAGAGGGAGGTAGTGATTGCAGGATCACGTCAACGTACGTTTCCTTCTTTTCGAAATCAGCTTGGAGGTCTTTGAGCTTTTCCACTAGGGATAGCATCATCACTCCATGCTCTCGTATAGACGATCCCTCAATCATTCTTGCTCTGAAGAATGCCTTCGTCACTGCATATCTGATATGCTGGTCCGGTACCGCATGAATATATTTCATGCGGTGCATTATCGACCAGATGTCCTCATACCTTTCGTACTATTTCTGAATCTCGTTACTCATCGAGCTCAGTACGATATTGCGAACTTTCTGGCCTCATGCCACTGAGTAAACTTTTCAAATGTCAAACATTCTCCAGGCAGGAACCCTTCCGGCAAAGTCTGAGGTAGAGACTTATACAGAACATAAGTCTAGTTCTTGAAATCGAGGACTATCCTCAGATTTCTCAGCCAATTCCAATAGTTTGTTCCATCAAATTTATTAGCCTCAAGTTTAGTATTAGGTGGATTCTGAGACATTTATAATAAACAGAAAATATTAGCAGATTATCACAATATTAAATTCAAGTTAAGGACTTGGACTTCAGTCATTAGCCCTCCCACTATTTTTACTAAAGCACATCACTCTCAAATGGGGTTTCGGGAAATCTTTTCCTAGTGGGCTTGAGGTCCACAAGTGAAATTCTCCATGCCCTAGTTTTACGATTCACATGGTAATAACCTTGTGGGAGGTATCCAATACCATTCTCGTCCTATGAGATCCTCAAGATATTTTGCCTCACCCTTTTCATGTGATTCCGAGGACTCCAAGCGAATCACATTACTTGATGTTAGACCCAACCCATCAACCAAATCATACACAAACTATCTACCCCCACGACTCGTGAGACAGGAAATAGATGTGTAGTCTTTTCGTTCACAATAATAGTGCAGCTTCATTTCAATCCAAACATGCCATGACTCGTGAGACCACGTATGACTGAAATCAGCTTTCTCACTACATTACTACGGATGGAAGGCACGAAAGTTACATTGTTTGGTGTTAGTCCTAATCTATCAACCAAATCATAGCACACACTATCTCCCCCACGACTCGTGAGACAGGAAAATAGGTGTGTATTCACTTCGTTCACAGTAACAGTGCAGCTTTATTTCAGTCCAAATGTGTCACGACTCGTGAGACCACGTGTGGGTGAAATTGGCTTCCTCGCTACATTATTGTGGATGGAATATATGGAATAACGGGTCATTTGTGTTTATTTCCATTTTTAAGGGTCTAATATTAAACTTGGTCCAACCAAGTGAGAGTTTGTTATAATATGACCGAGACCTCATCACAGTTAGTATTTTGCATGATCAATATATCCAATATATTAACGCATTAAAAAAAATGCATCGCATGCAAAATAAAGCCTAGCACGCCCATGTTGGATGATCACAAGCCCAAAACCTATGCAACCCACTGAGCCCACAGTGGATCTATGGTCAGTCTAAGGGTGAGCCTACACTATTACAAGCTTTTTAACCCATTAACAAACAATGGGCCTTGTAAATTCCTCGTTATTCTCTTGGGCTCTCCATCGTGGGCTCTATCGGGCCTTTTCTCCATGGATCCTCCATGGGCCATCCGATGACCTCCTCCATGGGCCTTCATCTCCTTGGGCTTGCAATCCTTACATTTTATTTATATAAAAATAAATATCCTCACCTGCTATCTACTCTCATTACATCATAAAATTGAGAAACCCCAATCAAAAGTTGAGGGGAGTACAAAGAGAGGAGAATGCAAGCCTCATAATTTCAAGGCTAAAAACGAGAGAGTTAAGAGAAAAATTAAGAGGCACGCAGGCCCCAACCCAACAGAAAATAAACCATACATTCGGTCCTAGGGCTTTGTGATCATCCCATATTAATTCAATTAACATATCAACAAGCATGAAAATTAATCAATTAAATATTCATGCTCATGCATCCATATGATAACCAATATCATAAAATTAATTACACATCAAATCTCAGAAATTTATATGTAAAATAATGCAACTTAATAATTGACATAAGTGCAATCCATGCAAAAATTAATTCTTATTTGAAAATCCATTCAAATTAATTTTAGTAATTTAATCTTGGAAAATTCCAAATTTCAACCAAAAATTAAATTCACAAAAATTAATCATTTCAGAAAAAATATGCAAAAAAAGCAGAAAAATAAAAAAATAAAAATTCTGAAAAAAATAGAAAAAACTGGTCAGACGGCCAACAGTAGGCGTGCGTGCGGGCGGCCGTGCTGCTCGCACGCGCGCGGGCCGCCGTCTGCGCGCCACCTGCCAGCCGGCCAGGCATCTACAGCATTTTTCTCGATTTTTCTGAAATCCTCCTTTTCTTTTCTGCAATTCTGAAACAACAAGAAAAAAATAATTTTCAAAAATTCCAAATTTCAAAAATTCTCATGCCCAAAATTAAGTGCAAAATTAAAACACATAAACCCTAAATCTAGATATGTAATTAAGAATAAAAAATCATGCTTCCAAAGCAGATTTAAAACATGTAAACATGCTCCAAATACATAATACATGCAAGATTCATAGGCTATACACCAAACTGAGCTTTGATACCACTTAAAGGAAGTGGATCGGTCCGGGAAGCGCGGCGGAAGCGCCAAAAATCGAAAAAATACGGTAAATACAAGAATTAAATCCCGATCAAAGGGTGTACCCTTGATCTTTTTCCGAGAGTTTGGTGTAATAATCATAGATCTAATCATGCAATTAGGCTAATGAATTTTATAGAAAAAACAAAAGCATAAACTAAACAGGGCTACCTTTCGTTTTTTCTCCAATCGGCAATTTGGTAAATTTCCTCTCCGGCATTTGTCCACGCAAGACTCCAACGTAGGAGGCCTATAATATTGTCCACACCATACTAAAAGCTTAGATTTATCCTTGTGCTAGCAAGGATTAAATCCGTGGAAAGAGGAATCAAAATTACATTATGAATTAGTGTATTTCGATCTCCTTTGTTCTTCACTTGGTTCTAAACTAAGAAGAACTTCAAGAGAGGAGAAAAGAATATTTTGCTGATTAGTGGGGAGAGTGTGCACGAAATTTTGTGTGTGTTAAACAACAAAAATCGACTAGGGTTTGTAAATGGAAGAGTTGGAATGAAAAGGTTGAGATATGGAAGGATACCTAGTCTTCCAACTTCCACAACTTTCTCAACCTCATCCCAAAAATCCTCTCCACTCTCCACTCACCTTATGCACGAATTTGGCTGATTATTTTCAGCCAAATTTCAGCTATTTTTGACCTACCAAAAGTCAAAATGGGCTAGGGCTTGATGCATTTTGGATCGGATTCAATTTGCTTGTCCAACGAGCCAAATTGATCCCATATACCATTCCTGTTGGACTTAATATTTAATCCAATTAAATAAAATGCCCAACGAAGAAAGTCCAAGTAAATATTTAATCCAATCCAATATTCACAAGTCCAAAAGACACTTAATTATTTAAATGAATCCAATCCACTTAATTAATTAAGCCCAACCAAGCATAACTAGTCCAACTAATTATTTCTAGCCCATTTCTAATTAATGAACCCAATTCACTAATTAGATAAGTCCATATACTAATTAATTAATGGATCCTACCCATTAATTAATTACCCCAAGCCTCTTTTAAATTAATTCAATCAATTTAAAAAGGCTAAGTCCAAAATTCAATTAATCCAATTAATTAAATTTCGAACTATCCATCTAATTAACAAGGAGAATATAAATATAATAACAGGTCACTATTGGTGAATGTGAAACTTTTTCCAAATAACTAATCAAATTGGATTCAAATGAAAATCCTCAAACGTTGTCATGTGGTTTGAATATGACTTTTCCATTCTATTACTAGTACTAAGAAAAATAGTTGGAATAAATATAAGATGCATGAGACTTGAACACCATTTTCCTAAGTTGAGGATTACTCTCATCAGCCAATGCCAACACTCCCACCTCCATACCCCAAATTTATACCCCTATCCACTGGCAATCAACAATAATATGCCTTTAGGGTGTCAATTATCATTGATCTTAAGAAGGAAATAATGGCATAGAATCTTCTCTACTCCACCTCTCAGATATCGATATTAAAATACCTAACAAAAAGAAATATGCGATTATTCATTGCGAATTCCACAAGGAACAGAAAAGGAAGCTTGTCTTTGGTGCAAGCACAACTTTCCCATCCAATTCCATTACAAAAAGTTCAAAATTAAAATGATGTCTTTGACATAGGGTTCACATAATTAGAAACATGTGAACAAAATGCAAATTTTCAGAAAATATTTGTAACTGAAAGTGGGGAAAATGCATTCTAACTGGAAATAATACCAAACATACAAAAATTGCTCACGCTTTAATGAAAATGAATAAAATATGACAAAAATAGATGGAAATTGTATTTGCAACAAGAGGTAGTTACTAACCGGAAATGAAGTTAGGGGGAGCATAGGAATGGGGAACTTTTTGCTTTATTCACTACTGCAATATTTTTATAGGCAAAATTATAATTTGTTGGTTGTTTGGAGAAATGACACCTATGATGGAGGGTTTAGCATTGCCGATAAATGATTCCCTTAGCAGATGAGTTAGACAAGAAATTCTATGTAGAACTTCCTAAAATTTTCCAGATCAGCTTCATTCTGCTTAGATAATGAGTTTTATCATGTTTCACATAATCTAAACTAAAAACCTAAAAAAAAGACTACAAGATTCAAGATTTATAAAAAAAAAAAGAAAGAAAGAAAATAAAAGGCATTTTGCCCTGTGTTTTATGGTTGTTTTTACACTTTACCACCTAAATTTTTTGTGCACTTTGTAATACAAATATGCAATTTTGGTATCTTAGCATCTCAAATCACTTTCTTGTGGAAAATTCCACCTAAAAGTGATCACATGCGCATTATATGGTATTTTTATGAAAAACTTGTTATTTTCTAGTTGTTCCGCTCAAAACACACATGAGGTGTAGTGTTACAAAGAAGATTTTGCCCCTAAAAAATACCATGTTATGTGTATTGACCTCTTTCAAGCAAAAAAATGATCTGAGATGGTAAGATGCCAAAATTATGTAGTTTGTATGACAAAGTGTAACAATTAGATGGAAAATTGCAAAAAGGTCATTGTTCGGAGGGTTATCAATGAATCAAGAATCTTGAACCACTCACACTTTATTTTTGCTCATCTCTTATCTTTATGATGTAAACATAAATATATATATATATATGTATATATATAGAGAGATAGAGAGAGAGAGTGTTCCAATTGCCTGAAGTACAGATAGGTTTATGAATCTAACCATGTTATGCTGAGAAAGACCCTCGGGTTGCTTGTAATATTGTCCAACTATTCCAATACTTGATAGTGCGAAGCAATGGTAGTTGTACTCATGTGGCGTTGCAGCTATGCGGTGGAGTTAGAGAGAATACAAAAAAAGAGGACCAACTTGTAAGTCTTCATTGAAAAATCAACCTCAAAATTAAGATTTTAATTTTGGTTTTTCATGAAATCCAACTATCTAAGTTTTTTGGGTATGTTAGATAACAAGTGGGTTCAGGTCCGATCCAAACCTAATCTACTAATTTTAAATGTGGAACATTATTTTGATCCAGTTTCTTAGCGGCAGTGGCACGTTTTGTCTAGGGTCATTCCAAAATACCAAATTGGGACAATTTTTTTTTTTAAAATGACAATTTAAAGACAAAAATTTCCCAATTTAGCCAGAGTTGCGCACATGACAGGCATACGTGGATGAATTTTTTTAGCTTGTACTTACGTGGCAAGAGTGACGTGTTTAAAAAAAACCACATCACCCCTACCAACTCACCTTGCCAGTTGGAACATAGGAAGATAGTCTACGAGTAGGGGGAGTCGAGTGTAAGCATGGAAGATGAAAGCATTGATTATGGGAGTGGAGTGACTAGAGACATAAATACATTGTAGGGAAATGCTCGTTGTAAGGAGATGAAGTAGTGGTGGTGGTCCACCGGAATGGGTAGGGGTGATGGAGACGACTTGTTAATAGAGGAGGAAAATAGCGCAATGTCGCGAAAAGAAGATGAATTAGGAAATAGCAACCTGGCAATCAAAATGGATGAGTATATGCTCAAAATGGTCACCATGAGCTAGGGAGTATTTGGGTGGTGGTGTGACAAAAAATGGTGTTCATCAAAAGGTGGCGAATTGACGATGAAAAGAAAGGGGAATCTAAGGTTAGGTCGCGAATGAGGAGATGAATTGGAAAATAACAATCTGGTAACCGATATGGATGGCTATAGGCTCAAAACGGTGGTTGTGAGCTACGGAGTATTTTGGTGGTGGTTTGAGAGAAAATGAAGTTCAAATGGGGAGAAAAAAAAAGGGGGATCTAGGGTTAGGCTGAAACTTGTTGACAGCGATTAGGGGCACATCCTTTGTCTAATGAGGACACGCACGGTGGAGCTTAGGTTCAATGCCCACGGCAAGGCTAAGGATGGTGCGCATTGCAAAAAAGTCGCCAAAGAAATATTTAGGTACCGGCCAACGGTGGTGATGTGGCAACAATCGTGGAGGCTACAGTTAGTGAAGTGGTGGTAGAAATAAATAAAATTAAAATGTAATGGGTGATTTGGCAAGCATGGTGAGGTAGCAAAGGGAATATGTTTTATGGTAACATGACACCTAAGAGAAATCATATTATGTTAATCCACATAGGCAAAACTCATCAGAATAGTGAAAAATCCACAATTTAAATAAGTCACGCGCAACACACATGATGACTTCTGACCAAATTATGGCAAATTGGACTTAAACTGACACTTTTTTAAAATTATTGTCCTTAATCGCTATTTTAGAACGATCCTGGACCAAAAGTTCTACCCCCAAGAAACTGGACCAAAATTGCATTTTTCCCTTTTAAATAAGTATAGGTTAAACAAAACAAATTAGGTATGGGTAAGCATTTTTCCCTTTTTAGCCCTTTTATAGGTAAGATGATGAATTTAGTCTTTGTATCACAGTGAGGAAATTGATTAGTACCTTGAGAAAAATCTGCAGAGATTCTATAGACCTCTCTTTCATTCAATACAGCATTAACCTTAGAGAGAGATAGAGAGAGAGAGAGAGATTGGAGTTGTTCTACTTTAGTAGAACAATCTGACAGTTCTCACGAATGGAACCCTTTGTCAACTTATACAAAAAAAATCACTACATTCACACTACTCTAATACATATAGGAAAGATTACCAAACATAACAGAAAAGAAAGGAAACAACATAATCTCTTTTTATGGAAAAAACCATCTTAGAAACACATATCTTGATTCTGTAGTTTGGTGACTTGGTGCAACGTGAGTGCGATAGACAAGCAGAGATTGGCCTCAATGGCATTACATGCTATCTTATATTGAAAAAGTAATTACAGGGAAGCCATTAAAAGGAAGCCAGGTCAAGTTGCCCTTGGTGTTCCCTGTATGGATTAGCAGAGCACAAATTTAAGAAGACACTCTAGACAGAGATCAGTGGCATGGGATGTCCACTGATTTCTCCTTATTAAACAAGTTTCAACTGTGGTAACTCCGGAGGATTATGGCTTATCAAATTTTCCTAAAGATTTGCAAGAGTCACGAAACACTCTTTGTTTCCCCACGTTACCATCCCATGCCTGGTTCAGAAATGTCAAAAGGAGAGGGAAACCCATGAGCAGATTATCATTAAAAAGACATTTGTAAGATTTAAGGTACGTAGATAATCTAATATAGCCAACTTTAGTTTAATAATTAGTTGTGATGAAAATATAACACGGTCATACAATCTTCTTACAACTTCTCTTTAAACACCTATTGAGTGTTATCTGAGTGACAGTTTAAGTTCTAAGGAACCTTTGAAGGCTTGGTGTGTACTTCAAATACTTAACAACAACCACTTATATGGAAACTGACATTTTTTCGTTATTAAAATGTCCAAAAGATAAAACCTATCATCCATACAATTAGGACATCTATACTTTTAGATTTTGGTCACACAGGTCAACTAGTGGTATTCATCCATATATGGGGTAGCAAAGTACAGAGCCACAATTTATGGACTGATAAGAGATCATGGAACAAGGAATAGAAGTACTCAATTATTCAAGTTCGTCTACTTGGTGCCACTCCCACAGTTAGCATCAACAGCCTATACAAAATATTGTTTTCCCGTGAAAACATGATTTTGGAGTGCAAGTGCATCAAGACCAAGGATGTGTTTAATAAAACACAATAATGATGTATTATGCGAATCATTTGGCGCGAATATACTTGAAAAAGCTTCTTCAAGTGTTGAACTTGACCATACAGCATAACATTCCTCCCGAAGAGCACAGACGATTGGTGAGTCCACTAAACATGATAAAACCAAAAGCTTGAAATGTTCGGCTGAAGCTCCAAGAACCACCAACCCCCTTTATATCTCTCCAAGGGTTAAAAAAAAATTCCTTCCTATTGTCATTATTCTGATTTTAGAGAGGATTTAAAATGGAATGGAGGATTAACATATCGAGAAAAAGAAATATGTTATGTTCATCATCTAATATTCAATTATTTACAGTCAATATCCTTGAGGATCAGATAGAAACTGAGTTTGGACATGCTTCTCCACTGCTTGATTCCAAATTGACACACCATGTTTTAACTCTTGTGCGCAGACAGAAATCATCTTAGACCACATGAAAATATACAGCTTTTGTGGGTGGTGCGCCTCACCCTACTTATATGTACATACATATATATATGTTATAGGGTAAACATCACTTTTGGTCCCTCAATTATGCCACTTATCCAAATTTGGTCCTTCATGTTTTCCTCTCATCAAACTTAGTCCCTCAAGTTTATATATTTCATCACTTTTGATCCCTTTCATTATTTTTTCGTTAAAATTAACGGATTTCTTAAAAAAAATATTTTACTGTCCAAAGAATTCGAAACCAGGACCTTGAGAAAAAGTTACAATACGTTTACCACTCCACCAAATACTTTATTTCTTTCTTTTTCTTAAATGAAATATTACTTAACACATGTAGTGATATAACCTACTTAAAAAACTATTTTCGCTATTAAAAAGATTTGAATTGAGACCTTAAGTAAAGAATATAATGCTTTTGCCACTTCACAAACTACAACATTAAATTATTTTATTAAATAAAATGTTGCATATACATAATTCTAAAATAAGAATACATTAAAACATCTCAAAATCATGCTAAAAAATCTCAAAATCAACCAACATAAATCATTCTCATCCTACATACCCTTATAATAAAAATTAAAATACAACCAACCAAAATAACACAAGCATCTAACAATGTCATAAATCACAACACATAAAATACATCAAAAAAAGACATAAAAAAACAAATAAATACATAAATGTGAAGTCATTAGAGGTGTTGGGGACACCATCAACCACTTCGAGGGATTGGTTGTATTCAATCCATTGGTCGGTTCCTTCCAGCCTCTTGATTTCCGTTAGAAACATCTATTGTTCTAAATACCAAGATCGTGTTCTCACATAAGACACCAATTGATGTGAGAGAAAAACGCTTGTTTTGAATAGTCCAACTTGAATTCTCCAGGCCTTAGTTTGCAATATTAAGAATAGGAACCTACAAAAAAATCATTAGCACTCTGACGCTAAAGTCGGTATGTGAATAAGAAAAAATCAAGAATAACAAAGCAGTAGAGTTAATTAAATCTAACATGGTGAATATTTTCTCGTGTTCTAGTGTAATTCAAATGTTACACGTTTTTTTTTTTGTGAAGGCCTAGGGGTGGGGTGGGGGAGAGAATCTCACTTTCTTTAGGAAAATAAAGGTCTTCCTTGGATAAGGATGTTTTCGTGGATAAGTCTACCCCTGGACCTTTGTTAATATAGCTAAGGTGACACAATCCCACAATTGGAATCCTGAGATCTTTGGATTTGAAGAGTTACTCTCAGCTAGAGGTACTGCACTTCCTCACTAACATGGAGGAGGTCATCTCATCTTTGTGGGGTGTCAGACCATTATGTCCTAAGATGGATGCCATCTAGGTGCTACCGTGGAGGCTTTTAGTTGGGGGACCTTGGGAGTAGTCCTGTGGGCTTGAGCACTACTCTTCACCCTCGAGCTAAGCCATTTAGGCCTCTTTACGATTTTTATAATGTTGAATCACTTTTGAATTTAAAACTAGCTAATTTATATATTCAGATTGATTACGAAAACATCAAAAAAGTTCGTTTTGAATGAATTTATCGGAATAAAGATGTATTTTTTTCAATATAGGTATCCCTCACCATTGTAGTATTATTTATGTAAATATTTTGAATACATGTAACATTAATTAGATAATTTTATGCTTTAAATATATTTTCTCTTGCCTCTAGGTAAAGGTAAAGAATGCCAATGATAGTCGTAGCAATGTTTCTTCACATAATAATATCTTGTTATTGTTTAGAGTGCTTAGTCAATTACATCTCAAATTTGTTATCAAATTTCATATTAAAAAAATTTGAGCTATGTGAAACTGGAGAGTTAATTATCTTTGGATATGCATTTCGGGAGATCATTTTTATTAACATGTGCTCTCTTTGTGCTATAATAAAATGGATGGCATGTTGCAGAGATCACAAATATTACAAGCCACATCTGTCCTCAAGTAATTTCATCTGTGTGCATATGACTGAAACTATTATTATAGCTTTTTATTAAGCAAATTTTGTTGATATAAATAAACCTATGCTGAATGGGTTGATGTGTTTTGTTATCATATGTTTACCCCTGTAAATTTAATGATTGTAAAAATAAAGTTGTTTTAGTCCAAATAATCCATATATCTTGTTGAAATGGAGTATAGCTTTGGAAAGCAATTTACATTTTTTGTTGAAATCAAAAGTCACAGAAATTTGCTTTCGCGCTGACATTATTTTGTTCATGTTGATGTCTGCTTATATGTGCCAATTTCTTGTCTTCATGTAAGAACTATTATATAGATCTCTCTTACACCTCAATTCGTATTAAATTGACCGTTGGAGATATAATTTTCTTTCTTTGTATTTGTAATTCTTAGAACTACAAAAGCATGCAAGAAGGTAGTTTATAAGCTCCGACAACTCCTCTTATCAATATTAAGGTATCCAGATTTATGTCTAGTGATGTCTGTTCAATATTTAGTTTGTTTTCTTTCTCTGCCTTGTAGATACCAATCAAATACTGGAGCCTGAGCAACATGTTGAACACAAAAAACTGAGGATTCCCTGTGAATTTTATGCCAAACGCTGGTGTATCAAAGTTAATTCCTGTAGATTTATTCACATAAAGGATGGATTAGATGTCGCGATAAAGAAAAACAAAGCCTATGAGAGATAAGGTAACTTAAATGTCTTTGTTATAGTGACATACTAATGCATGACAATTTTAAATATGTCTTTGCATTATGTATTCATTAGATGATATTAAAAGATCGTATTATGAGCCTAGCAACTTCGAGTGCAAGTACTCCAAACACATCAAAGTGACGAGACCCAAAAATTAAATAGTAAGACTGAGTTATAACAGAATCTCAATAAAAGCTATAAGAACAGTTCCAGTCATAAACACAAATGAAATTACCTGAGGGCAGATGTGGCTTGTAAAATTTGTCGTCTCTCAAACATATCATCCATTTTATTCGAACAAAAGAGAGCATATGTTAATAAAAGATGATTATGTCCCAAAATGAATATCCAAATATAATTAAGTCTCCAGTAGCAAGAATCTCATAGTCTAATAAGAAAATTGGTAACAAATTTTAGTTGCAATTAACTAAACATTCTAAAATAATAACAAGATATCGTTATGTGAAGAAACATTGCTACAAGTATCGTTAATCTTCTCACCTTCACCTAGAGACAAGAGAAAACATATTTAAAGCGTAATTTTATCTATCTAAGGTTACGTTTAGTCATAATATTTATAAATATAATACTACAGTCGCGACAGATATCTACCAATGAAAGCACATCTTTATTCCAATAATTTCATCCATAATTGACTTTTTGGATGTTTTCGTGATCAATTTGAATACATAAATTAGTTAATTACTTTTAAACTCAAATGTAAGTCAGTATCACAAAAATCTTAACTTACTGCAAATCATGTGCATACCACTACTAATCTTGCAATTTTCCATTCATTACGCGGTCAATTTTCTCATGAAAATTAATGCTTGACAGTCTCGGGTTTCAAAGAGCTTTGATATTGACCAAGGACATTTACTCCAACACTGAAAGCAGATTTTGAGGCTATAGTCATATTTTGAAGGTACAATGGTATCAAGTTCTTGTACCCACAAGATTAATACTATTATGCTTTTCATCTTGAAAAGCTAGCTTTTGATTGATCACTTATTTTCGTACTACTAGAACAACAATTAGCAACATATTCATTATAAAGCTCTTGTAAGAAAATATGCACCACCTGAATCTCTTCACGAGCTTGAGAAATTGGATAATCTTAGAGTAGAAAACTTATTAAAAAATATCTTGTACAAAGGGTATTAAACTGCACCTATAGCCATTAATAAATTGAAATTTCCCTAATATTTATTGAATTATTCCTTCATTCCCGAAGCCATCTATTCAAGGTAATCTTTATTACCACTAAACTTCCCATTTTGAATTTACTTTATTTTCCAAACTTCAAGAAGAAATAAGTTTGATTTAGGTAATTAGCATATAATATATACATGTCATTATTAATTAAAAGCTTCTAAAAATTTACAGACTTCAATTGTCTTGTCCTAGTCTTCTGAAGCTAGCAACCATATGTAAGTTAGATCGCTTTCTTTATACCTCATAAGCAAATCTCTAAATACCAAAGTTGATTCTTGCATTGCGCATGTTAAGTTCCATCTGGTAAACACGTCATGGATTAAACCTTTTGAGGCCTAAAATAAGATCTTATTATGAGGATTGGAATATGCAATCTAAAATAGCAACTCCAGTATGAGGATGAGCCAAAGCACTGACGCAAATAATGCATTTTTGCAACTTCCACTCTAAGTCAAGAAACCACATGCCACACTTAAGCACGCAATGTTTTGGTTGAGGTCTGTAAATTAGTTACTAAACTAAATCTATTAATTCAAATTAGTTTTAAATGAATAACGATGGAACTTTCAAACAAAAATAGAAATTAAATCAAATATCAGTTGCCTCATCACTCGTTAACGATAATTGAAAGTTGAAACTCATCGGAAAAGCAAGAAAATTTGTATGAGCTTTGATACCCAAGGAAAGTTTTAGTTTAAATTTTTGAATCTCTAATTCAAGGGAAGCGGTAAATTCATTGATTGAAGATATGCATCTTCTATAATTCACTAAAATTTCATAATTAATTGATGTTTAAATGATGAATATAGTGCTAAAAAAAATAAAATTTCATGTGGAGAAGGTAGAAAATAATATATGGAATCATAACTATCCTCAGTTCATGAGCTCGGTGAGTTAAATAATAGGTTGTTTGTATTCGGCTCGAGGTGAAAATAGAATAAAGTTTTCTGCCCATGCTTGATTGATTAAGAAATAAACGAGACCAAATGATCCCACCGACTGGCTGCTCACAGGAAATAGTTAAGAAAAACGAGACCAAAATTAGCCTCTTGAGCGGAAAAGTTTTCAAGTGAAACATTCCTGCTCTTTAATCCATTGGCTACGCAGAGGAAATGATCAGAGGTTGTGGTCAGAGGTCCTCTATTTAGAGCATATATATAGATGTTATTAGGGCGGATACAAGTTAGGGTTTTCAAAATAGCTACATAATGCCATACTGCGGCTCAATATAATAATTAGTGCATAGGCCCATGCCAAATGCAGGCCCAAGACTCGTTGGGTCCCTAAATCCAAACACATTCTAAGCGAAAAGAATGATCTGAGATGGTAAGATGCCGAAATTATGTTGTTTGTATGGCAAAGTATAACAATTAGATGGCAAAGTGCAAAAACAGTCCTTGTTCGGAGGGTTGTCAATGAACCAAGAATCTTGAACCACTCACACTTTATTTTTGCTCATCTCTTATCTTTCTGATGTAAACATAAAATATATATAGAGAGAGAGAGAGTTCCAATTGCCTGATAGTAGAGATAAGTTTATGAATCTATACCATGTTATGCTAAGAAAGACCCTCGTTTTTTGTGATATTGTCCAACTATTCCAATACTTCATAGTGCGAAGTAATGGTAGTTCTACTCAAGTGGCCTTGAAGTTATGCAGTGGAGTTAAAGAGAATACTAAAAAGGAGGACGAAGTTGCAAATCTTCATTGAAAAATCAGCCTCAAAATTAAGATTTTAATTTTGGTTTTTCATAAAATCCAACAATCATAGTATTTTGGGTATGTTAGATAATAAGTGGGTTCTGGTCCGATCCAATCCTAATCTATTAATTTTAATTGGAGTAAAATACAATTTTGATCCAGTTTTTTAGAGGTAATGGCACTTTTGGTCCAGGGTCATTCCAAAATTGCAAATTGGGACAATATTTTTTTAAAAAAAAAAACAATTTAAAGACTAAATTTTCCTAATATAGCCAGAGTCGCACACATGACAAGCATACATGGACAAATTTTTCTAGCTTGTACTTACATAGCAAGGTGATATGTTTAAAAAAAAATCACGTCACCCATCCAACTCACTTTGCCAGCTGGAACATATGAAGACAAACAACGAGTAGGGGGAGTCGAGGGTAATGGTGAAAGATTAAAGCATTGATAATGCGATAGGAGTAACCAGAGACATAAATACATCTTGGGGAAATGCTCACCGTAAGCAGATGAAGTAGTGGTGATGGTCCCCTAGAATGGATAGGGGTGATGGAGACGATTTGTTAAGATAGAGAAGGGATAATAACGCAAAATTGCGAAAATGAGATGAATTAGGAAATAGTAACCTGGCAATCAAAATGGATGTGTATATGCTCAAAATGGTCACTATGAGCTCGGGAGTATTTAGGTGGTGGTGTAAAAATAATGGTGTTTACAAAGTGCTGAATTAATGACGAAAAGAAAGGGGAATCTAAGATTAGGTCGAGAATGAGGAGATGAACTTGGAAACAGCAATCTGGTAACCAAAATTGACAGCTATATGCTCAAAATGGTCGTTGTGAGCTGGGGAGTATTTTGACGGTGGTTTGACAGAAAATGACTTTTAGACGGTGAGAAAAAAAAGGGGGGGATCTAGGGTTAGGCTGAAACTTGTTGACAGCGATTAGGGGCGCATCCTTTGTCCGATGAGGACACGCTCGGTGGAGCTAAGGTTGAATGCCCATGGCGAGGCTGAGGGTGGTGTGCATTACTGAAAAGTCGCCAAACAAAAGTTTAGGCACCGGCCGGTGGCGGTGATGTGGCGACAATCGTGGAGGCTGCAGTTAGTGAGGTGGTGGTAGGAATAAATAGAATTAAAATATAGTGGGTGATTTGGCAGGCTTGGTGAGGTGGCAATGGGGATATATTTTATTGTAACACGTCACCTAAGAGAAATCAAACTATGTTAATCCACATAGGCAAAACGTTCATACCTATTTCCTCTCGCGTTAATGTGTCTGTGTGAATTGGTGTGAGAGCGTGTGTAGTTACGTTTTAATTATATATGAAGCATTTTAGACTAGCAATGTACTATTTACATATATATATATATATTAATTTTTTCTAAAATATTCATTACGTCCTTTTTAATTCCTTAATTAATATAATTTGCTCTCAAATATTATAATAAGCTCTAATTTACTCCATTCAAGTTTTATTATATTTCAATTTCAACATATAATTTATTTATAATTAAACTTCAATTTTCTTAATAATCATCAATTAGTCTCTTAATTATGTATAAAAATGTTTGGACGTCAAAATTGATGTTATCGTTTTTCAATAGGGGTTACGACCAGAGTTTGAAATATATTTTGGCATATAAGGAGATGAATTTGAGACAAAGGAGATGGATAGAATTGCTGAAGGATTATAACTGCACTATTGATTACCATGCGAGGAAGGCAAACGTAGTAGCACATGCCTTGAGTAGAAAGAGTTCATCCACTTTAGCCAATTTCGGGAATCACAATTAGACACTAGTATTAGAAATGAGATCTATGAATACAAATTGGAGGTTTGATCAGGTAGCAAGTTTGGTGGCAGCCTTGCAGCTTACGCCAGAGTTTGTGGATCAAATCAGAGAAGTTAAGTGATTCTCATGATAAGTTAGTTGAGTTGTACGTTTTCAAAATTGTGAGATTACATTGTGTGTCTGTATATATTGTGTCTGACAAAGATCCTCAATTCACCCCATGTTTTTAGAAAAGCTTACATTCAATGAACGCAATAATTAGTGAAAGTCTTTATAGGACTCTTGATGCCCGGTCTCGAGGTCAATGACTCGTAACTTTTCAGAACCAACCTTCAAAATGTGGTTTTATAGCCACAATCCAATCGCAACCCAACCACATGGGTTTCTAATTGGTTTGTAGGCATATGTTGTGATGTTAAAGCAATTTTTAACATAATTGGTAAGTATAACAAATACATATGCCAAGGATGAATATTTACCATATACATCAGGACAATATTACTTTAATAAAGATTGCTAAATAGTTCCCAAAACCGCCAATCCAATTAGTTATTTGTTTACCTATTCTAACAGGTCCCTCCATCGACACTCTCCTGATCTTACTCTAGGGCATGAAATTGGGTGTCGGTCCTTCAGTTGGTTCCTCTCCTGATCCTTTCCCGATCTTACCCATGTTTGTTATGAATAGTCCAACTTGAATTCTTTGGGCCTTAGTTTTCAAGATCTAAAAACAGGAACCTGCAAAAAAATTAGCACTCTGACGCTCAAGTCAGTATGTGAATAAGAAAAAAATCAAGGATAACAAAGTAGTAGAGTTGTTTAAATGTAACATGGTGAAGATTTTTTCATGTGCTAGTGTAATTCAAATGTTACACATTTTTTTGGTGTGAAGGCTGGGGGGGGGTTGGGGTGGGGGAGAGAATCTCACTTTCTTTGGGGAAATAACGAAATTCCTTGGATGAGGATGTTTTTCATGGATAAGTCTGCCCCTGGATCTCCGTCAGGAAAACTAAGATCTTTTGGATTTCAAGAGTATGTCTCGGCTAGAGGTACTACACTTTTTCGATAACATGGAGTAGGTTATATCGTCCTTGTGGGGTATTAGACCAGTATGTCCTAACATGGATGCCACCTAGGTACCTCCATAGTGGTTTTTAGCTGGGGGACCTTAGGAGTGGTCCTGTGGGCTTGAGCACCCTTCACCTTCGAGCTAAGCCATTTGGGCCTCTTTAAGATTTTTATAACATTGAATGACATTTCAGTTTAAAAGTAACTAATTATATATTCAGATTGATGACGACAACATCCAAAAAGTTCGTTGGAATAAAGATGTATTTTTTTCAACTATAGGTATCCCTCACCATTGTAGTATTATTTATGTAAATATTTTGAATACATGTAACATTAATTAGATAATTTTATGCTTTAAATATGTTTTCTCTTGCCTCTAGGTAAAGGTAAAGAATGCCAATGATACTTGTAGCAATGTTTCTTCACATAATAATATCTTGTTATTGTTTAGAGTGTGTAGTCAATTACATCTCAATTTTTTTTTACCAAATTTCACATTAAAATGATTTGAGCTGTGTGGAATTGCAGAGTTAATTATCTTTGGATATGCATTTCGGGAGATCATCTTTTATTAACATGTGCTCTCTTTGTGCTATAATAAAATGGATGGCATGTTGCAGAGATCATAAATATTACAAGCCATATCTGTCCTCAAGTAATTTCATCTGTGTGTATATGACTGAAACTATTATTCTAGCTTTTTATTGAGATAATTTTGTTGATATAAATAAACCTATGCTGAATGGGTTGATGTGTTTTGTTATCATGTTTACCCCTGTAAATTTTATGGTTGTAAAAATAAAGTTGTTTTAGTCCAAATAATCCATATATCTTGTTGAAATGGAGTATAGCTTTGGAAAGCAATTTACATTTTTTGGTTGAAATCAAAAGTCACAGAAATTTGCTTTCCCATCATAACAACTTGTGCTAGCATTATTTTGTTCAGGTTGATGTCTGTTTATTTATGTGCCAATTTCTTGTCTTCATATTAGAACTATTATATAGATCCCTCTTACACCTCAATTCGTATTAAATTGACCGTTGGAGATATAATTTTCTTTCTTCGTATTTGTAATTCTTAGAACTATAAAAGCATGCAAGAAGGTAGTCTATAAGCTCCGACAACTCCTCTTATCAATATTAAGGTATCCAGATTTATGTCTAGTGATGTCTGTTCAATATTTAGTTTGTTTTCTTTCTCTGTCTTGTAGATACCAATCAAATACTGGATCCTGAGCAACATGTTGAACACAAAATCTGGGATTCCCTATGAATTTTATGCCAAAGGCTGGTGTATGTGTAAATCCTAGACAAAGATCAGTAGCATGGGATGTCCATTGATTTCTTCTTATTACACAAGGTTCAACTGCGGTAACTCCAGAGGATTATGACTTATCCCAAAGATTTGCAATAGTTATGAAAGACTCCTTGTTTCCCCGTGTTACCATTGCCATGCCTGTTCAGAAATGTCAAAAGGAGAGGGAAAACAATGAGCAGGTTATCATTGAAAGAAATTTGTAAGATCTAAGGTAGATAATCTAATACAACCAACTTTAGTTTAATGATTAGATGTGATGAAAAATGTAACACAACCATATAGTCTTCTTACAACTTCTCTTTAAACACCTATTTGAGTATTATCTGAGTGACAGTTTAAGTTCTAAGGGAACCTTTTAAGGCTTGGTGTCTTCTTCAAATACTTAAAAACAACCACTTATATGAAGACTGACATTTTTTTGTACTAAAATTTACAAAAGATGTAACCAATCAACCGTTATGCAATTAGGACATCTATACTTTCAAAATTTAGTCACACCTCAACTAGTGGTATTCGTCCATATATGGTAGCAAAGTACGAACCATGTTTTATGGACTAATAAGAGATCATGGAACAAAAAAAAATAGAAGTTCTCAATTATTTGAGTTTGTCTACCTAGTGCCGCTCCTATAGTTAGCATCAATAGCCTACACAAAGATTTGTTTCCCCTGAAAACATGGTTTTCGAGTGCAAGTGCATCAAGACCAAGGATGTGTTTAATGGTCGAAGCAGTTGCCAATGATATAATTGAAAACACTTCTTCAAGTCCTGAAGTTGGCCATAAAGCATGGCGTTCCTCCAGAAGAGCGTAGACGTCCACTGAACATGAAAAAACCCAAGGCTTGACAAGTTTGGCAAAGCTCCAATACCCCCCCCCCCTTTATATCTCTCCAAGGGTTTAAAAAAACTTCCTACCTATTGTCATTATTCTGATTTTAGAGAGGATTTAAAATGGTATGGAGGGTTAACATATTGAGAAAAAAAATGTATTATATTCATCATCTAATGTTCAATTATCTACAACCAATATCCTTCACCTTAAATATCTGTCACGGAAGATAATATTATTATGGAGCGGTTCTTTTCAACAAGATCCCATAATACTTTAATATAGAGTACTTGAGGATCAGATAAAAATTGAGTTTGGACATGCTTGTCCACTGCTTGATTCCAAAGTGACTCACCATGTTGTAACTCTCGTGCATAGACAGAAATCATCATAGACCACAGGAAATATACACCCTTTGTCCCTCCAATGTTCCTATGCTTAAAATCTTAAACATTGTGGTCATATGTCTTCAAAGTTCCGTACCTAATCTCAAATCCTTCTCCACATATTGGACATCAAAAGACAATATCATGAGCAGTAAAATGACCAGTATGCCAACCCAGAAAGCAAGAGCTAATTTCCAACAAGAATAAAATGAAAAAAAAAAAAAAGAAAGATTCTAATTAATTGTTCCATAAAAAAAATCAAATTGAATATCAACAAAAAAAATTATACTGCAGAATATAATTTGGTATTACATGCAAAATAAAATCCATGAGCAATATCCATAAATCAATTCAAATCAATTAAAGTTTTAAATAGTATAAAGCATATAACTATTATGTGCCAGATCAAAGGGCAAAAGATGTCCCAATAACAACTTTTGTGATAAGTGATCCACTGACTCAAGTACTTGAAACTGTGGTTCTAGCAAAACATCAACAAATTCATTCAGATAACTATCTCATAAGAGGTCATCCCCTGAATTGCTTTCTTCAAGAAGGATGTTCATTTGTTCAAGTTCTTGAGAGACCAACTAAAAAAGATAGAGGACATCATGGGATTTTGTTCCATACCCACTGGACAAGAGCATAACCAAACAATTAAATAAAAGTTATTCATGCAAAGTGCAAGCCTGAAGAAACACTAATTAAATACTAAATCAAGAGATCAAAAATTGTACACCAAGAATTACACATTCATCATAAACTTGCTGACTAACAAACATATTTTGTTTCACTTCCCTATGGTTAAATGATTATTGCATTCTTCACAGGGAAAAATTGCATAATGAGAAGTCCAGAGATTTGATGATGCTTTTGCCATTCAGAGGAAAACTTGTTTCTGTTTCACAACTTTCTACATCTTACACCTTAACTAATTTCATGGTTAACATCTTGGCATAGACATATGAAATATGTACCATTACACGCATATTACTCATGTATAGACTATAGAAATAAAAAACAATATGGGAACTATTGCAATCCGAAGAAAAGATTGTCCTTCCAATACTTTTTTTAAAACTAATAACATATAAGATCCAAAAATATGGTAAAAGCAAATAGAGAGCATTCTATACTAAATAAAACAATACCATTAGCCTCAAACCAAAAGATCATAATTTAACAACGTTTTTTGGCTTTTGTAATAAAAATGATAGTTCTTCAGTATCCATCATTCATGTTGATTTTACTTTTCCTGATAAAAAATGTTTCTAAGTAATATTACTGCGGTACCCACACCAGTTTGTGCACGATCAGACTCAGCCACCACTCTCCGGTGCCAATTTTCATGAAAATATATATTTTCTGGTGAATCCGCTTGCCAATTTTCAGCGAAAATGTATATTTTAACGAGAATTTCAAAAATTCATATCTCATTCATTTTAAATCTATTTTCAATTATTCTACCACTATTTTGAACCTCTATTCAGCTCTACAATGAATATAGTAAGAGTTCATCAAAAGGCATTAGTGTTTTATTGTGCTTAGTACAAACGTTGAACTATGTTTTAATGCCACAACAAAATGACCTCAAACCAAAAGGTTAAACCCGTGGAGTTAGGGCGTGCATAGGTTTGGTAGTTACAAAAACCAACTCCTAAGGGTTGGTTTAAAATATTCCAAATCAAGGACCTTGAAAAGAGGCTTCGACTAACCTTTAGAGACTTGCACTAAGTATTGCAGCCATATTTCGTCAGAAGGAGATGTAGGTTGTCTATGCAATTTTAGTAGGTTAGTTGGCAAGGTAGTTGATTAACTGAACTGATTCACGAGAATCATAATATGGAGGCCTTGAGGGCTTGGTCGGTATGACTGGTATTCCAATTTCAATAGTACGGGATTAATCCTCAAACTCATGGCAGTCTCATTCATACAAAGACTGTATCTTGAATTTAGTGAGTTGTGACTGTATCATGAGATATTGCCATCATACACCTTGTCTAGTGCGGTCGGAGTATGTAGCAATGACGCTGGATTCAAGAAAAAATCTATCAACTGACAATCTTGTGATAGAGAGATCTTCTATGCGCTTTGAAATGGTTTAGAGTCTTTAAATCTATGGCCATAGTGATTGATTGAGTGGAAAAGAATTTCCTACGACGATTAGTAGAGTAAACGCATATCAAGTATGAAACATAGATGCTTAGTCAATGATGAAAACCGACGCCTAATCCATGGCATAGATAAAGGCCGAGAGATGGTTGATAGTAGGACCTTACCCTTCTGGAACTCAGAGCCTAAATGTTCACGCCACTATTCACCTAGTCTCTAGTGCCATGGATTGTAGCTAGATGACCACCTATGGTAATTAAATTATCTATTTCCTATTATAGTTTAATCAAAAATAATTAATTAAATTAGTTTAATTAAATGTGTGGTAACAAGCCCAAGTCTAGCTGATGGTGAACCTAAAGATTCACATACAAATCATTGGAAAGTAATGGAATTAATTGAGAATTAATTCCGAAATAGGAGAATTAATTTAATTGGATTAATTAATTTTTGGAGAGTATAAAAGATTTAATCATTTATGTGGAGTCATCCATTGGATGGATAATCCAAAATTTAGTTAATTAGATTAATTGAATATTGCATTTGCCCTTTAAATTAATTGAATTAATTTAAGAGGCTTGGGCTAATTAATTAGTGGATTGGATTTGTAGATGGACTTGTATAATTAGTGTATTGGATTCATTAATTAGAATTGGATAGAAATAATTAGTTACATAAATTATAATTATTTTGACTTAATTAATTAATTGGTTTGGACTCATTTCATTAATTAAGTGTGTTTCGGGCTTGTGAATATTTAATTAGATGAAATATTCACTTGGACTTTCTCTGTTGGGTATTTTATTTAATAAGATTAAATAATAAGCATAATAGAATTAGTTATTAAGCTCAATTTAATTTGTTGGATAAATTAATAGAGCCTGATCCAAATGCACCAAGCCTAGACCATGTTGACCTTGTTTAGGTCAACTTAGAGAGAGTAAAAATGGTTGCTACAAAATTTTATTTTTTATGGTGAAATTCGAACTTGAGGGGTGGTGGAGGAGTCTTAGGAAGTAGGTAGAGATAGGAAAGTGATCTAGTTGACTAGGTCATTCCCCTTTTCACTCCCAACTTCATGCCAACTCTTCTACAATCCTAACACTCGCAACCTAGCCGTGTTTCTCTCCCCAATGGTTGAAAATTTCATGCTCAATCCCTCTCTATGTCTCTTGTTCTTCTTGGTTTAGAACTAAGTCAAGAACTAGGTAGATCAAAAAATGCACTAAGAAATAATGTAGTTTTTTTACCCCTCTTCCCGGATTTGTTCCTTGCTAGCACGGGAACAAATTAAACATTTCCGGTGTGGTGTGGACAATTTTAGAGAGTTTCTACAGTGAGGCCTAGCATGCACGAATCTTGGAGATTGGAATCAATGCGTGTAGCCGATAGAAGAAAACGACAAGGGTAATGTTTCCATTTAAATATTTCCATTAGTTATTTTTCTCCATAGCCCAATGTATTTATTTTATTACTGCATTTTTTAATATACCGATAGCCCGGGAACGTTCAAGGGTACACCCTTTGAACATATTTAATTTCTTTTAATTTTATGCCTTACCGCACGTCGTCGTATCCCCAGGCCGATCTACTCCCTTTCATCCATATGACGATTCCCCCATATTAGTTCAGTCAGCTAACTAACTTGTCAACTAACCCACTAAAATCTATAGACATCCAACATCTATTATCGATGAAACACGATACTCTTCCAATGTGGCGTCCATTGTAGTTTAGACATAATTGAGACACTAATTGATAATTATTGAAAATTTTTAAATTTAATTACAGGTAAATTATAAGTTGAAATTTGAATATATTAAAATTTGAATGAAGCAACTGGAGCTCATTATATATTGGGGGTAAATTATATTAATTAAAAAAATTAGGTAGGGCTTAATTTGAAAAAGAATTAAAAAAAAAAAGATGTGAGTGTGTGGGTGGGCCATCACCCTCTGCCCCATCCCATTTATATAAATGCACACATAGACAAATCACAAACACTATTTTGTACACACACGTGCACATTTATACACTGACTAATGCGAAAATGGAAACATGTATAGTTTTTTTAATTTATATTGATTTATATAATTATATTATTAGATTAGTACATTTACTAAATGTAATTTATATTGACCAATGTGATGTTTAATAAAAAATTATGAGTTTGACTATTTAAGTTAGTGATTAATGAAATGTCACATTTAACTTTAAAATGTTATAGTTGGTTAATTAAATTACTTATTTTGTTAGATTTAATTATTATTATAATTAGTTTACTCAATTTCATCTGGTATCTTGATCAAATACTTAATTAGATGTATTGATGTTTAAATAAATTTTATAATTTCAAGGAATTGATAGAAAATTCATAGAAATATTCAAAAATTATTTTAAGAAGTATTAGAAAATTTTACTTGAGAAATATGATTTTTATTAAAAGGGAATATGAGATTCTTGTGATAATTCAATTTAGGGATGTTACTAAGAGAATGGTAGTTATAATATACGAGGGTTTGATAAAAAAATTCTTGTGAGTTAGTTGATAAATTAAATATATATACATGGGAAGTTTAGAAAGTTTAGTTATTTAGAAGAAAAAGGAATGGGGGTTTGAATTTTAATATAAATGAGATATTAAAAGATAGGTAGAAATTAATGAATATTATAATAACTTATTTCATTATGATATTTTCAATATATTGATTATACATATAATACTTTATTATAGGACATGACGATAAAGTAAAGGATAGAGCAGCTCTTCGTCATTTTAGGTTTGAGGTAAGTATATTTTGGGCGTTTTTGTATGTAAGCGGCCATACTTAGTACTTGAATTGACTTAATTTTTCGTTCGTAATGTTTCGCATTTATGTATGTGGTCTTTGCTTTAATCTGTTTTTATTTTATTCTCTTATGTATTAAAATCGGATGAATGTGTTATCAAGGGATAAATTTGCTTATGCTACGAGTTGAGATTTACTGGATGAATTTGGATGTATTTTCATCGAATGAATGTGCCATCAAGAGATGAATTTTCTATACCGGAGTTGAGATTCACCGGATGAATTTGGATGTATTTTCGTCGAATGAATGTGTTATCACCTTTGCTTATACCATGGAGTTGAGATTCACCGGATGAATTTTCACCTAATGAATGTGTTATCTAGGGATGGCTTATGCCGGGGAGTAGAGATTCACCTGATGAATTTCAATGTATTTTCATCGGATGAATGTGTTATCAAGAGATGAATTTTCTTAAGCCACGGAATTGAGATTCACCAGATGAATTTGGATGTACCTCCATCTAATGTTACCTCATGGGGGTAATATTGCTCCACTTATGTGGTTAAAAATTTTGTTATGTAATTCGACACTTAGTGTTGCGACGAAATTCTTCCAGCTCACATAGTCGGACATTTGGCATGTAACTCGGTAGTATTCGCCTTAAGAGGCGATTTTCTCACGACTCATATGGTCGAAAATTGTAAGATTAACTCGGCAGTATTTTGTATTTAAGTGTAGTCATTGCACTTATTCAATTATTCTCTTACGATTTATTTTCATCGGGTGTTGCCTCAAGGGATGATTTTGCTTATGCCCCGAAGTTGATTTTTTACCAACTTCAGAAGGAGAGCAAAATTTTTTGGGACTAACATTATTGGGGAAGATCTCGATGAAGTTTCAATCGTGGGGTCCCAGGGCATTCTTTCTTGCCTTAAGGGATCTCCGCATCCTAAAAGTTTTAAACTACGATGAAAACGTTAGCTTCATTGCTTAAGTTTAAATTACAAAGTTCCTTCACGGAACTATTCTAAAGGGAAGGGGACGAAACGTTAAACTCCTAATCTATTGAATGACCTAAAAAATATAATTTTATCGAATGACTTCTTTCTCAAAGGATCCTACGGGGTGGAGGTAGGGCTTGTTCATGTTGTGTCATGACTTCTCCATTGAGCGGGCTTTGTTCATGGGGTGATATGATTTCTCCATGGAGCGGGGTTTGTTCATGGGGTAACATGACTTCTCATTGAGGGATTTGTTCTTGGGGTGACATGATTTCTCATTACGGCGCTTGTTCACGGGTGCCACATGACATGGTTTCCCATTGAGCGGCGCTTGTTCACGGGGTGACATGACTTCCCATTAGTTTACAGGGTGACATGGTTTCTCCATTGAGTGGTGCTTGTTCATTGGGTGACATGACTTCTCCATTGAGTGGGGCTTGTTCATGGGGTGACATGATTTCTCCATGGAACGACGCTTGTTCATGGGGTGACATGACTTCTCCATTAAGTAGCGCTTGTTCATGGGGTTATATGATTTCTCCGTTGACTGACACTTGTTCATTGTTCATGGGTGACATGACTTCTCCATTGGCAACGCTTGTTCATGGGGTGACAAGATTTCTCCATGGAGCAGCGCTTGTTCATGGACTTCTCCATTAACCGGGGTTTGTTCATCGGATGACATGATGGTGGTGATTGTTCACCGGGGGGGGGAGGTTGACCTACTCCATTCACTTGCGTTTCTTGGATGGTGGGTAATGTATCTCCATAGACGGCATCATGATGTTTGTGATTTTAATGGGAGGAAACGAGAATTTTTACTCTCGGCACAATTGCTCACCAGGTGAATATTTAAATCTAGAGAGAGAATTTTTGGTAAAGAGTGTGTAATGTGTTCTCAGATCAATCAATCATAACTTGGTATAAAAAATTATATTTTGAGTATTTATAGTGGTGTTGGAGTTATGTAGTGTGGTAGGGTGTATGTATTTATTGTGTGGTAAATTAAATAAATCCTCATAGGAATTTATTGGTTAAAATTGGGTCTTCCTTGTTCTTAATGTTGTTGGTAAATTAAATATTGACAATGTTCCCAAGGTTGTTTACTGATTAGAGATTTAGTCAACGAATGTTCCTTGACTATCGACACGGTAAAGAAATGTGATGTTGTTAGGTCATCCCAATTACCATAATTCTATTAGAAATGTTTGCATCTATGATCAACCATGGAATTGAGCATGATTATGTCTTTGACTGGAATATTTTTCTCATATTTATCCTCTCTTTAAGTATTCTCTTTAAGTATTTAAACGAACTCCCCCCCCCTAAATTATGCTTTCACTCTTAAATAAATTAATTTGAAACCAATCTCTGTGGATTCGACCCTATTCATCACTTTTGCAAGTTTTTAATAGAAAAATATTTTTGATGGATTCGACACTCATCAATTATACATAGAATCAATATATTGAGAATATCATAAATGCTAAATAAGATATATTCGTACATTTCCACTAGTCTTTGATATTTCGTTTATGTCGAAGTTCAAACCTCCATTCCATTTTTTTTAAATAACTAAACAATTTAGGTATATATTTAATTTATGAATTAACTCCCAAGAATCCAGTTAATCAAACCCCTCATATGTTTATAACTATCGATCTTAATAATATTTTTAAATTGAATTATCATTTTCTTTCTAATAACTATAATATTTCTCAAATATAATTTTCTTATATTTCTTAAATATAGTTTTCAAATATTTCTATGATTTTTTTATCAATTTTCCGCTACTATATAATTTAATTAAACACCAACATATAATTATGCGTTTGGGCATAGGCCCGATAGAATTAAGTAAGTTAAATATAGTAACGATTAAATATAACAAATCTAATAATTTAATTAACCTACTATAGCATTCTTAAATCAAATGTGATATTTAATTCAATAAATGTAAATAGTCAAACTCATAATTTTTTTTTGGTTAAACATTACATCCGACAATAATAAATTATATTTAATAAATGGACTAATCAAATAATATAATATATGAATTAATATAAATTAAACACAAAAACTTTCGTACATGTTTCATGTGTGTGTGTGTGTGTGTGAATTAGTGTGAGAGCATGCGTGTTTATGTTTTAATTATATATGTACTATTTATATATATTTATATATATATATGGCGGGGAGCAGTGGGAGTGATGGACCACCCACCACATTCTCATCATATATATATACTTTATTATAATTGATGAGCACATAATTGGCATCTTAATTTTTTTTTTGTCTGTCAATGTTTTTTTTTTTTAATTATTTATCGTTTTTTTTTTTTTTTTTTTTTGCTCAACTTCCAACTCTCTCTCTTCCCCCACTACTTTCTAACTTTTCACAACCTTTATTATTTTTCCACTATTTTTTTAATAACTTCTCACTATCTTTATTATTTTATTATTTTTAATTTATTTAACTAATATATATTTTTAAAAATACAATTATTATATTATTTAAATTTTAAATTAATTACACATACATAGAGTGTGTACAAATTACTAGTATATATAAAGGGATGCCGTGGGAGTGATGGACCACCTGCCACATTCTCATCCTCTATTTTATATATATATATATATATATAATATATATAAACTTTTTCTAAAATACCCAGTATGTCATTTTTAATTCCTTAATTAATTTAATTTGCTCCCAAATATTATAATAAACTCCAATTTACTCCGTTCAAGTTTTATTATATTCCAATTTCAACATATAATTATTTATAATAAACTTGAATTTCTTAATAATCGTCAATTAGTCTCTTAATTATATATAAAAATGTGCGGACGTCACAATAGATGTTACCGTTTTTAGCAGGAGCTACGACCAGAGTTTGAAATATATTTTGGCACATAAGGAGATGAATTTGAGACAAAAGAGATGGATAGAACTATTTAAAGATTATTGCTGTACTATTGATTACCATTTGCGGAAGGTAAATGTAGTAGCACATGCCTTGAGTAGAAAGAGTTCATCCACTGTAGTTAATTTGGGGAGTCACAATCAGACATTGGTATTAGAAATGAGATCTATGAATACAAAATTGAAGGTTGATCAGGTAGCAAGTTTGTTGGCAACCTTATAGCTTAAGCCAGAGTTTGTGTATCAATCAGAGAAGCACAAACTCGAGATCCTTTTTTTTCTTTTTTTGCGA
Organism: Sesamum angolense; assembly: GCA_034509725.1. Taxonomy (NCBI): domain Eukaryota; kingdom Viridiplantae; phylum Streptophyta; class Magnoliopsida; order Lamiales; family Pedaliaceae; genus Sesamum; species Sesamum angolense. The sequence goes on along the minus strand of JACGWL010000003.1, from coordinate 15,272,722 downwards.
ATGCTAGAAAGAATGAAATAGGGTAAGAAGCCAAATTTTTCGATACGGGTTGATGGAGTGATAGTGAATGGAGAGCGAGTTTGTGTGTCTGACGTAGATGGGTTACAAGGGGAAATTCTGCGGGAAGCTCATAATGCACCATATGCGATGCATCCTAGTACTGTAAAGATGTATCAGAATTGAAGACCTTACTATTGGTCGCAGATAATGAAGAAGGTTGTGGCAGAAGTTGTGGCTAAATGTATGACATGTCAGCAAGTAAAAACAAACATCAGGTGTCAGCAGGTAAATCTCAATCTTTATCAATACAGAATGGAAGTAGAAAAAGATCACTATGGATTTTGTCGTAAAGTTGCCACGTATATTTAGGAAGCATATAATACTTAGGTAATTGTGGATAGACTCACAAAGGATTCGAAACTAGGACCTTGAGATAAAAATTTAATACAATTACCTCTCCACCAAATGCTTTATTTATTTATTTTTCTAAATGAAATATTACTTAACGCATATAGTGATATAACCTACTTAAAAAACTATTTTTTCTATTAAAAAGATTTGAACTTGAGAACCTATGTAAAGAATATAATGCTTTTACCACTTCACAAACTACAAACACTTAATTATTTTATTAAATAGAATGTTATATATACATAATTGTAAAATAAGAATACGTTAAAACATCTCAAAATCATGCTGAAAAATCTCAAAATCAACCAATATAAATCATTGTCATCCTACATATCTTGATAATAAAATTAAAATATAACCAACCAAAATAACACAAGCATCTAACAATGTCATAAATCACAACACATAAAATACATTAAAAAAAGACATAAAAATCACAAATAAATACATAAATGTGATGTCATTAAATAAAAATATCTTTTTCTGTGACTTTTATGTCCTTTTTTATATTTTATGTGTTGTGTATTTATGACATTGTTAGATGCTTGTGTTTTTTTGGTTGGTTATATTTTGATTTATTATCATGATATGTAGGATGACAATGAAATATGTTGGTTGATTTTGAGATTTGTCAACATTATTTTGAGATGTTCTTGTGTTTTTATTTTACAGTGAATGTATTGAAATTTTTCTCAAGGTCTCGGTTTCGAATCCTTTGGATAGCAAATATTTTTTCTTTTAAGAAATCCGTTAGTTTTAACGGAAGAATAACGGAAGGTACCAAAAGTGATTAAATGTATAAACTTGAGGGCTAAATCTGATGAGAGGGAAACATAAGGGACTAAATCTGGATAAATGACATAGTTGAGGGACCAAAAGTGATGTTTATCCTATGTTATACATAAATTCACACACAAACTTCAAAAACGCACGCACACGATGGAATTCGGAAATAGGTATGGAGTATTTCTTATTTTATTTATATTAATTTATGTAATTATATTATTTGATTAGTCCATTTACTAAATATAATTTTTACAGATCGATGTAATATTTAATCAAGAAATTGCATTAGTTTGACTATTTAAATTAGTGTTACATTAAATATCCCATTTAAGTTAAGAATGTTATAGTTGGTTAATTAAATTATAAGGTTAACTAGATTTAATTATTACTACTAAATACTTAATTATATGCGTTGGTATTTAATTAAATTTTGTAGTAGCGAGAAAATTGATAGAAAAATTCATAGAAATATTATACGTCAAAGATAGCCGATTCGTCCTACTAACATTTCTTCTGCTGGGATTGGGTGTTGAAAATTATATTTAAGAAATATCTTAAAATTATATTTGAGAATATATGATTAAAAAAATGAGATATCGTGATAATTTAATTTAGAGGTGTTATTAAGAACGATAATTATAAAGATAAGGGGAGCTTGATTAAATGAATACTTAGGAGTTTGTTGATAGATTAAATATATAACTGGGAAGCTTAGGAAGTTTGGTATTTAAAAAAAATGTAACGAAGGGTTGAATTTTGATATACATAGAATATTAAAAGATTTGTGGAAAAAATTCGAATATTATATAATATTTTATTTGGAATTCACAATATTTGTAATGTGTTGATTATAAATAATATTATAATTTATTAATGGACGCGAAGATAAACTGGAGGGTTTAGAAGCTCTTTGTGTTAACTGAATCATTTTGAAATTTAAGATAAGTATAGTTAATTAGATATATATATATATATATATCTATATATGTGAATATTATATATTTGTTGTGCATTATTTGATCATTGACTATTTGATGGGTTACTTTGATATCTATGGAATTGTTATTATGTATTTATATGTGGTTGTATTATATGCTGTAAGATGAATGACTCTGTGATCTTATAATTGATTGTTGAATGAAATCGATTGAAAAAATCATTAATGAAAATATATATAAATAGAATTGAATAATGAATTATTAAATATAATTGAATGATGAAGTAAAGATGATGATGTTGTGACTGGAGTCAAATTGTGAAGTTGTCAATGTGCAGATGATACACTAAGATGAGTGAACGGGGTTGAATTATGGAGTTGATAAAACGTGAATAATTTATTGAGATGGAAAAATGACTTACCTAACCTGAGCATATTCAATGATTTACGATGATGTGATGAGATTGATGATGAGTGTATGTTGTCATGATGATGCGATATGATAATAGAGAAGTGAATATCTAGCTAGGTACTATAGTGAAGGATACTGGGGTATTCGGGTAATGGGAATATCCTGTGTTGTTAGCTATACACTGGGGTGTGTGGGGTACTAGGTTCGATGTGATGTCTTGTTTTGGGATTGCTACACACTTGGCCAGTGTGAGGATATCACATATGATTGGTACTCTGTGCTGATGATTGTATGATATTGATTGAGAAGATGAGATCCGACAAAATTATTGAATATGATTAGGTTAAGCGGAGCCCAACGAAAATAAATAGTTAAGAGAATTAAACTTTAGGGATGTATGAATCATATTGTGGATGGTGTTTGATTCCGATATTGGTCTCGCTTGATTATTGACATTACTACTTCATGATTTCATGAAATTGTGTGACAAGCCTCAATTGATGAGTATTATTGAATCTGCAACTTAATGATTACAAAAAAAATACAAGTTGATTATAGTCGTGGAATGAAATTGAGTTTATATTATACGTGTATATATGAATATATATATTAATATATATATATATATATTTTTTTCAGGAGATAGATCATAAGCCAGTTGTCAGTAGGGGCAACAGTGTAATCTTAAGTCGGGAGCTCTAACTACATAGACATAAAATATTATACTAAAAGTTCGATGTAATATCTTATTCAATTGAAGTTTATATAAATATTGATGAAATATGAGTTCTCTTATCAGGATAAATATGAGAGTTTGTTAGGGTGATTGAATGTGATTACATATGGGGTGTCACAAACAGGGACAAATTCCTTTAAATCCATTGTCCTCACTATATATTCCGACTGCTCTAGACAAACTTTATAATGACCATATCAATGGACACGGTCACACTCACAAATCTAAGATCAATCTCTTATATATGCGATTGTTATGATTTTTTAAGTTTGATGACTAATCTATATTAAGAATCGAGAATTTTAGTCATACCTAGATGACGATGTTCACGAGTTAGTTTAGTTAAGTACTTCGCCAACCAACGCACTAAAACTGCATAGACAACTTACATCTCCCACCAAAGAAACACAACACTATAATACATATTGCAAGTCTCTATTGGACTCTCGATGTTCTGTCTCAAGATCCTCGACTTGGAACGTTTTTAGATTGACTCCCAGAAGTTGGTCTCATAGCTGCCAACCAATGTCCAATTCAACTCTACAGGTTAATCAATCGATCTAGGTATTTGTTGTGATGCTAAATATCATTTAACATGAGCATCAAGTACAACAAATACATATTTTGTAGATGAATACCTGCACTATTCGTCGGACAATATTATTTTAATAAAGATTAACGAATATAAGCTAATCTAAATAGCTATACAAACAAGTCGAGCCCGACGAAAATATCAGGCTCGCGGGAGATCAAGCTCAAGCTTGTTCCTCACGAGCTGAGCTCGACCTTCATTTTTTTTCTTTTTTATTTTTCTTGTAACAAAATTTGATCATATTACAATAAGGTTGTTTTGCTAGCGTTCAAATTAAAAATTTAGGACTTGAGCAATAATTGGTTCTACGTTTAGTTTTTTGGGTCATAAAATATTTAAATGTCCACAATGTGAATAAACAAATAAAAGCAAAAAAAGGCTTCCTTATATGAATATATGGCTGCATAATTTCTTTATTATATATCTAACATTGGCTTGGTGACAACATAATTAGTAAAAGTACAGAAAATTCACATGAAATTATCTAAATACTTGTACATAATTTTGTATAGCTATATATTTGTCCAAATAAAGTTTTTTTCTTATTGAATTATGTAATATATTAATTTTTAATAAAATAAATAAACATAAGCTATTTTCTAAAAGTAAAATGAGAATGATAATGAACATACATTTTAGAATATGATGATGATGATTTATTTTTATATCTTTCAATTATACAAAAATAAAAGAGTATTTTTTAAATTGAGCAATTAATTCTCATTTTAGATACATAATATAATAATAATAATAAAAATAAATAAAATTGTTCAACCATCATCATTATTATTATCGATTAATTCATTAGAATCACCATTTCAACGTAAGGTAAAATAGATTGGGTATTATGTATTTGGTACAATTATATACTTTCAAATAAATATAAAAATATAAGTTAATTTTTAGAACTTATTAACTTTCAAATCATATTGAAATATAACATAAAATCCATATTCATTATATAATATAAATTTTTACCCAAAGAAACAAACTTACTAAATTATTGATTAATCTTAGGAGCAAATTAAACCGCCTCCCTTCAGGGTTGGTATAATTATACATAATTTTTTTGTAATTTGATAAATTATATTTAATATTCATAATATTTATTTTTACTCTAATAAATAGATCCATTCGTTAGTTAAAAGTACCAAATTTATAATATTAGCAAAAAAAATTATCGATTAACTTATTACTGATTTATTGTAATTAAATAAATTTTTAGGGTGTGAAGATTTATAAAGGCCCTATTTTATTCCGGAACGTAAAGTGGGCCTAATTGGCTGAATGGGCCGGGCCGTGTGTAGCTGGGAATACCGGAATCTTGACCAGGCCCATGAAAGATTTATAAGGAGTCGCGTGAGGCCACCGGAATTTGCAGCAGCTCTTATAGTTTTGGAGGGACTCTTCGGGAGAGAAGACGATAATCGCTATGCTTATGGAGCAGTCATCAGCAGTAGATCTCGACTGGCTTCTTCAATCGCATGGGGAGATTATTTCCGATGAGAACTCCCCTGATCGCCACTACCGCACGGTCGACGAAATCCTCCTCAACTACTCTTCCTCCTCTCCTTCTCCTCCTTCTTCCCCCTCCACTTCCTATTCTGCTCACCAGCACTCGCGCCCAATCCTGAAAGACGACGATTACGTTTCAACTGGTGTTCGTAGTTCTAGAAACCAGAGATGGTCGCATTCACACGCGAGTTCCTTAGTTGAGTCCGATAAGTACAGTTCAGTTACTGGTCCTGCCAGCAATAGCAATAGAACTAAGTCAGTGGGTAGGGTTCTGCCGCAATTATTCGGTACGGGGGCGATCAGATCCAATGCTAAGCCGGGGGCTGCGCTGGCTGCAGCCGCCGCTGCCTCTCGGTCAGTTACAACGCCCCACGCCACCGCCATCAAATTGAGAAGAGCTACCACCGGTGTTCTTAAGAGGTCGGTCTCTGAAACTACAGAAAAAATTGCCGCTAGTGATGATTCGTCACTGTCGCCATCAGCTGTGGCTTCCAGAGTTTCTGAGAACGGGTCTGATGCTGGCGCTTCTTTGGAGAGCTTAGTTTATTCGGCTACTCAGGGCAACAAGTCTCATGAAGAAGAAGAGGTTAAGTTGGAGCAATTTCTTATGGGAAATACCAATGCAGACTCCCAAGAAACAGATGCTGGTGGGGGATATTCTGCTGGAGATAGGGTTCAGGAGAATTTTGATAAGGTTGCTGATGATGCAACCAACTGCAGGACTCTAAGCGAGGCAGCCGATGACAATGGAAAACAAAGAGTTGATAAGGTTGATGAATGCAAAATGCCAACTTCTGAAAGCCAGAAGGCTTCTCCTATTGAAAACGAAAAGGATTTAGGCTTGGACAAAGTTAATCTCAATGAGCATGTCTTCTGTCCCTTGTTGGATGAAAATATTGAGGAATATCCTGAAGTCTATCCTGCTGATGAATCAGGTAAAAATGATAAGGCGGTTGGACCTACAACAATTCTGACTGATAATGACCACAAGGAAGATCTAACTGGAGGAGAAGCAAGTGATTTTGGGAATGTAGTGGCTGAAACAGGGAATGGTGATGCTGCTAGTACGCAAAGTGTTGTTGCTGATATGCTTGGGGACTTGGCTTTAATGCCTGAAAAGAAGGTGGACCATACAAATTTGCAGCAGAATTCTCATCCTTCTTTAAAGCCACTTGAATTGGCTGAAGAAATTGAGAAGAAGCAAGCATTTACAGGTTTGCACTATGAAGAGGGTGCAGCTGCACAACCAATGAGGCTTGAGGGTGTACCGAGGGGTTCTACTGTGTTAGGCTACTTCGATGCTGATCCCAATAATGCTATCACTCTGACCATCTCATCACAAGCTTTCCGTCGAGAGCATGGGTCCCCTCAAGTTGTGGCTGTACACTTAAACTATATCGCAATAGGAATGTCGAGAGGGTCGATCTTTGTTCAACCTAGCAAGTATACTGCTCATCAAGTTGACAACATGGATGGAAAGGTTCAGTATTCTACTTAATTGTCACTGCCTGTTTCAGGTCACTGGTTTCAAACATGTATTACACTGAGATAACTGATAAAAACACAGTTTGGTTTGCTAATATTCAAAGATATTACATTATTACCCTTCTTTTGAAGGGTGTTTAGCATCAGTACTACATGAGTATATTTTGTTGTAGTTGCTTGTAAATTTTATTTCTTGAACTAGGAGTTTCATATTATTATATTGACTTGTGTTGCCTACTGAATGGTGCAAATGAATGCGCTTTCAGATGATGTCACTTGGATTACAAGGGGATAGAACTCATGTCCCTGTAACTTCCATGTGCTTTAATCAGCAAGGAGACCTACTCTTTGCAGGATATGGTGATGGGCATTACACTGTCTGGGATGTTCAGAAGGCCTCAGCACTTAAAGTTATCACTGAACATAAAGCTCCAGTGGTTCACATGTTATATCTGGGCCAAGATACTCAGGTTACTCGACAGTTTAATGTGGTTAGTGGCGACAGCAAGGGTGTGGTCAAGTTGATTCGGTTTTCAGTGGTTCCATGGCTCAATAGGATATCCTATACAAAATCAATGGTAAAGATTGATGCTTGATGCGGAATTTGTTAATATGCATTATCAGCTTCCGAGAACTGATCTATTTAAGTTAATGTTTGGAACAGAAACTTTTAGATGAAACTACTAGCAGAGTAGTTTGTGCATCTCCATTGCTTTATGGTGAAGGTCATGCAGGTGCAATGATTTCATCGCAGAGTAGCAGTGCACTGACGACTAGTAGTATTAGTAGCATGATGGGAACCATGGTTGATGAAGGTGTTGTCATTTTCATTACGCATCAATCTGCTCTGGTGGTATGAGTTCTTTTCCTTCACTTCCAATATTACTGTTGGTTATATGCTTCATATTGGCTCTGTTTATATCTTTATCTTTATGATATCATATCCTATGTAGGCAAAAGTTAGTCCGACTGTAGAAGTGTATGCTCACATTCCCAGACCTGATGGCGTGAGGGAGGGTGCCATGCCATATGCGACATGGAGATGTATGTCACAGTCACTTGGTTCTTCCTCCGGTATGTATGAGTAAAGTTTAATGTTTTTCATCTACTGATGGTCTCAAAATGTTAATTTCAGCTATTTTCTCCCAGAAAATGCTCTTGTTGAGACATCAGATAAAGTTTCACTGCTTGCTGTTGCTTGGGATCGGGAAGTTCAGGTTGCTAAGCTGTTAAAGTCAGAGTTAAAAGTACTCGAGAAGTGGACTCTTGAATATGCTGCAATTGGTCTGGCGTGGTTGGGAGATGAGGTTTGAATTATATGACTTTTCTAATACTTGTCATACAAATTTTCTGAGTCTGATCAGGAAATTATCATGGTTTTTCTTGCATTGCCCAGATGTTGGCAGTCCTCACTTTGACAGCTCAACTTTATTTGTTTGCAAAAGATGGAAGTTTGATTCACCAAATGAGCTTTTCTTTTGATGGATTTCGAGGGGATGATCTCATTTCCTATCACATATATTTTACTAATGCTTCTGGAAACCCTGAGAAAGCTTATCATAACAGTATTGCTGTTAGGGGTGCAACTATATACATACTTGGACCAGACCATCTTGTTGTTTCCCGCCTTCTTTCCTGGAAGGAACGGATTGAAGTGCTGCGAAAAGCAGGTGACTGGATGGGTGCCTTAAACATGGCAATGACACTTTATGATGGTGCGTCACCTGGTGTTATAGACCTTCCCAAGAACTTGGATGACATACAAAGAATTGTCATGCCCTATCTTGTGGAGTTGCTACAGTCATATGTTGGCGAAGTATTCTCCTACATATCAGTTGCATGTAACAACCAAAACGGAGAGCTGGATCAATCCGATGAGATTAAGGAGCAATACACCCGTGTTGGTGGTGTTGCAATTGAATTTTGTGTGCACATCCGGAGAACCGACATCCTCTTTGATGATATTCTGTCTAAATTTGATGATGCTCACCATAAAGGTTCTTCACTATTTTATTTCTGGTATTATTGGAGTTGAGCCAAAGTGTTAGTAAGATTTCATAATATTTTATTTTAATATAGTTGGCCTAGCCATTATTGCTGTCAATTGTCTGCGTTGGGACATTATTGTCATCCCAAGTGGTGATTTTTCATCCGAGAATTGATGTTTGAATTCCTTCATTCATAAATACTTTCTTTTCTTATTCTAGAGACATTCTTGGAGCTTTTGGAACCATACATTTTGAAAGATATGCTGGGATCTCTTCCACCTGCGGTATCTTGATCTTCAACTTTTATACTCTATTCATTCGCGTACCAGCACTGTCATCTTTTTAGTAATTGATATGTTTTGAAGATCATGCAAGCGCTGGTGGAGCATTATAGTAAGCGAGGTTGGTTGCAGCGAATTGAACAGTGTGTCCTCCACATGGACATTTTGTCCTTGGATTTTAATCAGGTAACATATAGTGCTTCACAGATTTAGCAGTTTGTTTCATTAGTGAAATGGCAATGCTCTTTTGCAACTGCCAGTAGGAAAGTTTCACTTGCATAGTTCTTTTCATGCTTGAAATGTTTGATGAAACTATTTTTCTTCTTTTAATAGTGGAACTGGTAATATCTTATAATTGTACCATAGGTTGTTCTCTTATGCAGGGAACACAGGTTGCATTGTGCGCTGATATATTTGTTTAACAAAGGCCTGGATGATTTCAGGACGCCTCTTGAGGAACTCCTGGTTGTATTACGAAGTAGCATAAGAGAAAATGCTACTTGCCTTGGGTAAGTTTTTCTGATTTGTAATTGTATCTTCTTGGAGTAGTTAAGGGCCTCCGGCTGCATGTTTACCTGTTATATTTATAGCAAATTATCCTATTGGTGTATCAAAATCTCCCTTGGCAACCGCTTTGACATGCTTTCCCCCTTCTTCCCTTTCTATTACCATGTCAAAATAATGATATTGTGACGCATGGAAGCAGGTACAGGGTGCTCGTTTACCTCAAGTATTGCTTCAAGGGTCTTGCTTTTCCTCCAGGTTTGGCTCCAACTGATGGTTCGAGTGTCCTTCCTTTTGGACTTTCCTGTAAACCTTTCTTTATAGGTCAAAAATTGAGAAAGGAGATAACTAAATTTGGAAAGGGATATGATAAAGTAAAAGCAACCAATGGTGTTTGACTTGCTAACTGTTGAAGAGCAAAAGTCTTAGGATATTGGGCAGTCAATTTAGTTTATTTGAAATGTCTCTGTTTCTTTATTCTTGATCAGCAGTGCTAGACATTGATGTATGAAAAATAAAATGTTTCAGAAGCAAAAATTTCTGAGCATTTAGTTGTCTCTAATTTGCAGGACGAGGAAATCTTTCTCCCACACGGTTACCCTCTCTTAGAAAAGAGCTTTTGCATTTTCTGTTAGAGGATTCCAGTGCTCCAAATTCATGGGCCGTTACAAGATTACCTCTAAATCGAGCATATGCCAACCTGCTTCATCTTTTAGAATTGGATACTGAAGCCACTCTGGAGGTCTTAAAATGTGCTTTTACAGATGTTGAACTTCCTAAATCAACTCATTCTTTCCAGGAATCAACCAATTTCAATGTGGAGTCAGTTGAAAGTCAAAAGTTGGTTCAAAAACTTGTGGATATTCTTTATGATATTCTTGATGCAAGTTACTTCCAAGCTGGCAGTCCTATCTGCAGTAATGATGTTGATTTGGTGGAAGTTTGGCCTTCAAAGAAAGATGTAGGTCACATGTTTGATTTTATTGCTTACTATATAGCACATGAACAAGCTAAAGTCCCTAGAGATATCCTAAGTCAAATATTGGAGTACTTGACATCAGAGATCAATCTCTCAGATATGTCAGGGACGACAATCGAAGTCTTTAAAAGAAGAGAGAGACAACTGTTGTCACTGCTACAAGTGGTGCCTGGAACTGACTGGGATGCTCCTTATTTATTATATTTGTCCGAGAAGGCTCAGTTTCATCAGGTATTTCAAATTTTGCATGTTATACTGCTTGCGATTTGTTAATTGAAACCAAAAGTAGGAGCCAGTCGGTAAGGAAGTGAGTATATATCCCTATGCATTTATCCATCTCTTCGATAATGAATGGGAGAGCAGGAAGAATGATAGTCCATTGTTCGAACCCCGTGTAGTTGTGTTTATTGTTTCTCTCCTGAATACAGAAACTAGAGAAGGTTTCCCTTCCAACTGATTCTTTCTTGGTTTTCCTTTGTTAGATTTTTCCTGTTATCAAATACCGTAAGTTAGAAACTAGGTTACCTTTGTTTTTACTTGCTTTTCACTTTCTACTTTGTGAAACCACACCTTATTTGTTCTAGATATTCCTCAATGGTAAAAATAGTTCTTTGACTATTCGCCTGATGCAGCTTGGCGTATCTTATTTGCTTATGTAGGTTTGTGGCTACATCCATGCCATCAGGCATCAATATATTGCTGCCTTGGAGAGTTACATGAAAGCAAATCATGAGCCAGTATATGCATTCTCATTTATCCATGATATGCTAAGGCTACTTAGTAATGGAGAATTTGATGCTTTTGAATCTGCTATTATTTCTCGCATTCCAGATCTTTTTAAGCTGAGCAGGTAATGATTTAAGGTGTGATTTTATCATTCATTTTGCACATTTATGATTGATTTACAAGAAAGGGTTATTCTTTTTCCTCTTTACTGATGATATTTTTCCTTCTGAAATTTTCAGAGAAGCAACTTACATTCTAATTATTGACCATTTTTCTGGGAGAACTCAATATATTTTTTCCGAACTTCGCTCTCATCCAGAAAGCCTTTTCCTTTATCTCAAGACATGTAATGAGGTTCATACAACTGGCAACCTCAACCTCTCTTGTCTAGGAAAAGTTGAAGTTTTGGATTTTCCTAGTGCAAGAAGAGCTCAGCAGCAGTCAACTGGTGTCCAAGCTTATCTGGAAACAATATCCAGCTCCCTAAAACTTCTGCACAACAATCAAGTTAACATGACTGATGAGATGACAGAGCTGTATTTTGAGGTGAAAGTTCCTGTAACTTATATGTGATGCTTTGTCAAAAACACATCTAAGGTTTTGTAACTGCTAATGCATTTTCATTTTTGTTGTTTCTTAAAATTATTGCTTTCGTGATAGCTCTGATTTGGTCTCCTGCAAGATCTTTTGTCAAAATTGCTATGGTTGCCATTCAAACTCTGTGGGCACCACTACTTGCTCAGCATATGCATGAGTGGATATTGGATGAATTGTAGTAATTGAAGTTATCCTGGGTGTCTTTGTGCTTAATATTGGCGTCATTACTGAAAGTTTATCTGGCATCTAGGTGTTACATGCGTGGTTTCATCTCTTTTGCTTAGAAATATTCTTTCAAAATGTAGGATCTGGTTGCATCTGTTGCCTAGTGCATATATCTCCCAGTTACAGGTTTAGCTATTGTCAGTTGGGTCTGTTGAGTCACTTCTTATCATTATATAGTCAGGTCCTGTCCATTAGTATTGACATTATTATTTGCCCCCATTAAATAATAGTGACCAAATGTATCTCTGTACCAGATTGAACTCTTTGGTTTGACTGGTCATGAATCGTGTTCTTAGATTTCTGATGGAATGTGATTGAACGAGTTAGAAATGTGCACCACTGCATTAACATGGAGCAGCTATGTACTGGGAATATTTCTTGATTTTGGATCTGTAGACACGTCTCACTATACTAGTCCAAACTTTGATTTACAATCAATCTATTGATTTCTATATTGATTATCCCTTTAAACAGTGACAATATCCTCGATATGGAGAATTATTCCAGGATTGCCCATGTTTGCAAAGTAATACCTGCATCTTTTCCAGTTAGTGGGCCTTAAAGATGATGTCTCCGATGAACTATTGGCACTAGGAGACAGAACTTCGCCATGGTTTCATTGCCTTTTTTCTGTGGATGGCCATCACCTTTTGCCTTCTGGTTTCTTCTTCTCATTACTGCAACACCCCAACTCCTCACCACCATTTGTGTGCAGATTATAGCTTACTTTTCCTATTTGTTGTAAAGATAGCAATCATCGATGTTCTCTGTCCCATCTTGAGTTTGCTTTTTCTTTCATGCTTAGTTTGGCGGTGATGGATATCTATTTTATATATCTTTTAGTTTCCAGAGACTTCAAGGGTTAAATTTCCTTGTGTTTTCCTGCTGCAGCTGTTATGTCGGTATGATCGTGATTCAGTTCTTAAATTCTTGGAGACTTCTGAAAGCTATAGAGTCGAACACTGTCTGCATTTGTGCCAGGAATATGGAATAGTCAATGCTGCTTCATTCTTGTTAGAAAGGGTTGGGGATGTTGGAAGTGCGCTTCTTCTCATTCTTTCTGATGTTAATGACAAATTTGTCATGCTTGACGCGGAGATTGAGAAAACATTTTCTGATACTGTAGTGAATAATCTCAATGTTGTTCTGAAGATAAAAGTGGTATTTTCAAAGTGACAAATTCATATCCCTCTGCCCTTTTATTTCAGTTTCTCTCGGTCTGTTCTCATCTCTCAGTAATGTCAATGCTTCAAATGCTGTTGCAGGTAGCTGAAATTCTTGATGTCGTGCATGCTTGTATTGGATTATGTCAGAGAAACAGTCCCCGTCTAAAACCTGAAGACTCTGAGTACCTCTGGTTTCAGTTGCTTGATTTGTGAGTTAGTCACTCTAAATTAATGCTTACTGATTTGTCTCCTTTTGGTTTGTCAGAGTTTTTTCTTGCTTTCATCATGGCTTTTCTTTTACAACTATTATATCCCATAGGGTGATTACTGATTATGATGATTTCGTGTATGAAATGGCTTAAAGTGCTTCATTAGCATGATTTTGTTTGTTGCTTTGAAGGAAAGAAGCTTAATCTTTGTGATTAATAGCAGTCGATTGTAAAATCATTTTTAAGTGCTCAGCAGGTCCCTGATTGCCTAAGTTTAAGCTGTCCAAGCATGTCTTGTTGGATCTTTTACTGAAAATTGTGAAAATTATTAGTCCGAGTGGGTGGATAGTGATCTCTTTTGTCTATAGAAGTAATTATGACACTAACATCCAAATTTTTTTGCAATCAACAATATACTTGAGTTACTAGTCAAAATAATCAAATTGCTATACTGGCTGTGGCTATTATCTCCAAAAACAACTTGATTGTGCGCAGTGGACAGAGAATAAGTTAATTTTTTCCAAATTGAATGGTTAACTTGATAATTGACATAAGTTTTACAGTAAAAGTCCTGGATATTTTGCAACTCATACTTAGCAAGACTGAAATTGTTTATATTTGAGACCATATCTGAAATTATTTATTGTTTGATTGTGAATATGCTGTGTCTTTTATTAAAGGTGCCAAACCATCAACATGATATCCAAATAATTGCACTCACAAGTTCCAGATTGTTTCTTAATTTCTTAGGTTATTCACCCTTAGTTTTGGATAAAAAATTTGCTGTTGATGGATATTTTCTTGGCCCTGACAATTATAAGGGGTGATTAGTAACCATTTCTTGCATTTTCAAAGAAAAACTACTCGGTGTGTTTCTTCTAGAGTTTTTGATAAAATATAAAGGCAGGCCTAAATTTTATATAGAAAAATAACTAAATCTATCATACTCTTTTTCTCTATCTCCCATTTATTCATTCTTTTCTATTTTCTTCAATCCTCTTTTGCCCTTTCAGTGGTTGCTTTTCTTCTTTGAAGATGATGAAGCATATAAGAGGAAGGAAGGGATAATATATAGGTGATGTTAGGAAGAAAAGAAGGAACTCTTGACAGTGGTGAGGAAGAGGGATCTGTAACCGGTGAGAGAAAGGAGATTGGGGCTGGTGGGGAGGAAGAGATTCGATTTAGATATCATATGATAACCCTCTTTAAATTGAGTTAAAACAAGTTGAATTGGGGCAAAATATTCGGTTAGCAATTAATAATTTGATCATCATTTTACAGTTTAAGGGTTTGTTGGGTTCAAGTCAGTGGAAAAGGGAAGTGGAAGGGGGAGGGAGAGGGAAAGGGAAAGAATAATCGTCTTCCTTGAAGTTGTTTGGTATGATTGAAAGGGGAGTAAATCTCAAATACTTTCCCTTGTTTGGTACGAAGAAAACAGATTGAGAAGGAAAGACTAACTTTTATAATTTTACTAAATTACTCTTCTCTTCACTTTGTACCAGGAAATAAATAAATATATATAATATAATTTTAGTATATCAAGAATTAAAAGTCTTATTAAAAAATATTTATCAAAATAACTATTGTTCATTTGTTCTAAACTATTGAGTTTAAATAAATAAAAATTGCTAACAAGATTGTTTACCTGATTGTAGACTTTGATGCAATAGTTTTTCAACGATTTTGTTTTTTTTTCTTTGTCAATTATGTACGGTATTATGAGCTAGAAGGAGAGAAGAATTGGAGAAATTAATATATTATAATATATATATATTAATGGGTAATAGAGTAAATAAAATAAAATAAAAATTATACTTTTTTGTCTTTTTAGTTTTATACTTTCACTTTTCCGCCCAATTTTGGACGGAAACAAAATTGGACTCCAGAGGAGTTTCATATACATCGAGTTTTACTTCACTTCCATCTCTTCCTCCGAACCAAACGCAAGATTATCTCTTATACATCCATTTTTACTTACACTTCTATTATTCCTCCATTTTTCACCGCAACCAAACACCCCCTAAGTTGAGACGTTGCAAAATTTGAAGTAGGTTTTTCAATAATATGGAGGAAGGAGATGACTGATATCTTGCGAACTTGTGTTTTATACATGTAATGGTTTCCTCAGGGGTTCTTAATCTTGTTGTTCTAACTCCTACTAAAGAACATGTTAATGTTCTTGATGTTACATTTTCTGCAAACAAAATTCAAAGCATGCTTTGATGGGATGAAGCTTCTTCAGTGCTCATTTTCTTCTTAATCTGCTCCTAATATTTGCTTTATTTCATTGTAGTTTTTTGAGCCTTTGATGGAATCAGGAAATGCTAGAACAGATTCTGAAAGTGAAGCACTCAAAGACATTCTTGATGGATCAATGGGTGAGTTGGAATATAAAGAAGGATGCAAATCTAAATGGAAAGTCTCCAAGTGTAGTAAAGGTGCTGACATAATGAGGAAACTGTTCGCCATATTCATCAAAGAAATTGTTGAGGAATGATTGGATATATGCGACTCCCACGGATCATGTGGAAACTTCTTTCTGATAATGGCAATCAAGAATTCGGTGATTTTAAACTTACAATACTTGGGATGCTTGGAACATATGATTTTGAAAGAAGAATTCTGGTGCGTCTTCTTTATCTTGTATTCTTCCTTAGAAATTGGTTATCTTACGATGGTGTCCAACTTGATTGTGTTATCAGTTGTTTGTCTCTGTCTTTGGGTTGGAGTGTCCTTGAGCTCTGCCCTTCAACTCTTGTTTGGTTGGGGCAGATGCAACGTCAGAACACTGAGATTAAACATTCTTTTCTCTTTTGGTTTAACGTATAAATGAATCCTAAGCTGAAAGGAGAAACATAAATGAGACCAGGTCTTATGCACTTCTTTGGGAGTCGAGTCTTTTCTTTGTTCGTTTACATGTAATTTGATCCTCTGTAGGGTGTAATAGCAATTTAAGTGACTCTTTGATAGTGACTATTATGTTATCTGGAGTTTTTAGTGGTGTCAACTGCTTGTTTTCAGTAGGAAGGGTGAAATTCGTCATAAGTTAGCAGCCGGTTTTTAAAACTGTTAATTTTTGTTATGTAGGATGCTGCAAAGAGTTTGATTGAGGATGACACATATTATACAATGAGTTTACTCAGGAAGGGGGCTTCGCATGGTTATGCCCCTCGGAGCCTTGTCTGTTGTATCTGTAACTCCTTCGTTACTAAAAATTCCGCTGATTCTAGCATTCAAGTGTTCAGCTGTGGTCATACAATGCATCTCCACTGTGAACTTCAGGAAAATGGGGCCTCATTTAGAGGCACCGTTTCAGGATGTCCCGTTTGTATTCCTAGGAAGAAAGCTCAAAGATCAAGCAGCAAATCTACACTTGCGGAGAATGGACTAGTGAGTAGATCTTCATCAAGGACACAGCAGGCACGTGGGTCACCAGCTTTGTATCCTCATGATCATGAAAGTGCAGATAACTCCTACAGTTTGCATCCACCTTCAAGGGTATGTTCTAGTGGTTATTTTATTTTATTTGGGATTTGTATGGTCTTGTCCTTGCTTCTTCTTAGCTGAAAAAGGTCCATATTATAAATTTTCCAAGTCCGGATCTTTATTGCAACAGTTTGAGCTCTTGCATAATCTTGAAAAGGATCAGAAATCGATCCAAATAGAGAACGTGCCGCAACTGAGGCTTGCACCACCTGCTCTTTACCATGAAAAGGTAAAGAAAGGAATTGCCTTCTTAGCTGGAGAAAGTACAAGCACTGTTTCCACAACAGAAAAAACCAGGAGTAGGCGACTGGGGGATGTCAAAGTGAAAGGATCATTCCCCCTGAAATCAAATATATTCGGTGAGTTATTGCATAAATTCCATGTTACAAGTTTGTGGTTACCAGACTAACAAAACTGGGTTTTTAATCTATTTCTTTGTCAATTTGAAGGTAAGGGAAAGATCAGTAGGAGGTAGCGGGAAACATTCGAGTGGTGATGTATTGATGATGCAGCAACTCATCACTAATATTTGATTGAGACCTATTTTCTGGAAAATAAAGTTGCTGATTATTCTATTTTGTTTTGGTCCTCTGTTAGCGAGTCTTGGCTGTAGATTGTGTAGATAACTGTTCTTACCTGTTGTTTGTAACTGTATTATGTGTACATAACGCATGAATAAATTATTACCCTTGTAGAAAATGTCCAAACTTCTCAATATACGTAAGTATAGGGCAAGAATCAATGCTTCTGATAATCACATAACTTTTCAGTGTTTTGAAATCTTAGTTGTCCACCAAATTGGAAAATTTAGTGGGTTAGAGTTGCTGGTTCAACCGGTGGTTCAATTGTGATTGAATAGGTGACATCGTATATATGTCGTAAATAATTATAAAATATATAAAAATTAACCTTAAATATTAAATAATATAAATATATTAAAAATTAATCTTTTAAGCATTTTTCTCTTTGCAGTTAATAGTTTCAATAATATATGTTTATAATTAAATAACATAAATATAGATGTAATGATCTAATACAATAAATGTAGCACAAAAATACATGAAATTCAAATAATAAAAAGTCAAGGCAAACTCAAAATACAAGTTCCAAAACATCGAAAAACTAATAAGCGTCTAACACTGATGGCTCAACACACCAATTATTTAAATTATACAAATCATAAAAAGATGACCAAATCAATATTTTTTAATTAAAATCCCACATAAAAATAAAGAAGTCAATTTTTTTTAAGTGCTTCCTTGCGGAGAGAACGAGGTCTTCTAACAGTAGTTCCGGCTCTGAATTAGGGTCAAGTTCCCTTTCATTAGCACACCCTAGCGTATGGAAATTGGAGGCCCTTAGACCTCTGTAGCCATAAGCTCCAACCCTAGGGATCCCGACCCTGCTGACCATGTCAACTCTCTCAACAATAGTGAAGAAGCTAGGGTATATAGATGCTTTCCTTTATATTCGATCCTCCCTTAAGGATAAAGACATACCCAAAATTAGGCGCAACTATCATTTTCCTTGTGATTATGCTATTCATATCCCCGCTACATGCCAAGTAATGCATCATCCACCATCCATTGCTTGATCTTTACATCTATTAGAAGTAGGTCCGATTTCCCATAGGTTACCATATCACCCATATTATCAGCCATTTAAGAATTAGCCCTACTCAACTCGTTCCCAATGCTATGAGGAATATCCTACGTTTCATCATCCTGATGCAATATTTTGATCAAGATACCTCTTTTGAGAATATTTGCGCATTATTTGGTGTGTCCTATTCCACTGGGTCACAAACTCCTCGCTTCTTCTATGTAAGTGTTTGTTGGAAAATTAGATTCATAGGTAATTTTCTCAACTCCATTGGATCGTGGAAAGACAAATTCTTCTAGCTCCAAGCCCCCCTGGTCGTATCTAGAATGTTCCCATGAATTGGTGTTTCAATAAGCCTACGTTTCATTGGGTAGATGCTCATACATGGGATGAGAATTTTGTGGAAAATGTTTCCGACCATTGGTTTGATGCTGAGGAGCTGCTAACAAAAGAAGTTCTCTAGTTACTTCACTTGACACCAACGAATATTCGCATTAATAGGATCTTAGGTAATACCACGATGCTTCTACTGCATACTTCGTCATTTTCCTTAAGTCACTCTTTTTCTTATTTTAGGTAAAGTTGTCAAGCCGCGATGGTTGCGAAAAAACATCTACAAAAGACAAGTTGAGTTGTTAGCCATGGCTCCTATTGCGGGCGTCACTTCTGCTCTCGAGTCCTTGTCTATCCTTTCGATTCCTCGGATTGACACTATTGAAAAGAAACTCGACCAGGATCCTGATGCCAATGCCTTGGGTTCTCATTCCCATATTATTATAGCTGAACCTATTAACCAAGCATCCTATCCCTTCTACTTTTGTCGAGGTAATTGGCCTAAATGCTAAAGTAGACATATCTCATAGTGGTAGAGTGGTCTCTACATCTGGTGATGCCCAAGAGCCCAAAATTGAGAATGAGGAGAAACTTTGTGAAAGCGATCACGTGCTTCTCGATCCCATGTTTCTCCTCCTAAAGGCTCTCGCGATAAGTTCCACGGAGATAAGTCTGTGCAAGAGATGTCCAAGCCTCATAAGGAAAAATGTCCTAGTTCCAATGCTAGTGATCTAGAGAGGCTCCAGAAAGAGAAGCGTTCGGCACGAGGGGTCCCATTGAAAAAGGCAAGTCCAAGAGGTTGGGTAATTCTCCTCATCACGATCGATTTGGTGCATGCAAGGGAGTAGATGTTGGTGAAGCCCCCACTGCAATAACTGATAAGGAGGAAGGTGTTGCTACAGGGGATGAGACACCCACGTCTCCTATCTACACGGGCGTCGATGCTTTTAGCCACTTGACTGCAGATAAGGGTGACCAAGCTAATAGGCGATTCGAGGTTTGCTATCATCATTTGAGGAGGGCTACTAGGGCTGAAATTGGTGACAAACTAAACTTAAATACTGAACTAACTCTGATGACAACCCTTAATTCCTAAGTGGTAGGTGTCTGGCAATAGCTTGGTGTTTGATAGTTGTGCAGGGGAGACTTGTTTTGAATTATATAACACGTGCCTCCTTCCGAGAGACCAGGTAGCCTTAGCAACTCTTCATCACACTCAACTGTAGATGATGGGGGGCCTATCTTCACCATCAATTACATCTTATCTCAATATGTATTATGTTTCTTGTTTCAATGTTTACTAGTTTCCTTTTTCCGATGATGGGGGTTCTTTATGCCCTTAGCCTGTAGTGTTCTTATTGGCAATACGACTATGGGGAGATTGAAGAATGGATACAGGTTTTATAAGATGCCAATTAGAATCTCTAAGAGAACCAAAAGAAAGTTGAACTGGCCCTCTTGAACATAGAAGGTGAACTGAAAAGTGCACAGAGCCAACTCTCTTCTCAAGATGCCCTTATAAAAAGCCTGAGGATAGATAAGGTCAATGTCCAATGGAGCTTATCAGAAGTGGAGGATTCCCGTGAGTCTTTACAACAGACACTTTTAACGTTGAAAGCTGATCTCGAGGCCTTCCGAGCTAAGGAGGTCAAATCTTACGAGTGGGTCTTGCGAAAGACAAAGAGAATTTTATGAATTCTGCCGAGTATGCGGCATCGTTAAGGCAAGCTTGAGATTTCATGAAGTCTTGTGCTTTTGAGGCAACCATTGTGAAAAGATCTATGGACGAAGGCTTCATGAGTTTCTACAAGTGCTTGGAGTCAACTAAAGTATCTCAAAGCTTTGCAAGATGACTTTAACCTTAGCTAGGTTAGTTTTTTAAGGACTCAAATCTCCAACATTACCCTGAGGATTAGTCGGTTTCTCCCATCTTGGAGGATGATGAGTTTGCCGAGCTAACCGACTCTTCTCAAATTGCGCCCATGTGCGATGTGACTGCCTTACCTAACACATCCCTTCTGACCTCTTTTTTTCTTTTTGTTAGAATGTAAAGGCTGTTTTATTTCGTAATGGGTAATGATTACTGCAATCTCATGTGGTTTCCTTGGTAATGATTCCTTGGTCATAAGTACATCTCAAACTTAAGAGGTTATGTGTCTCCGACCTATTCTCATTTAAAACTTAGACCCTTTACATTGTGTCGCAATTCTCAATCTACGATCGTAAATCTAAACCATTTAGAAAGTTATATTGTTCCTGATTCATGGTTGTTAAAATCTTAAACCTTAAGAAGCTCATTTCTGACCACTGGTCAATCTTAAAACTTAAAAGGGATGTGTGACCCTCGACCTGTGGTCCACATTTTAAACTGTAAGAGGTTATGTCGCTCCCAACTTGTGGTTAACGTGCAAAACCTTAAAAGTTTATGTTAGCTCCCGGCCTGTGGTCATTAGAATTTTAAACCTTAAAAGGTTATGTAGTCCCTACCTGTGGTCAATCTTGAACCATATGTGATATTGCAAACTCCTTAACGTGTCGACCAAAATGCCTTTGAATGAATGAATGTGCATTCTATGACGCTGACAAAAGTGCACTAACAAATGCAAAAGTATACATCTCATGACCCTGACAAAAAGTGTAGCACCCTCTGAAAACACTAGAGCTATATTTTCCCTAAATATCACACTGAAAAGTAAATCCTATTTATACATATAAATATGCACATAACCCAGTCCCTGCGGAGTATACATGTAATTTAATCATCACTACTAGCAATTTATCACCTCATCTACTAGACATCTATCAAGTACCATAAAATGGAACTGTTATAGTTAACTCACATACTATTCTCATTTTTAATTCAGATTTATACAATCCTAAAAGGTGGTTTCTATGATGGGTGAGAAAAGAATTGCATACTGGTTCGACCTTACTGAAATGTAATGTTTGGACCTAGCCCTTGATGGATAGAGATCTATTCTTGAAAAATGTTAGCAGAAGAATAAGCCTGCAACTTAGTAAGTAAATAACTAATATCACCTATATATATATACACACACACCAAGTGGGAAAGACCCTATATCAACTACCCATATATCAAATAGGTATGCCGCTATGATACTTCCATGTTCGCAGCTGGTGTATGTATCAGTTTGGTATATTTCTGGCATTGTTCACATTTTTTGGTGAATTCTCTTATATCATCTAACATAGTTGGCTGGAAATATCCTTGCTTGAGGATCTTATTTGCCAAAGATCGGCCCCATACTGATTAGCGCAACTTCCTTCATGTATTTCTCACATCACATAATGGGACTCTTCATGATCTTGGCAGCTCAACATCATTCCCTTAAATGTTCTCTTGTATAATTTGCTCTTGACTAGCACAAATCCTGTATATCTTTTGAATAACTGCTTTTTATCTAACCCGTCCTCTCCGTATTCTCCAGTAGAGAGGTATCATGTCATAAAAATATTTTGACAAAAACAACAAAATCAGGTCTAATTTTCTAGTAAAGAAAATAAATTTAAAACTAGGGTTTGGTGTTTCTCACAAACCACTCATCTGATTTTCACTAAATTTTAACCGCATGATCTCCACATTAAGATCTATATATGGTGAAAAATCAACAAAAAAATTTCTTTCCTTCATAATTAAAATGAATTTTCCAAAACATATTCGGACAAAAAAAAATTCGCAATCAATTAGGAAATTTCAGCGAGATTAAGCCATAATGGCTCTGATACCTCTGTTGGAAATAACAATGTATAATCTATAAAATAAATAATCTTACAAGAATAATAATTTATGTGCACACTAAATATATAATCTCATTGGCACATTATTGTGGATTGATTAAACCTATAGCAATGGAAGTATGTCGATCCACATATCCAAATCTGGCCTGTCTACAAGCCTTTGTCTTGATTGGATCATGAATACATCAACTTTCTAGTTGTCTTGAAGATCATCCCTCGATCATCTTCAAGATTCCCCCATCTTGCTTCGAATCTTACGTATGAACATGCTTTGTTCGCTTTGGTGGATTACTATTAAAGTAACATACTCTCACACCTCAAATTGAAGGAACTATGGTGATTACTGAGATGTTTATACAAGGACAAAGGAATGTATGTCCAAAAAGAGATACATAGTAGCTGTTGTTGGGCCTATATAGGAGCCACGACACTAGTTGAAAAGGCCTCGCGAGCAAGATTCTTCTAGCGCACCATGAAAACTTATGTGAGACCATTAGTGTGCAACTGTTACAAGTGTCAACGAAACTCATCTCTTATTCACCAGCCGACAAAGCCCTTAACCACCTTATTGTCCCTTTGTCCTTTCTCCTAGTAGGGGACGGGCATTGTGGGACCATTCCCTCGAGCCCCGACCAAAGAAAATCCTACTGGTAGCTATCGATTGTTTCAATAAACGATAGAGATAGAACCCTCTCTCCCATCAGTGAAGGAGAAATCATGAAATTCATATAGAAAAATATAATTTGTCGCTTTGGCCTCCCTGGGAAAATCATTTCAGATAACAATCAGAAATTTCAAGATCATAAAATACTAGACAAAGGTCTCTGGATTAAGCAAAAATTCACTTTGGTGACTCACCCCCAAAATAATGGGTAGGTAGGGGTCACTAATTGGATATTGGTACAAGGAATTAAAAGAAGACTACAATCTGTCGGGGGAAATTGGGCTAAGGAACTATCCAACGTCCAGTAGCCCTTTCATACTACCCCAGAGGCATATACAGAGGGGATCCCTTTCATATTGCTATGTGGAACTAATGCTATCTACCCCACTAATATGGGGATATCTTCTTATCGAATAAAAGATTATTTAGAGAAGAACAACACACATTCATTCAAAGAGAACCAAGGTTTCATTGATGAAGTCTAGGAGAAGGCTTTCATGTAATGTTATAAGGGAGTGATGATCAATGCCTACAATAAATGGGTAAAACCACAAGACTTTAGGTGGGGGATCTCATCCTTCGACGAGTAGATACTTTAAAATCGATTGGTAAATTAAACCTTAAATAGGAAAGACTCTATAAAATAATTGGCATCCCAGGACATGGGGCATACGACTAGAGGACCCAAAGGGACGACTCACGTCACGACCCTAGAATGTTCACAACCTTAAGCGATTCTATAATTAAACTAAGACATATCCCCAGGTAGACACCCTCTCAATAATAAAACTTGACCTTAGGCAAACACCATTTTAAAAAAATTCATGCTCCTAGCCAGACACTCTCTCGGAAATAAGCCCTTCCCATAAGGCAGACACTGCCCAAAAATAAAACCTTGCCCTTAGGCAGACATTCTTTTAAAATAAAGCCCTACCCCTTGGTAGACCTTCTTTTGAAAAATATACCTTACTCTAAGCAAGAACTTTCAAATCAATAAAACCTTACAGTTGGGCAGACAACCTCCTTTAATAAGCCATATTTTCTCTTCGGGTATTCCTTCAGAAATAACAAATACAAATTACCTCAAAAATAGGTGAAGGGAACAAATAAGTCTTGTTGTGAACACTACTATAAGACAAAAGTAATTTTTCATTTGACATAAAAATACAAACTGCTCCAAATTTATAGGAAAGAAGCCATTAAAAGTCCTTAAGTCTTGCTTGCTTAGAAGAGCCACCATAAAGCAGGACGGAGAGAATGATATTCGGCGGAAAAATGCAAGTATAGGTGGCAAGCCCTTAAACAAATCAATATAAAAGCCTACACAAAAAAGAAGCATGTCAGCAAGCCCCAACAAAACATCACAAGACATGGATGAAAATAATAACCATGCATATCAATCCCCCAACCAAATTGGCGAAGGGGGGGGGGGTTTTAAGGAAGCATTCATCAAACAAAAAAAAAGCAAAAATAAGAAAATTAAATTGTTTGGGGTCACATAAGGCCATTACCATCCCCAAACATGGGGCCTAGCAAAAAGAAATTATTTTTAAACTCTTTCTTTCTATCTCTCTCAAAGGGAGAGACGGGGGTCGTAAATCAATCTTACTTTATTGAAAAGGTTTTCTCTGGCTTTGGTGGGAGGGTATCCTCCTCTCTAGGGGCTCCTCCTGGTGGGTAGGTCGCAATAAGGTTTAACATCGCTTCAATTCAGGGCTTAGTGGGGGCATCCACTTCCATGGAAGACAACTCACTAGCAATTGAAGGGGGTTACAATTCTTACATCACGATCCATTTTCTTCCACCTAGGATGGCCTCCAAAGCCTCATCTGAAAAGAACCTCCCTACTATATCGTTATTCATTTTGAAAATATCACAAAGGGGAATAATAGTCGAGTATCCCGATTACCTAAGCCTATTGAGGCCTACTCTACAACCGGTTGCTGTGAGGTTGTTGCGAATGGATCTGAAGCATCCTCCAGGGTACCTTGGGGTTTACGAAAGAAGTCTCCACCTCAGGGGGATACCCCTATGCAACAAATTGCTTATGATAGGCAGTGAAACCATGCATGAAGTATGGCCTCGCCAGGTTAGCCACTTTCCTCTAAAAGTTTGCTAATTATTGATAAACAACTAGATGACTCTCCAAATACGAGTCCAAGAAGCACTTGCTTTATTTAGGGTTAGGGAACCTTATCAACTGTTTTCCAAAGTGCCTCGTCTTGGCTCCGGGTAAGATCCATCAGCAGTTGGTTAGCTTTTTGGCTTATTCATCTGCCTGCTTATATCTCCCCATAGCCTCATTCTTGGGTCTCTTTCAATCAGCCCACCTTAGCTGCCAAGTAATTAATGCAATCATTTAGTTGTGTTCATCTTCCGCCAAATTGGGGAGAGGACAAACCTAGCGGCGAGTGACTATCTTGCCTGTCACGCGAACCACTTCAGATCAGAAACCACCAAGTGATTCTAAACATGGTTGGCACAAATAACCACATAAAGGCAAAAGAATAGTTTACCTTGGAAGGACGACTGGTCAGAAGACAAGCCAAGTCCTCTCTGGAGGAAGACGACAAGTATCGCCTGTCCCACGGTAGTAATAACCCATGAAAAAATTTGCAGGAAAGCAAAAACTCCTTTTCTTGTTCCAGTTCGTCGTATACAAGGAACGAAATGTTGGCTCTAGGAAGAGGCATGTCCATTGAACGTATGACCACCTGTTGAGGAACTACGGCTATTGGTTGGTTGGAGGCCCCATTGAGCCTTATTTTAGGCCCCTTCAGCCAATTTTTTGCCCATAGACTCTCTAGAGGCAGGCGTCCTGTTTGACGCCTGCTCGGAGGAGATCGGTGTTCCTTGGCGACCACCAAGTCCGCCTTTGTTGTTCTCTCGGAGGATTTCTTGAACATGATGCTTACTGCTAATAAAAACATACAAAAAATTAGAAAATAAGAGCAGAAGGAAAAACATAACCAAGAACAAAGAAGAAAAATATACCCAAAGGTTTTTCTGGAGGAACCTCCTTGGGGCTCAGCCTAAAGTGGGAAGGAAACCTCTCAGCCACTAGCACCTGTAGTCACAGGGGTTAATATTCAGCCTCACTTGGGGAAGGTTGAACACCCATTCATAGGAAAAATCTCATGGAATGGGAGGAAACATAAAGAAATAACTCCCATTCCAATTCTTGGGGGCATTGGAAGCTAGGAAAAGGAAATAAACTCCATGATGAGGAGAAAAGAAAAAGATATTAGGTTCAGACTTTTTCAACTGAAGGCAAAAATAAAATTTTTTGCCTATAGGCACGATACTATAGTAATTTAACACCACGACGAAGTCAATAAGATGCGGTAAGAGTTGGAAGCAAGCTAGTTCAAGGGAATCTTGAGTGTATGGGTTACATCACAGTAAAAAGGCGAGATAAGAAGATGAAAAGTTACCAGCAGTTAGGTGGCAAAAAAAAAAAATAGTTGGGTGGGAGGGGCTTTAGGTCGATTCTCGAGGTAGGGGAGGAATATGATGAAATAATTCAGGATCCTGTAATCCTCTTTCAACCATCAGGCATCCACATCTTTAAATGTTAAGGACACTCTATCTACAAAGATAGGACTGGTATCCCTCACTTCTTCACCACCAACTATTTGTAGGTGTTCCTCTGACTAGAAGAGTCATCCCCTTCCCTTTCTTCACAGTCCTTCCCCTTTCCCTCAGAAGGTTAATCTATTAAATGGAGTTGCACTGCCACCTACTATAAGCTCCACCAACAGGTTCCATGAATGGAAGATGAGCCTGCCATCCCACATGAGGTCACCTCAGAGAGATTGTCATAGACAAGAATCTCCCCCATGGAATGCACTAATTCATCAGAGGACGACATTCTGAAAAAATGAAAGAAAAAGAAAAAATCTGAAGGAAAATAGAAAAACCCAAGAGAAGAATAGAAACATAGTAGTGAGAAGAACAATGTAACACCAAAGCAAAGAGAAAGGAGAATAAAAAACATTAACAGTAGAAGATAAGAAAGAAGGGAAATGGGAGTTGTAGGAGCTCCAATCTTGCTAGACGTGGGGCAAAAGAAAACAATGAGAGAGAAGACAAACAATAAGGAAGAAGGAAAGGTTTAGGCATGTGATAATCCTAACTGCTCAGCCAGGTAACTACAACTCATTGGCGATTACACAAGAATGATTACCCACGGGGCGATTACCTTAATTGCTGTTCACCCAACCTAAAAGCTCGCTCCTATAATCCATCATGGCATTGTAGACCATGATTGGCCTAGCCAGCAAAACATTTTTGAAATCTAAGCTTATTCTAAGAAAGGTGTCTAACTTCCCAACTAACATTGCGTTGGGGGATGTCTTTTACAAAAGAAACCACCCCCATTAGGAAGGGGATTTATAGTCCAAGAAAAAAATTGAAGCCTGGTTTCCTATTTTGAGGCTTACCACTCTAATGAGGTGTTAATAGGCCCTTACCTCATTAGAGTGGGGGAAATTGAATGATGCCCAAAAAATATGCGGCCCAAGAAAAAGAGACCTCAGTCATGGATCCCCCATAGAGATTCGTTAAGAATGGAAACCCAAAGAAAATTCCTAAAGGCTCACTAGAAGCCTAGGGAAGAGGCTGGCGTGGTAGCCACTTGGACTAGAACACATCTTTATGTATGGCAGGATACCAATTATATAGCTTGAAGGAGGGATGACTACGTGATTTCCCAGATAGCCCGAGGATCTAGACAAGTTTTTAAGCTCATTTTAACTACCACGTAGGAACTCGAGAGATTTATCCCACGAGAATGGACCCTCTTGAAGGATAAAGCCCCCAACGGTTGATACTCAAAAGATTCTCTCCGGAACTGCTGGAGCTTATCTCTCGGCAATCGTCTTCTAGAGTCCCAATGGACTGTATTATCTCAACTTGCAGTAGGTGAAGGCTACAAAAGGGCCCCTTCCCCCTAATAAAAGGGTGACATAATTTACAACACTCACACGCATAGAATCACTATTATCTGAAACACTTTAGCACTGAATTACTATTTACTGACTTGAAAGTTGACGTGTTAATATATTTTTTGCAGGTACTCATTTCAAGATTTGTAAAAACTAGGCCTAAAGATCTCAAATTGGGGTTACTCGAACGAGTGACGTTTTTGCTGACATCACATTAGAAAGTAAATTTCTTGTATTAAATAACTTTAGCAACAAAAGTTTTTCTTGCTAATTAGCTCGAAAGTTTATTTTTGTTCGTATCTATTGAGCCATTTTTGTAGAAGCTTCCACTTATTGTGTGTATCACTTCAAAGTTGTGGTCGTAGATCACAAATATTTATCAATGTTGGAAGGCTTGAACTGGTGAAAATCACATAAAGTATTTAATGAGGTTAATTCATTAACAAGAAGATTCTTGTAGATAGACTAATGAGGGGTATCTAAGAAGGAAATTGTTGCTTGCAGATAAAGCTCTCATGTTGAAGTATTTTTGGCAGAAAGTGTATGGCCATCAGATACGATTTGAAAAATGTAATTTGTCTTTTTCCAATAAAAAGATCGTTTGGTTTTTGAAATTGATGTATGTTGACATATATTAAATCCCTAATAAATGATCTATTTTTACTTTGCGTATTACCGGTTTTCATGGTCATCCAGTGTTAGAATAGGTAACTAAAAAGTCAATTTGATTGGACTTTTGTAATCTATTTCTATTAATTTCGATAATGTAATATTTATGTTTTGAATAAAAGTAATATTTAATTATGAGATTATTTTTTGTTGTGTTTACTTCATTATGTTAATGCTTTCTTAACTGCACAACAAGCCCATAGACCAAATGGTTAAGTCCAAAAAGTTGGGCTACGCATTGGCTTGCGACCATGAAACCAATTTATGTGGATTGATCATAAATGTTGCCAGTTGAGGACCTCTAGACAGAGCATCGAGTGCCCTATTGAGACTTGCATTAAGTGTTGAAGCTGTATTTTGTCGGTAAGAGGTCGTCTGTATAATACTTAGTGGGTTGGTTAGTAAGGTAGTCGACTAACTGAGCTGACTTGTGGGATCGTCATATGAAAGCCTCTTAAAGCTTGGTTGCTATGACTTGGATTCCTATCGCCGATAGTAAGAGATTAGTCCTTGGACTTCAGGAACAATGACAATCACATGCACATGATGGTTGTAGCTTAGATCTGGCAAGCAGTGAGTGTGTTGAAAGATATGGTCGTTAGAAGCCTTATCTAGTGCAATCAGAATGTGTAGTGAGGACAGTTAATTCCTAGAAAGAATCTGTCCCCTGTCAGTATTATCATAATAACTTCTCTTACACACTTTAGGAATCATTTCCCTCAAAATCTGTGCCCATAGTGATTGAATAAGTGGGATAGGTTTCCCGTGACAATTCAGTAGGGTAAACGAGAGTTCTTAAGCTACAGAACGGGAATTGATCCCCAATTCCATGTCCTAGGCTAATGTCGAGAGACGGCAAATGGAAGGACCTTACTCGTATGAATTTGGGTGCCTAAATATTCATTACTATTCACTTAGTTTCCAATTACATGGACTGTTGCTAGACAGTCACCTTATGGCAGTGGGCTATTTCTAGTTATGAGCTAATTAGAAATAATTAATTAAATCTAATCTAATTAATAGTGTTGAGAACATGCCCAACGCCAACTGAGGGTGAACCTAAAGAGTGACACTCTAATCACCGGAATATGATAGAGTTAGTTAAGAACTAATTCTGGAAGGAGGAGATTACATTAATTGGATTACGTTAATTTCTTGGAAAAAATAAATGATTGGATTATTTATATGAAAATTTATGGGATGGATTTTTTCAAATTTTAATTAATTTTGGGTTTTAAGCCTTTTAAATCAATTGAATTAATTTAGTTGGGCTTGATTTAATTTATAGATTGGATTCATAAATTAAATGGGAGAGTTTGCTTGGGTCTTTTAATTGGATTCTTAAAAGTAAATTAGATTTAAGTTAGATCCATTGGACATGGATTTGATCTATAAGAGCCTACTCGACTTTAAACCAAACCCATGACCTGATTTTATGTTATTTTAGGTCAAAAATAGAAGTTGGCTAATTTAAGAGGGGTGTGGCGCCAAATTTTAGCTTCATAAAGGTTGGAAAAATCAACTAGGGTTTCAAGAAAGAGAGAAAAGAGAGTTTGGATAAGTTAGATCTGATCTAGTGTGTGTTGTGACACTAACACACCCTCCTATGTCTTATAACTTGCACACACATTTTCATCCCTCTTTGACAACTCTCTCTCGGTTTCATCTTTCTATAACACTCTCTCTATCTTTATTCCTATTATTTTATTTATTGTACAAAAAATGCCCAAAAATAAAATCAAGGGTACACCCCTTGATTTTGTATCATATTCTTAATTTTTTGTTTTTTTGTGCTTCCACTGCTCTGCTCGAGCCGATCCACTTCCTTCACCCAGACCCAAAGGAAGTACTCATGACGTCTTCTATAAGGATTTAATAGCCTAATAACAAAGGAGCTCAAGTTCAAATCTTTAAGACTTGGTTCAAAACCTAACCGGACAAACCGGACTAGCTTACGAATTCCACAATTCTCCTATCACTGCTAATTTAAGACTTGAACTCAAACTCGATCGTCTATGATGGACACATAGATAGCATAAATAGTTCTCAATAGTACAAAAATACTTTAGCATGAGAGCTGGAGCACCCCCTAATGACACTACGTCTGTATCTCCCCTAACTATCACAATTAAAGTAAATGTTGTCTATATATATAAATATGCACATAATTCAGTCCCTGTTGATTATCTATATACATGTAACCTCATTATCATGACAAAACATATTTATCATCTTATTCACTAGATTAATCATATATTTATCAAGTACCACAAGATGAAAATGTTATGATTACTCTACATGCCATCGGCATTTTTAATTCATATTCATAACATCTCCAAAATACGATTTCTATTTTCATCGACGAGTAAAGAGAAAACTGCATAATGACCCAACCTGTCTGAAATGGAAGGTTTGGACCTCGGTGGGGAAGCACTGTAAGATGTAGATATGAAAAATATGAGCAGGGGAATAAACCTGCAACATAATAAGTAAAGAGCAGACACCACCTATATATGTACATCGACTACAGCCTCAAACAAGACAAAAGCAAGCAACATATATATAGTATAATCAATTTGATTCTAACAAGGTTAATTGTTTTTGACAAAGCAATCATCTCATAACAGAGTAATCAGTCCCACTCTTCTTTTCCTAATTTGCTTACCAGAAATGTGATATAGTATTTTTGTCCACTCGCTCAACCTCACTTTCATCGCGTAATGTTTAAGTGAATCCTCTTGGCATATCACATGGGCTCATCAATATTATTTTGCATCATAGCTCTTTCATTCCACGTGAAAGCTCTTTCATTTCACATTTTAGCTTTTTTCATTTCTTTTTGCCACACAGGTTATTCAAGATCATCAAGGGGTATTTAAATAATAATTAAATTTCATTTCTATTACTCCTTGATTTTCACATATCACCATTCTTGTAAGCAATTCGTCACATGAAACCACAAATTATCACATGCTCATTTACAAGCTCATGAAAGCAATGTCGAGAAACAAAAGCAACATAGAAGTACACTTCCTCATTTGGCTTCCAAAATATAACTATCCAGGGCAAAGCATCAGACTACGCATATCTAGTAATTCATTTCCAACACAATTCATACAGTTCAAACACGAAATCATTTAGAAATAGAACCATGCATCCCATAGATATTACTACTTAATTACTTATCATAAGAGTAATATCAAAAGAAAAATAAAAATATATAGAGAATGTTAATTATTTATATACCTCAATTTGGCAACAATTTAATTAGCAGAGAGGGAGTTGCCCAGTTCTCTACTTTATCCACGTGTCTTACAATTAGTTACAATGTATATAACCAATATATCGATAATATTGTTAATTTATAAGTAAAGTTGATATTAAATAATAATCATACATTTTCCTCCAACTTCTTGACATTCCATTTCTATCGAAATACAAATCTTCATTCCGTTTCTTCTAAATAACTAGCAATCTAAGCTTTCTAATATAGTTTGTAAATTCACTCATAAGAATCAATCATAAACCCTTCATATTCTTATAGCAAGCTACCGTTCTTAATCACAATTCTAGATTAAATTATCTCAAAACTCTTATATACCTTTTTAGTAAATGTAATATTTTCAAATTTAACTTTATAATATTCCTAAATGTAACTGTATAATATTTTTCAAATATAATTTTCTAATATCTCTATTCATTTTTCATCAATTTCTCACTATTATAGCAATGAATAAAACACCTACTCATATAATTAAATATCCAATTAATCAATTCAGTAAAATTAAACAAATCAAATTTAGCAATGATTAATTATGACATTCCTAATTCAAGTAAGATATTTAACCAATCACTAATTTGTAAATAATCAAACTCATAAAATTTTTCAGTTAAATATTAAATTGGATAGTATAAATACATTTAATAAATGTACTAATTAAATAAACAGTTATATAAATTAATAATTATATCAAAATGCTCATCTATTCTGACTTGAGAGTGTGTGTCTTAACAATTTTGTGTGTTTATGGATGTTTGTGTGTGTAGTAAAGCATTAAAAAGGGTGGTGTTGGTTCACGTGGCCACACCATCCTTTATTTTAATTTTTTTATTCTTATTGAAAATTCACATTACGTTCCCTAATTTTTCTATTTAGTAAATTTACTTCAAAATATTTTATAAAGTTATAATTTACTCCATTCAAATTCTAATGTCATCAAATTTTAATCTATAATTGATTTACTAATTAACTTTTTTTTTAAACTTATCAATTAATCCTATTATAGGCAAATTAATTTTGCACCCTATTAAATAATGACAATTGTCATATAATATATTATTTATCAATTATCATATTTTTCTATTTATATTTTGAAATTTACTAAATTAATTTCAAGTATAAATAGTCAATTTAATTGATATTTTAATATATATTTTGTCATCAAATCAGTGACCGACAAGTGTCAAAATGAAGTATTTTGGCTAATTAAATAACATTTCGCAGTCAAAGATTCCAGCCAATCAGATCGCGCCATGTGGAGCAATTGCATGTATGCTCCAATCAAATCAAGACAAATATTAGTCATATTTATCTCTTTAAAAAATGTAAATATTAAAAAGATAATGTCAAATTAACCAATCATATTATTTCAAATATATGATGTATTTATTTTTAAATTAAATTATAAAGAAATAATGCAAAAGGAGTTCAATTGTATCACAACTCTACCCCTTTGACACCTATATAAAGGGGTCCTTGAACCTCATTCAACACACAGAGCTCGAGAACGAAGAGCAAAGCAGAGGAAAATTGCAAATAATTATCTCTACGCAATTCTGCAAAGCTCAAGCATATTCAAAGGCGTTCAAGGCAAAGATCGAGTCTTTCGTCAAAGGTGCGCCATAACTTATAGCGTTTAATTCGAGATTATATGCACAAAATCCTCGAATCAATGTTATAAATATTCAGATATCATCTCAAGAAGATCAAAGTGGCAAATCCACTTTCAAATCATCAAATTCCAGTCAAGACTATAGCGTTTAATTCGTGATTATTGGCAAAAGCCCTCGAATTAACGTTATAAAATTCAAATTCAAGTCCAAAGGAGATCTACGTGGAGATTATCCTTTGAATTAGTCAAATTTGTCAAATATATAGTTTGGAGGGAATAATCAAGGGATAGAATAGAGATTGTACTCACATTGATATTTTAATCCAAATATTTTTTTTGTGATAATTTATTTATGTTTTAATTTTTCAGACACGATAAAATTAGTGCTCATAAATTTTGGCACGCCAGTGGGATTGCTCTACCCTTCATCTCTTCGCTTCAGCAATGAAGAAAATCATTCAAATAGATACTCAAGGAAAAGCTATGAAGTCGGTTAATTCCAAACTCACCAAATCAAAGTCTTCAAGCTCAAGTACCAAGAGTATCGGTGTTGCTACGAGGAGCATGTCGAAGAAGCTTAAAAATTCTTTTCAAATATCTCCTCTCGCTGAGTACGTCGACAAGAACTTGCACTCACCTAGCTATGCAGGCAAAAGTGATGCAAATAAATCTCCCCCGTCTTCTCCTCGCTCCGTGTCTAGCTACTATTTCACAACAAACGTGGCTCCAGTTATGGTGACTAATGCTACAACCATAGAGGAACAACTTGCAAGTCTGACGAGTGCCATTGAGGGATTTACAAAGCATGTCCAAGAGCAAGTTACACAAATTGCTCGGCTGATCAACAAAGCAGATAATGCCGACGCAAGTCATATAATAGGGAAACAAATTGAGGCTCATGATGAAGTAGAAGCACCTGCAAAGCAACATTATATTGAAAAGGATAAGTATGCAAAGGAGCTTCAAATTTCTTCCGATGGATTGATTCCATGGACCAGCTAAAAGAATTCATTGAAGGAACCATCAGAAGCAAGATCGAGGGAAGCTCAAAGCCATTCCTTACTTACTCCAAGACATACACTCCAAGGATAGATGGCTTGAAGATGCCAATTGGTTATCAACCACCAAAGTTTCAGCAATTTGATGGTAAAGGCAACCCTAAGCAGCACTTGGCTGATTTCGTTGAAACGTGCAACAACGCGGGAACTTATGGTGATCATTTAGTCAAGTAGTTTGTTTGATCACTAAAAGGAAATACATTTGATTGGTACACTGACTTGGAGGCTGGCTCAATTGATGGATGGGAACAGCTATAGCAAGAATTTCTCAATTGTTTCTACAGCGCTCGGCGAACTATCAGCATGGTTAAGCTTACAAATTCTCACCAATGGAAAGAACAACCAGTCATTGATTATATCAATAGGTGGAGGAATCTAAGTCTTAATTGCAAAGATCGACTATCTGAAGCTTCTGCCATCGAGATGTGCATTCAAGGAATGCATTGGGGACTTCGCTATATCCTCCAAGGAATCTTGCCCAGATCCTTTGAAGAATTGGCCACGCGAGCACATGACATAGAGTTGAGTATGATAGTAAGTGGGGTTGAAGGGCCACCTATCCAAGAGCTTTGCAGAAACAAGGAAAAATAAGAAGTAAAGAAAGGGAGCAAGCCCTTTTCAAAAGCTCCAAGCAAAGAATCAATTGTAGTGAACGTTGCGCCATACAAACTCAAAAACACTGCAAAAGACAATGTTGGCCCAAAGAATAATGTTCCTTATGAGAGGCCATTGAGTAAACTGACTCTAAAGGAAATGCAAGTAAGAGAATATCCATTTCTTGACTCCGATGTTCTTGGGATATTTGATGACTTGTTGGAGGCTAACCTTATTGATCTGCCAGAAATGATGCGACCCGAGGAAGCTAAATGAAAAGATGACCTAAAATATTTCAAATACCATAGCTTAGTTGGGCACGCAATACAAGACTACTTCATGTTCAAAGATAAGGTTATGCAATTAGCTCGCTAAGGTAAAATTTCTCTTGAAGAAGATTCCGCCACGACAAATGCCATTACAATCGAGAGCGGACACGTCGATGGCAACAATGATTCATGTAATGCCATGCATGGGGATAATATCACAAGCAATGAGGATACACTATTCGAAAAGGAGGATTCCTTTGATGTTGATGATTGCATGTCTACAATTACTTTCACTGACAAGGATCTACTCCTTGGGTCTAAACCTCATAATCATCCTTTGTTCGTTGCTGGATATGTACGTGAATAAAAAGTGAATAGAATATTGATTGATGGAGGATCTGCAGTCAATATCTTACCTCTACGAATTTTGAAAGAACTAGGAATCCCTATAGATGAACTCTCTAACAGCCGTTTCATGAACCAAGGTTTCAATCAAGGAGGACAAAGGGCTGTCGACATTATAAGGATGCAATTGACTATGGAGGACATGGTGTCAAGCGCATTATTCTATGTCATAGACGCCAAGATTTCCTACAACATGCTTCTCTGTCGTCCTTGGTTACATGAAAATGCAGTAGTTCCATCTACATGGCATCAATGTTTTAAGTATTATCGCAATTGTATACTGAAAAAGGTGCTCGTGACAACAAACCTTTTACTGAAGTTGAGTCACATTTTGCTGATGCTAAATACTATTTTGAATATGCTAAGATGGGAAAGGAAGTATTGCCCCCCAAAGAGCCAAAAGTCATGCAATAATCAAGACACGAGAAAGAATGATTCATCCAGCCTCGAAGTTGAATTGTCAAAGGGTCTGACTTAACCATTAACTCAGATCAACAGGAAACAACCGTTTAAGCCACCACTTAAGGGATTTGTGCCCTCAACCCAAGAAGAGGAAGGAGGACATGAGGCATTAGCCATAGACGAAAAGGGATTTGATCCCAAAGCCTTCAAGCTCCTTATTAAAGCCGGATACGATCCCAAAGAAAAGCTCAGCCTAGGGAAACTTCCTCTTGAAGCCATTGGCAAGAAACTCCACGGACTCAACGCTACCCAAATAATGCTAAAGGAAAAAGGGTATGCAATTCAAAATTCTTGAGTAGGTCTAGGTTTTACTCCACCTAAACCTGTTCGCATTGCTATAAAGAGAGTCAACAAAAATTATGTTTCTGAAAGGTTTTCTTCAACAGAAGATCACAAGAGGGGAGAAAATTTGAGAGAATCTGTCTTCAACAGACTTAGCCCCCACAGAAAAGAATTGCACGGAATAGCCAACAGACAATCCATCTTTGATAGGTTGGGTCCATGCAAAAGAGAGGGACATCAAAAGAAATGCGTGTTTAAGGTGGCAGTACGTCCGAAGAAAAACATCAAGTCTTCACATACACAAAATCTTAGAAGCTTGATCCCTTCTAGAATGAAGTGCCAGACAACCTTAACCGTATCATGTGGCAGAGTTCTAAAGGCTAAAGCGCAAATCGTGATCTTCACACAAGTACAATCTGATGACGAGAATGATAAAGAAAGTGTAGCGTCGTTTAATTACATTATCAATGATGTTGAAGAAGACATTGTACAAACTTACCACATTATCTTAATTGAAGATAGTGAGGTTGAAGAAAAAGACGCCGAAGATGCTCCTGCACAACTTGAAGAGGGTATTAAAACCACCATCGATGAATTGAAAGAAGTTAATCTAGGCGACATTGAAAACTCTCGATCAATTTACATAAATGCCTCATTACTCAGGAAGAAGAAGGAACTTATATTGCATTACTCCATGAATTTAAAGATGCATTTGCATGGT
The DNA here is from genome assembly GCA_034509725.1 of Sesamum angolense. NCBI lineage: Eukaryota > Viridiplantae > Streptophyta > Magnoliopsida > Lamiales > Pedaliaceae > Sesamum > Sesamum angolense. The sequence continues at coordinate 15,235,031 of JACGWL010000003.1, read as the reverse complement.
CCTACAAGGAAATACCCGAATTAGACCCGAAGGTAGCTGTACACCACCTATCAGTAAAGAAAGGAGCTCGCCCTATCAAACAAGGCCAGCGTAGATTTCAACCTGAGTTAATCCTGTTGATTGGAGGCGAAGTGAACAAACTCATTGAAGTCGGTTTAATCCGTGAGGTTAAGTATCCCATGTGGATTTCCAGCATCGTCCCTGTAAGAAAGAAGAATGACAAATTCGAGTATGTGTTGATTTTAGGGACCTAAATAATGCATGCCCTAAAGATGACTTTCTGTTACCAATTGCTGAACTAATGATAGATGCCACTATGTGTCATGAAGCTTTATCCTTCATGGACGGATCATCTGGATATAACCAAATACGTATGGCACCGGTGGACGAGGAATTGACGGCATTTCGCACTCATAAGGGTATATATTGCTATAAAGTTATACCTTTTGGGCGAAAGAATATCGGCGCCACATATCAAAGGGCAATAAAGGATCTTCGATGACATGCTTCACAAAAATGTCGAATGCTACGTTGATGACTTGGTGGTAAAGTCAAAGAAACGAGATGATCATTTCATGACTTGAGGAAGGTTTTTGAACGCTTGAGGAGATATCAACTATCGATGAACCCTTCTAACTGTGCGTTTGGAGTTACATCCGGGAAATTCCTTGGATTCATCGTCCGCCAGCGAGGTATAGAAATTAAGCAAGCAAAGATTGATGCCATCTTGAGAATGCCAGAACCGCGAAACATCCACAAGCTCAAAAAGTTTGCAAGGAAAGCTAGCATATCTCTAGAGGTTTATTTCAAATCTAGCCAGTCGTTGTCAACCATTCAGTTGTCTGATGAAGAAAGATGTACCATTTCAATGGGATGAAACATGTGACAAAGCATTTAAAAGCATAAAGTCCTACTTAATGAAACCTCCAGTCTTGGTTGCACCTGTTCCAGGGCGCCCTTTAATTCTTTATGTTGCTACTCAGGAGCGCTTTGTAGGAATTCTGCTTGCTCAGAAAAATGATGAAGTGAAGGAGAATGCTTTGTACAACTTGAGCAGGACGATGAAGCCGAATGAGCTCAAATATTCACCTATTGAAAAGTTGTGCCTGACACTAATTTCTCAATCCAGAAGTTGAAGCATTATTTCCAATCTCATAGCATTCTTTTGGTCTCAAAGGCTAACCCTTTGAAGTATGTCATGACAAAACTAGTACTTTCAGATAGGCTTGCAATATGGTACCTCCAACTGCAACAATTTGAAATCACATATGTTTCTCAAAAAGTTGTAAAAGGACAAGTTCTAGAAGACTTTCTAGCTGATCATCCCATGCCTGCCAAATGGGAGTTAACCAATGACTTGCCTGATGAAGATGTCCTCGTGATTGAAGTTACACCTCCTTGGAAGATGTACTTTGACGGAGCTTCTCATAAAAAAGGCGCCGGCGCTGGAGTTGTGTTTATTACATCAGAAGGGGAAGTACTACCTTACTCCTTTACATTGACACAAAATTGCTCAAACAATGTTGCAGAATATGAAGCTCTAATCTTGGCATTAGAAATAGCAGTTGACGCAAAACAACTACCTCTCAAAATATATGGGCATTCTCAGCTATTGGTCAATCAACTCCTTGGTCTTTATGAAGTCAAAAAGCCTGAGTTGTTTCCATATCATAACTATGCAAAAAGGCTGATGGGATGGCTAGGAGATATAGAACTAGAGCATATATCGAGAAAAGACAACAAACAAGCTGATGTCTTGGCAAAACTCGCTTCAACACTTTCAATGACCGACAAAGAAACACGTATACCAATATGTAAGAGTTTAGTCATACCACCAATCTTCAGTGACAATGAGAACGACATGTTCCAAGAAGAAGAAAATCACATCCTGAAGGTTTTTGAAGTTGAGGAAGAAGATTGGCGACAATTGCTGGTTGACTACTTGAAATACGGGAAGCTACCCAAATGATCTAAGACGGAGGACTGACACCAGCCGGCGAGCAACTCGTTTCATCTATTACAAAGGCACGCTCCATAGACGATCATTTGATGGAACTTTCTTACGCTGCCTAAGTGATAATGAAAAGGTTCAAGCTATGGAAGAAGTTCATTCTAGGGTTTGTGGTGTTCACCTATCGGGACCAAAACTATATTTTCGCATAAAGAGAATGGGTTATTATTGGCCTACTACGATCAAAGATTGCATAGACTATGCAAGAAGATATCAAGCTTGTCAATTCCACGCCAATTTGATCCACCAACCACCTGAGCTATTGCATCCTACCGTTGCCTCATGGCATTTCGATGCTTGGGGTTTAGATGTTGTGGGACCTTTGACAAAGTCCTCAGGAGCTCACTTGTATATTCTGGCTGCAACAGATTATTTCTCTAAATAGGTTGAAGCAGTACCTCTTAAAGAAGTGAAGAAGGAGAATGTTGCTGTTTTTTGTCCACACCCACATCCTTTATCATTACGGAGTGCCTAGATATATCATCATAATAACGGGAAGCTCTTTGCAATAGCTTGATAGACAAATTTTGTCAAAAGTTTAGTTTCAAACAAAAAAATGCCTCTATGTATTATGCTGCTGCCAATGGTCTTGCTGAAACATTTAACAAAACTTTGTGCAACCTACTGAAGAAAGTGGTGGCTAAGTCAAAGCGTGATTGGCACGAGAGGATGGAGAAGCTCTATGGGCATACAGGACCACTGTTAGAACACCTACTCAAGCAACTCCCTGCGCACTAGTCTATGGAGTAGAGACGGTCCTTCTACTTGAGAAGTAAATCCCATCATTAAGGATAGTCATACAAGAAGGACTTACCGAGGAAGAAAATGCTCAAATACGACTTGAAGAGTTGGAAGCTCTCGATAAAAAGAGATTAGAAGCATAACAAAGACTCAAGTGTTACCAAGCCCGATTCTAGGGCGTTCAATAAGAAGGTGCATCTGCGTTCTTTTTAGGTTGGCGATTTAGTTCTTGCAGTGAGGAGATCTATAATCACAACGCATCGGATGAAAAATAAATTTTTGCCAAAGTGAGATGGTCTGTATGTTGTCAAAGAAGCCTACACAAATGGTGCATATAAATTGGTCATTGAAAATGGTTTGAGAATTGGCCCAATCAATGGGAAGTTTTTAAAACGACACTGTGCTTGAAAAAAAAAAGAGAGAAACAAAAAAAAAACAAGAAAAAAAGAGAAAAAAACAAAAAAAAAAACTCTTGGCCCGCATAAGAAAAATTGTGAATTACTCTCCCATTTCCGAACAAATATTTTGTACTTTCAACAACGTAATGACTTGATCCTCTTGATGAGGTACGTAGGCTGCTTAGACATTTCTAAGTTCAGTCATAACATATAAAATATTTTTATTTCTCATTTGAAGATGTTGACGTGGGAAATACAAAGGTATGCTCAAAGATTGCGACATAAAAGCAAGAAAAAAAAATTTCTATTACGTAATCATATTCAAAACATGGGGGCAAAACAAAAAATACGAAGAAAAAAAAAAAGAGAATGTGACAAGAGACAAATTTTAAGCAAATGTCAAGCAAAAGAGTTTAAACTCTTCAAGTCTTCCTTGAGTATATCCAAACTTTCTCTCGAGGACTCCAAGTTCTCCACTATTGCATCATCTAGGGGGTCGGTACTTTCAAGTACTGCAATGTCTTTCTCGACCTCATAAACTTTGGCTTGAGTATCATGATTGAGTTGTTTTTTCCCCTTCAAAGTAGCGCGCAAGCTCATTCTTCGTTCCTTCAATACTACAATATTTTTCTCAATATGCTCCGGCTCGCCATAGTAGATTGGATCTCAGAGGCTTCTTCACTTGCTTTAGCTTGAACGTCTTGAAGATGAGCCTCAGCTTCTTTCAATTGTTGCTCATGAAGGCTTCAGGACAATTTCTCAGAAGATAAGGATCTCGCTTCGTCATAAGCACGAACTTTGGCAAAAAACGTGTTCAACGATTCCTCCGCCTTCGAAACTTCAAACTTTTGAAAACTCTTCATGGACTCAAGAATGAGTTAGACATCGTCCTCAATTGATGAGAGAACGTCAACCAGAGTATTTGATATCTTCACGAGAATGCCACTCCACAACCTTTGAAGGAACTCTTTTTAGTAGTTGAAAAGAAAGCTCTCACCTTCAAATACTGACACAGCAGCAGGAGGTGGGGATTGTTTTCTTTTAATACCCATCCCAAGTGAAGAAGTCATAGTCGACGAATGACTAGTCTCAGATTCTTCCCCAACGTCAATAGACTGGACTTCATCTTCTAACTAAAAGAGGAATTAAGGAGAACTTCAGTAGAAAAAAAACATCAAAAAAAAAAAAAAGGGAAACTTAAACTCACATGATCAAGGAAATACGACCTCAACTACAAAGTTAGCCAAGGAAGATCTCAATGCACTTTCATTAGTCTCTGTTGCTTTCAAAGGCGTAAGTTTCTTCTTTTGCCTTTTCCAGTGACGATCTTTGTTGCTACTATCACTATCTGCCATATTATGTGAAGAATCTTTTCCTTTACTTGCCTCCGCAACTGCAGCTTGAGAATCACACTCGATCACAATAGGAGGAACAAGCGCTTGTGGAGAATTGTTCTCGCCACCATCAACTTGCTTGTCCTCTTTCTTTTTACGTTTGAGTGTAATCTTAATTGAATTTGGTTTGATCAAACATGTAATGTTGTCATCAAAAAAATTCCCATGGACTTTATCCCACCATGCTTTATAAGCTTTCGAACAAAGATTCTTAGCATTAGTAGGCAGATAAGGGAACCAAGCTTTTGATGAAGACTTTGATAGAACACATAAGCGCCAATAATGGAGTCCTTCTTGTAAAGAGGCTACACGTGTGTCATATTTGAGGGTTCCCGGTACGTCTTGATAGTAACCAAATTGACGCCTGGAAAAGAATGATTCGTACCGACTGATTTTGGAGAAATTGCAACAGTATTCAAACCCTCATATATACTCGCCAAGATGGGAATAGCTAAATTCACTCGTCGACCATTTGCCATCAAGGACGCCATCTTAAAGGTACTTTTCTTAATGAATCTCTAATGCACGCTAAATAGAAAAAACATATGATTTTCTAGCTTAGCATGAAATTGGAACGACGAGATCAATACTTCAAACCCATTGAGAGGATACAATTGAAACCAAGGGTGAATTTTTCAATTAATCTCCATGCGCGAAAGTTGTGACTCTCTACTTGGCATGAATTGAGACAAAAAAAATATATTTTGGAAGCATTGAAAATTCTAGTTCTAGCAATTAATGAATATAAAGCCAAGTCTTCAATCATTCAATTGCACCCGTATACGAAGTAGATATTTCAAATCCAATTTGGGGTTGCTCATGAAAAAAAAAACTTACATGAGAGTTAAAATCCAAAAAATGAAACATGTCGTTGCTCTCAAACTGTTGGACAAAGGAGACTCAACCGGACCTTCAACTATGCACCAATTCGAAAAAATCAAACGGGAATCCAAATACAAGCTTCTGGAATGCGAAATCTGCAAAAAAAAAAAAAAAAAAAAAATATTGAGGCATTAGCACAAACACCTTGTGTGCGTGACAGAAAATTAAACAAAAAAAAAGAAAAGAAAAGAAGAAGACAGAGATCAAGAACAAAATTTACGCTGAGAATGCTGGAAAGTTTTGTTCCACATCAGAGGCATTGAATTCTTTATATAGCAGCGATTCCAGAAAGTTTAATTTGATTGAATTTGGTGTTTGTTGGGGTTCTAGTCGGGTTAGAAGATTACTTGAAAGCAAGTTGTTTCATGTTTTATTCGTCCAACTGTTTTTGGTGGGATTCTAACAACCTTGGATTGATGAAACTCCGCCTCTGTTCTTTGTCAATGTTACAGTGGAATGAGGGAGAAAATGACTAAGGGGAGCAATCATATGTGTTTGGTCCACAAACACCATGATAGTGTGGGCCCCACCTTTGCTTTGGTTAAAAAACAAAAAGAAAATGAGGCTTGAAATAGTTACCTTGCGGATTAGACTTGTAATTTTCAGCCAAATTATTCACTTGGCCCAAACTATTTACATTGGCCCACCTATTTGCATATATATATGAAGTAATAATGGGTTTTATCGATAGGTTGGCCTAACACATACATATATATGTATGTAAATATAAAAAAAAAATTGGATTTTCTCCCAGTGGATTATTCGGTAAATATATATATATATATAAATTGGTCAATCCAATTTACATCGCGGTCCAAATTCTCAAATCCATGAGAGATTCCAAAATTAAATTGAACCAAATTCAACTGTACATTGGCCCGTTTAAATTTTATTTAAATCTTCATGACTCATTTACTTTAAAATTACATTTTCAAGCATATATTTGTGAACGAGTCTCGAGGGGGCATTTATAGGCAAATTAATTTTGCACCCAATTAAATAATGACAAATGCCATATAATATATTATTTATCAATTATTATATTTTTCTATTTATATTTTGGAATTTACTAAATTAATTTCAAGTATAAATAGTCAATTTGATTGATAGTTTAAATATATATTTGTCATCAAATCAATGGCCGACAAGTGTCAAAATAAAGTATTTCGGCCAATCAAATAATGCTTCGCAATCAAAAATTCCAGCCAATCAAACTGCGTCATGTGGAGCAATTGAATGTATGCTCCAATCAAATCAAGACAAATATTGGTTATATTTATCTCTTTAAAGAATATAAATATTAAAGAGATAATAATGTCAAATTAACCAATCATATTATTCTAAAATATATGATGTATTTATTTCTTTAAATTAAATTATAAAAAGATAATACTAAAGGTGTTCAATTGTGTCACAACTCTACCTCTTTTGACATCTATATAAACAGGTCCTTGAACCTCATTCAACACAGAGCTCGAGAACGAAGAGCAAAACAGAGAAAAGTTGCAAATAATTCTCTCTACGCGGTTCTTCAAAGCTCAAGAATATTCAAAGGCGTTCAAGACAAAGATCGAGTCTTTCGTCAAAGATGCACCATAAATTATAGCCTTTAATTTGGGATTATATGCACAAAATCATCTAATCAACGTTATAAATATTCAGATATCATCTCAAGAAGATCCAAGTGGCAAACCTACTTTCAAATCATCAAATTCCAGTCAAGACTATAGCGTTTAATTCGGGATTATTGGCAAAAACCACCGAATTAACGTTATAAAATTCAAATTCAAGTCCAAAGAAGATCTACGTGGAGATTACCCTTTTAATTAGTCAAATTTGTCAAATATATAGTTTGGAGGGAATAATCAAGGGATAGAATAGAGACTATACTCACATTGATATTTTAATCCAAATATTTTTATTTGTGATAATTTATTTGTGTTTTAATTTTTTAGACGCGATAAAATTAGCGCTCACATCTATAATATATATATTAAAATCTTTGATCGTGACAAGAGCCTTATTGCAAGCTACCCTTGCCTTCTTAGATACCTCAGATGAGCCTATCCATAAGAGTCTTGTTACCAAGGATTCATCCTCTTTAACAACGTTGTGTGGTTTTCACACAGTTTAGCTTCCAATATTTTATCAGAATCTTGTAGTGTACGACTCTTGTTTTTAAAAAAAAAAAAAAAAAGATGGCACTTGGTAAGAAATTGAAATAGCAAGAATGGAGGTGCAGGGAATCGAACCCCGTGCCTCTTGCATGCGAAGCAAGCGCTCTACCATATGAGCTACACCCCCTCGTATTTAGCATGTCATAGTTACTATTATATTTTTCATTATTATGATAAATAAAAAGATAAATTATTTTATTATGTATAGAATTATCAATTTCAAATATAATTTTCTTGCCATAATTTTTATTACTGTTGATGATAATAATATTGTTAGCATAAATGAAATTATAGTACTATTAATAATATAAATTAATTGAAAGTTTCGACAAAGTCCACAGCATGGCTAGTAATGACCATTTCAACATTTATATTGAACTCAAACTAAACATAAAGGAGCTCAAGCTCAAACTTAAATGAAGAGCTTACCAAACTTGCAAACCAACACACACTACAAAAAAAAGACCTATAGAACGAATTTCATAGAAAATTCACGGAAAAATAGATTTGTTACAGATTCTTGCAACAAAATATCTTGCATTGTTATAGGTACCAATGCAATATAGCAACAATTTTTTCGGTCGTTGCAAATGTTTTTTACCTGTTGTAAATTTTCATTGTGAAATGCGTTGTTTTAAAGTTTGACTTTTTATATTTTGCAACGACTTTTGAAATGGTATTTCCATGAAAAAGTTAATGGCCATTTCATTTACAAAATAATTTTTATTTGCAATGAAAAGTCGTTGCAATATTGCAACGTATTTTTCCAAAAACACTCCGTTGCAAATATTAGAACGAAATATTTTAATATAGTCTGTTGCAAAATAATTTTTATTTACAATGACATTTGCAATGGAAGTCGTTGCAACACTGCAATGCATTTTCTGTAATGACATTCCATAACAAATTGGAAGCATACAACCTCTGCCATCTGCAAAATTTTTACGATGAGGAATGTGACCCATTCTAGGTTTATACCACAAAACTTGTAGAATTCCAAATGCTTGTCATTTTTCCAGAATAACATACAACCAACTTTACATGTGTCAATTTTCTCAACAGGAAATCCAACTCTCTTATAAATTTTTTCGTATTATAATAATCATTGGGTGGCGTGTGATCTCGTGGCAGCTGGTTTATTACTTGTAATACTGATCATGAAAACTCTGTGATATATTGATTTCAGATTTGATGTTCTCCAACCTTGCCACCGCAGACGACTGAAAGTAAGTTACGCTCACTGTATAATGGTTGATTTGAAGCACTAACAAAATAATTTTTTTTTTTCAGATAATGCTCCTAAGTTATCAATACTATATTGTACCCCATCATTAGAACTAGAGCCAACCTCCTTTTCATGTGATTCATTGAATACATTACCCTAGTGGATGAAATACAGGACCAACTACATCAAACACCGTTCCTTGATCCCAATTTAATTGCTCATAATTATTCCAATTTATGGTTTGATCTACAAAGTTGTTAGCCGACATTGGATGCTCATAATCCATCTGTAGAGCCTCAACATGAGATATCCAATTGTAATAATTTTTCACAAATCCTTTTTCTATATATCTAGGCGTGTGACTAGTAAAACTTTGGTATAGACCTTAATAAAAGTCAGCTAATTATACAGACATATGATTAGTTGCACCGATGTGATCATCCAATAATTTTATAAAAAGAAAGATCAAAATGCTGGTTGAGTGGAAGGAGGGAGATTGGTTATGGATGCTTATAAAAATGAGTGTTAAGTGGAATACAAGTTTTTTTGTATTTTATTTTTGCCAAAAATTTTACCACGGACTCTGCAACGAATTTTGCCACGAAGATAAAATTTCATTGCAAATTCCATGACTAAGTATTGAATTTAAAATAATGGAATACAACTGTCATGTACGGCTTGTAGCAGACAACATCTGTTGTTAAATCCGTTGCTAATACAACGGTACAATAATCAATGACTCCAACTATAACATACGAATAGCTACAATTTCATAAGTTGTTGTAAAATTTTGACAAATTTGCAACAGCCAGTTATTCATTGCTAAGTCTGTTGCAAAATTATAATTTTATTTGCAACAGACATTAAGTGTAAAAAAATCATTGCAATATAATCAATAATTGCCACGAATAATGTTCATTGCAAAGGCCGTGGAAATATTACAATGGAATTAGTCCCGCTGAAAAAGGGTATGTTGTAAGTCGTGGCAAAATTTATGACAACAAAATCATTACATTGCAACGACTTGATTCCATTGCAATAGTCGCTGCAAATTATTTTCAATAGATATAACACACAAAATCATTGCAATATTACAAGGACTGCAATCTGTTGCAAATTCTATTGCACATTTGCAGTGGACCGTGGTTGTGGCAATATTTTGCTATGGAATTTGCAACCACTTATGACAATTGTGGGTCATCCATGAGTTGATCATATTTTTCAATCTAAATTACAACGACCAGTATGTTGCTAAGTTTATTATTAATTTGCAACAGAGTTTGCCACGAAAATTCAAAAACTTGCAACTTCATTGCAAAATCATGGCAAAAACCGTTGTATATTTGCAACGGACATATCCATGGCAACAATTCCCTTGCTATAAGACTATTTGTTTTTGTAGTGACAATTCTCCGTGAATACTAAACTTGAATATGTATATTTTTTTCAAATATAGTTTATTTTATTTTTATATGTATCTCTCTAGCAAAATACAAGTATTAGAGGGATAACATCAAGATAGAGTAAGAACTATTTGCATGGAGTGCAAAATATTGGCTTAAAATAGTCTAAAACCAAGAGAGAAATGGGAGTATGTATAAGGGTTTGATAGTGAGGGTTGATGTTGTCAAATGACTGCACAATGCCTCAATTTATAGTTGTTTATATAGCAAGATATGAGGTTGTTGTATAGAGTCCTACACCAGTTACCCTTTGAATTGGCTATTATCCAGAAAAAGTGGTTTGTGATTTGGATTAATTTGACTAAGATATGTCAGGTGGACTAGGTCTTGACATGTCTGCCTACAAATTCAAAAATTCATTACTCGTGGCTTTCCAGCTCGTTTGCTGCCGACTTTTTACTAGGAGCCACTTGGAAAAAATTTAGGACGATGCGTCTTGATGTATTGACAAGCTGGATGATGTGTCCGTTTATCTACATGATTACATGTCCAGCTGGAATAGATTTGTTTCTTGGACATGCCAGTTCAATGAAACATAAAGTAAGTATGTGGGCTTAACCTCCTTGTTGAAGGGCTAGCTGGGTTTCCCCCTACTGGACTGACATGTCTTATTTTAGGCTTAGTCCATGAAAGTTTAGGGTGCATCAATAGTATTAACATCTATACATTAAATATATGATTTAATAACCAAGAACTATAGGGCATAGCTTTTTTCTACATAGCCTAGAAATATTGCATTAACAAATATTAGGACCTAACTTATTTCTCTTGTATTCATAGACTATAACTTTTGTAAGGAATGCCTACATGAAAAAGTATTTTAGGCTTGGTTTCTTAGCTTTTCATAGTCCGAAAGGAGTTCTCATTTTGTGTTTCAAATGGACTCTATTCAGAATATATATGGTAAGCAGTATCCATAGCCTCACCCCACAAATACTTTGGTAATCCAACAGTTATGAATAGACTATTGATTATGTCCTTACGTTCTAATTTTTCGTTCTGCTATTCCGTTAGAGGATCGTGAATACTGAGGTGTTTCTTCACGAATAATGCCAAATGTCTAGCAATATTCACTAAATGCACTCTATTCATATTCTTCTTTTCTATCAGACCTTAGCCTTTTACATTTCTTACAAGTTGGATTCCTATCTCATTCTTAAACATAATAATTTTTTTAGGGCTTCATCCTTATTCTTATGAGATAGATATAATTGTACCTAGTGCAATCATCTATAAAAGTGATAAAGAATCGATTTTGGTCCCTAGTTATAAGTTCATTGAACTCACAAATTTTCGTGTGTATTAATTCAAGTATTTTCAAATTCCTATCTATTGACTTAAGGTTTCTTCACTTGTTTAACTTCTATAAATATGGGACATTTCTGTCCTCGTTCAATATTGTAACTAGACATAAATTATGATTCATCATCCGTTTAATCGAGCTTAGATTAAAGTGACCTAATCTATTATGCCATGAAGTAGATGATTTGAAATTCATAATAATAGAATCAGAAACTTGGATTTTATTAATATTACATTCAACACGAATTTTAAACAATCGATCGGATAAATAACAGTTTCCCAAAAAACTACTAGACTATTGTATTACAATTTTTTTTTAAATTGAAAAGTATTCTCACAACCTTCACTAACTAATATTGAAACACTAACTATATTTCTTCTAATAGTTCGGATATGGTGCACCCTCGTCAAAGATAGAACGTGCTCTAAAGGAAACTTCAATTCCACGCTTCCTATCCTAAGTTCTTTTGTGTACTCGAGATGTAAATACTCACTATTTTTATTAATGGATTGATAAGACACAAAAGTTAATTTATCAACACCCACGTGTGCATTTTCCCTAATATCAATCAACTAATCAAACATTTCATAAATAGTTATGAGTTCAGGTTGTATAGAGACATCCCCTTCAATTGTTTCTGATGCTAGGACCTCCCACAACCATATTGTCAACTGTCTGCTCGGGTTTGGTCCTTTTTGTAGGATAATCCTTGGCCCAATGTCCAACCTGCCCACAGTTTCAGGGATTGATGCTCAACCGACACCCTGTAAGTTTGATTTTGATGTTCTTCGTCAATACAGAAGCTTTTGATATTAAGTCCATGCAAAATGTTTGACATTCCTAGGGACCTGTAGTACTCAATGCTTTATCTTCTGTGCTTGTGCAACAATGTTGGTCTCAATTGCTCTCGAACAAGATAGAGACCGTTGACCATCTCATTCATTAATTTCGATTCTCATAAGATTTTCAAATCAAGTTTGTGCAATGGTTGGGATATATCAGACAATTAGAATCTACTAGAGAGACGTATCAAAAAGTGCATGAGAGATTGTCTTAGTTTTTCTAGGAAGGCATCAATGTGCACAAGCATTTATTATATCTAAAAAATGAGAAATCATACCATTTTTGCAAGGTGAACAAGTTTTGTCTGATAGAACTACCCAAAAGATTGCTTGGTGTTTGATGTTGACGTATGCTAACATAAATCAAGTCCCAAATACATGATATATTGTAAAGTGTTGCAAAATGAATATCTACACTGAGGTAAAAAAATTAGATATAAGAGAGGTTTTTCTCCCCCCCCCCTCCCCTCTCTCTCTCTCTCTCTCTCTCTCTCTCTCTCTCTACCCTTGTACCTCGTAATTGTGTGCCCTTCTTCAAAAGACTTATTATATTGTTTGATTCCATGAGAGGAAAATAAAAATAAATGACAAAAATAAGTACAGACCATAGTTTACACTAGGAATGCATCTCCCTCTCTCTATCTTTTCAATTATTTGTTGTGAATCAAGGAAAAAAGTGACTTTAAGATATTTTCTTGTTTCTAGAATGTAAATAAATCAAAGGAATTTTGTTATTTCAAATTTAATAATTTTTGTATGTTTAATTTAAGTTATAAACAATGACAAAATGAAATATTAAAATAACTTCTATTGCGAGAGATTGATTGATAAATCAAGTTGAAAACTTTTCAGTAATAGGATAGAAAAAGCAAGGAGATAAATAAAATAGCTTTTAAAATCCAATATTTGGGAATTATTGGAAATTTTCATATTGTGGAACTTGATAGGTTCATAACCATAATGATGGAATCCTTTTCTTTGTTTTATTTTCGTAAGAATAATATGCTTAGAAGGGAGATGAAACATAAATATAATCCACGACAAATATATCTAAAGAACTACAATAATAATAATAAAAATAACTGAAGTAATTGAAATATATACAATCATGCTAATATCTAATATGAACTAAGAAAAAATGTAAAACAACTAGTGCAATCATCAAATAAAACAAGATAGATAAAAGCAACTAAGTAGAAAAACAAGAAGATTGCGTTGATATGAAGGTCAGCCAAGATTGGGGTGAGAGGAGAATTGAGTTGGATTGCAAGCTCAGTGAGCTGGTTCGATTAGGTTTTGAACCAAGTTTAAAAGTTTTGAGTTTCAGCTCATTTATTTTAAGCTTGAGTTCAGCTAAAAGTTTGAATGGTTACGAGCCATCTTGTGCACTTTATTTTAAATTTTAAATTAATTTATATTGCTATTAGTACTATAATTTATAAATATCAATAATGGTAACAATAATTTATCAATGACAATTATAAAAATAAGGGATATAAATTTATTTGAAATTAATGATTCTATCATATAATAAAGGATGATGATCCTTTTATCTATTATGAGAATACTATAATAAAAATATTAATAGTAACTACAACTTTTATATATAATGGGGTGTAGCTCATATGGTAGAGCGCTCGCTTTGCATGCGAGAGGCACAGGGTTCGATTCCCCGCACCTCCATTCTTGTGCTTTATCTTTTTTTCTTCCAATGGCTATTGCCATGTTTACTTTAGTAGTCTTCTAATACAAAGAGATCAATGGTAGTTTCCTAGACAATAAAGAAGGTATGCTTCCTCTTAAAAATCTTAGCGTGCCACTAACGTCAAAACAACTTCCAACCCTCACTACATTCACTATAGGAATATGACTCAATGGCTACCAAAAAATTTGAAGTTGAAATCAGTTTTGATCTAATTAACAAATAAAATTCTCAGTGCTAATCTATATTATTTGATATATATTTTAATCAATTTTGCTAAATTTATTACCTTCCAATGGCCATGGTCATGGCCATGTTTAGTTTGGTAGTCTTCCAATACAAAAATATCAATGGCAGATCTCCTAGACTATAAAGAAGGCGGGTCTCCTTTAAAATAAGTATCATTATTCTCAACTAAATATATATATAATATTATTAAATTCCTTGCTAAATTTATTAGCGAGTAAATTTTTATTGCTAAATTATTATGATGCCCAAAATATGCGCATGGCCCAAGGAGGAATCCAGGTCGGGGAAGGCCCAAGGAGGAGTCCAGCTCAGGGAAGGCCTAATGAAAACCCAATGATACTTATGACACAAGGAAAACAAACCTCAGGCCTGGATCTGAGAGGGATCCATTAAACAGGGAGGGCAAAGGAATACTCCTAAAGCCTCGCTAAAAGCCTAGGTAGTAGGCTAGAATGGCAGTCACCTAGGTGCCAACAAATCCTCATGAACAAAAAGTAGGATACCAGTTAGCTCGGATGAGGGATGGCTACGTAGTTCCTTGAATACCCGAGGATCTAGATAGGTTATTGAGTTCATTTTAACTACCTTCTAGGAACTCAGGAGACTTATTTGGGAAGGTATCCTCTAGAGAGATAAAGCCCCCAAGGGTTGATGCACAAAAAGATCCTCTCCAGAACTATTGGAGTTTATCCCACGACAACCGTCTTCCATCCCAAGGGATTGTATTCTCTTGACCAGCAAGGGGTGGATACTATAAAAGGGCCCTTCCCCCCAGTAAAAAGGTTATAGATTAAACAACACTCACAAACATAAAAGCACTATCATTTTATAACACTCACACACATAAATCACCCCCATTGGGAAGGGGATTTCTAGACCAACAAAAAAAAAAAAAAAAATACAAGCTTTGTTCCTTATGAAGAGGCCTGCTACTATTGGAAGCCCAAAGATATATGCGGCCCAACAAAAAGAGACCTCAGTCATTGATTCCATATACGGATTAGTTAAGTAGAGATATCTGGAGAAAACTCCTAAAGGCTAGCTAAAAGCCTAGGGAAGAGGCTAGCGTGGCAGCCACTTAGGGCCCAACACATCCTATAGGAACGCAAGAAACTTATCCGGTGAGAATGTATCCTCTTGAGGGATGAAACCCGCAATGGTTGATACTCAAAAGATCTTCTCAAGAATTGCTGGAGCTTATCCCTTGGCAATGGTCTTCCTGAGTCCTAAGGGGACTATATTATGTTAGCCGACAGGGGGTGAAGGCTATAAAATAGCCCTCTCCCCATAGTTAAAAGGGTAACCATATACACATAAAATACTATCATTTGAAACACTACAATTAAATCACCATCCTATATTATGCTTTATTAGTTTAATTCTTATTACATCATTGTTTACTGACTTGAGAGTCAAAGTGCTAAAATATTTTTTTTACAACCACTCATTTCAAGACTTATGAAAAACTAGCCCCAAAGATCTTAAATTGTGTGTACTCAAAGAGCAACTTTTCTTGCTTGCATCACATTAGAAAGTAAATTTCTTGTATCCACTTATTGTGTGTATCACTCCAAAGTTGAGGTCCAAGACCACAAATTTTTACCATTCCTGGAAGGCCTGAATTGGTGAAAACCATATAAAGTATTCAAGGAGATTAATTCATCAGCCAAAAGATTCTTGCAGACAGGCTCATGAGGGATACCAAAGAGGGTAATTTTAGCTTGCAAATAAAGCTCTCATGTTGAAGCATTTTGGACGGAAAGTGTATTGGCCACCAGATATAGAATGAAAAATGCAATTTCTCCTTTTCCATGACATACAAGCTTTGCCAGACAAAATCACTAAAAAGATTGTTTGGTTTTTGAAATTGATGTATGTTGACATATATTAAATCCCTAATAAACGATCTATTGTTAGTTTGTATATTACTGGTTTTCAAGGTCACCCAATGCTACAATAAGTGGCCAAGAAGCAAATTAGATAGGGTTTTTGTAATCTGTTTCAAACAATTTTGATGTAATGTAATATTTATATTTTGAATAAAAGTATTACTTAATCAATGGCATGATTGTTTGTTATTTTACTTCATTATGTTAATGCTTTCTTAACTAGACAACAAAGCCCACAGACCAAACGGTTAAGTCAAAGAAGTTTGGTTGTGCATTGGTTGGCTGTCATGAAACCAACTTTTGTTGATTGGTTTGAGATGTTCCGAGTCGAGAACCTCAGTAAAAGGGCATTGAGTGTCTTACATACACTTGCATCCAGTGTTGCAGACGTGTTTTGTTGGCAGAAAATGTAGTCATTTGTCTAATACTTAGTGGGTTGGTTGGCAAGATAATCGACTGACTGAGATGACTTGAGGAAATCGTGATATGGAAGCCTTTTAAGAATTCATTGGTATGACTAGAATTCCTAACTCTGATAGTATGAGATTAGTCCTCGAACATGAGAAACCATGGCAGACACATGCACATGATGGTTCTAGTTTAGATCTAGTGAGCAATGATTGTGCCGAAAGATACGATCGTTATATGATTTATCTAGTGCAGTTAGAATATGTAGTGAGGATGATGCATTCTGAAAAAAAATCCATCCCTATATGCTTTGAGACCCATTTTCCTCAAAATTTGTGGCCACTATGACTGAATTAGTGGAATAATTTTTTCTGTGACAATGCAATAGGGTAAATAAGAGGGCTCGAGTTATTAAATATAGATGCCTAGTCTAGGAACCTATGCCCAATTCGATTCCCTAAACTAAAATCGGGAGACAATAGATGAAAGGACCTTAGTCGTGTGAATTTGGGTGCCTAAATGTTCATCATTGTTCACCGTTCATCATTGTTCACCTAGTATCTAGTGATATGGATTGTTTCTAGATGGCTACCCATGGTAATGGGCCATTTCTGGTTATGCAATAATCACAAATAATTAATTAAATTAGATTTAATTAATAGTATTAAGAATATGTCCATATATAGTTGAGAGTGAACCTAAAGAATCATACTTTAATCATCGGAATATGATGGAATTAAATTTGGAAGAAGGAGATTAAGTTGATTAGATTAAATTAATTTCTTATAGAGAATAATGATTAATTTATATAAAATCCATGTGTTGGAGTTTCCCAAAAAATTAATTATTTGGATTAATTAATTTTGGGTTTAAGCCTTTTAAATTAATTGAATTAATTTAGTTGGGTTTGATAAAATTTATAGATTGGATTTATAAATTAAATGAGAGAGAGTGTGCTTGGGTTTTTTAATTGGATTAACGAACTTAAAGTGATTAAAATAAACTTAAATTAGATTTAATTTAGGTCCATTGGATATGGGCTTAATCTATGAGTGCCTAGTCCACTTTAGACCAAGCCTATGACCCGGTTTGAGCTTGTCTTGGTCACAAATAGAAGTTGGCTGATTTGAGAGGGGTGGGTGGCCGAATTTTAGCTTCATAATGGTTGAAAAAATCAGCTAGGGTTTCAAGGAAGAGATAAAAGAGAGTCTGACTAAGTAAAAATGCTAACATTCTCCTATCTCTAATAACTTGCACACACATTTTTCATCCCTCTTTTGCAGCTTTCTCTTGGTGTCATCTCTCTCTGACACTCTCTTTCCATATTTGTTCCTTTGGTTTATTAAAAGATGAAGGAACATAGAGAAATTAAAGTCGTTAAACTGATGATATTTTGTTTTTTATGTCTTCCTTTCTTTTATTTGCCTTGCTAGCATGAGAAAAGGAGGATCTCTCAGTAATATATGGATGATGTAGAGGGTCTCAAAGATTAAAACCTCATGAAGAAAGATCTGGTTGAAAAGGAGACAATGCTTATAGCCAATTTAAAAAAACGATTAGGGTAAGACTTCTTTTTTTAAATTTCGGTTTCTCGATTATTCTTGTTCATTCTAGGCTTCTTATTTTATTTATTTTACGTTGAACGCCTGAAAAAGATTAAGGGTACACCCTGGATCAGGTATAATATGCTTAAAATTCATATTTTCTAATTTTTTGTGCTTCCCAGGGCGATCCACTTCACCCAGATAAGCACAAAAGGAAGTCCTCATGACGTCGTCTACGATGGCTTAATAGCTTAAAAACAAAGGAGCTTAAAACCTAACCGGACCAACGAGTCGAGCTTTCGAACTCCTTAATTTTCCTCTCACCTTTCAGACTTGAACTCAAACTCGATTTTCTAGCATAGACAAATAGGTAGCATCAATAGTTCTCAACAGTACAAAAATACTTCAGCATGAGAGCTGTAGATCCTCTAATGACACTACAATTATATCTCCCTTAAATATCATACTTAACGTAAACGTTGTTTATATATGCATAAATATGCACATAATCCATCTCTGTTGATTATATATATAGATGTAACCGTGTCATTGCAACAAAGCATATTTATCATCTCATTCACAAGATTATACATATATTTATCAAGTACGAGAAAATTAAACGGTTATGATTAGTATACAAGCCATCTTCATTTCCAATTCATATTAATACATCCCTGAAATATGATTTCTGTTTTATTGACTGGTAAGGAGAAAACTGTATGTTGGCCCAATCTATCTGGAATGCAAGGTTTGGACCTAGCTCTCGGTGGGTAAATACTGCAAGATCTATATTTGAAAGATATTGGCAGAGAAATGAGTTTGCAACTCAGTAAGCAATGTACATCAACCACAGCCTCAAACGAGACAAAGGCAAGCAACATATATATTCTTAATCAATTTGATCCTAACAAAGTTAAGTTTATATCACAAAGTAATCATCTCATAACAGAACAATCAATTCCACTCTTTTTTTCCTAACTTGCTTTACCAGAGAGGTGATATAGTATTTTTCTCCACCAACTCAACCTCACTTTCATCACATAATATTTAAGTGAATTCCTTGACATGCTACACAGGCTCATCAATATTATTTTGCATCATAGCCTTTTCATTTAACATCAAAGATCTTTTATTTTGCATTTTAGCTATTTTCATTTCATTTTGTCACACGGACTATCCAAGATCATCAAGGGATATTACATAATAATTATATTTTATTTTCATCACTCTCTCATTTCAGATATCACCATTTTTGTAAGCAACTAGTAACATAAAATCACAAATTATCACATCTTCATTTACAAGCGCATGACAACAATATCAAGCAACTCATGGAACAAAGAACTACACTTCCTCATTTGGCTTCCAGAATATAATTCAGGGCGAAGCATCAGATTACACATACGAAATATAGTAATTCATTTCCAGCACAATTCATACATTTCAAACATAAAATCTTGTAGAGATAGAGCATGCATCTATAGATATTACTACTTAATTGTTTATTGTAAGAGAAATATCCAAAGAAAAAAAGAAAAATATATAGATAATGTTAATTATTTACATGCCTCCATCTTACAAAGATAGTTGTTCACTCCTCCATTTTATTCACATGCCTTACAATAAATTATAATCCATATAATCAATATATCGAGAATTTCGTTATTTAGTAAAATTAATATTAAATAGTATTCATGCCTTTTCCACCACCTTCTTAATATTTCATTTCTATCGAAATACAGATCTTCACTCCGTTTCTTCTACAGACAATCTAAGCTTATATAGCTTGTAAATTCACTCATAAGAATCTATCATAAACCCTTCATATATATTCTTATAGCTACCATTTTTAATAAAAATTTTGGATTTAATTATCTCAAAACTCTTATATTTCATTTTAATAAATAAATATTTGCAAATATGACTTTATAATATTCCTCAATTTAGTTGTATAATATTTCACAAATATAACTTTATAGTATCTCTATTCATCTTTCAGCATCAATTTTCTCAATTATCTCTCCACAAATATATTATAGCGAATTGAAGAATAATAAAATTTAATAAAAAATCAACTTTAGTATTAATCAACATAATTTAGTAATTTAATTCAATAGCATGAAATTTTAAGAATATTAAACGAGATGCATAACTACTAGTCAATCCATTAAAGTATTAAAATTTTAAATAAATACATCAAAACTCATTTAAAACCTTCGATATGGTGATAATTAAATCAAAAAAATCATCTTTAGTAATAAATTAAATCAGTAGAAAAGTTTTAAATTCACACTAAACTGAAATGCTATTAACATTTTTAAATACTAAAGATTAATAAATGTAATTTAGTTATTGGCTAGATAATCTTTTTATAATAATACACCTAACCAATAATTACCAAATTAATATTAAATTATATTAAATATCAGGCCTCAGTAATTAAAAAAAAGGAGCATTTAATAAGTGTGGGTGTTTGGTTCCAGGTACCGAACGATCCTTAGTGTTATTTTATTTTCTAATCGTGTTCAAACTACGCGCCATTACGTTTCTCTATAATATTTCATATTTTAATAGTCATAATTTGCTTTATTATAAAGCTCTAAAATTCGGATTGAGAGCTGAATCTAGCTCATTAACTTAATTTAGTCATGTCGTTGTTTACCAGTCATATCCTCCTCTTTAACGTAATAGAATTAAATCTTGGACTGGAAGTTTCGTGCTTTGAAAGCGAGCGTCTACCCGATATAATTCATATATTAAATATATTGTAGTTAATTAGGTAGTTTTTTTATCATATAAGTTTTTAAAACAGATAAATCCTTTTATTATGTGAAGGCAATATTCATTTAAATTTCTTTTTCTTGCAAATTTTCTTAATTGTTGATATTGTTAACTAATATAATACTAATACATTCAAACCGTACTCAACTAATTAGTAACTGATTAAAAGTTTTGAGAGAAGTCCAAAATCAATTGACATAATTTACATGTATAATGAAATCATAGGCTCAACAAACTTTTTGAGCTAGAATTTGAAACTTAAACGGTCACAAATATTTCGAAAATCGCTCAATCAAGTAGTTCCTAATATTAGCTAATCAGCTAACTTAAGATTGTAAAAGACATTAATTTTTAAAATAACAAGTCCACTTAATATGACTAACCAAACAAGGCATTATTCTAATTAATTTCTAGCCATTTTCTTGCAAGTTCAGTAATTAATAGGATCCACAATTAATTAATGGTCAACCTATTAATTAAGCGGTTCTGCCATTTTAGCCCTAACTTTGGATTTGGTATATTTTTTTCTCCCACGTAGTTCTTTTTATTAATATTATTGTGATTTTCACTTTTATCTAGACAATTGTCCATCTCTTTAAATTCCTTTATTTTGATTTCATATATTGTTTGATTTATTGCATAGCACTCTCCCATGACTTATTAATTAATGGTAACTACTTTTTTGTTAAATAATAAACCTCAAATCATCTCATAAGAATTTCATATTGTAATATTTCTCATGATAAGACCGGTTTCTATTTCTTGTATCAATATTTTCTATTAACTGTAACTATGATTATCTATACTAATATAACAAAGAAAACCTCCACATACAAACGAAAAGACGACGCGCGTTACATGGCCAATTTTTTTGTGAAGTTCAAAAGTGGCCCTCAATGAAAATATACTAACTTATTTAACTTTTTCAAAAATTTACATTAATTGATAAATTATTATTTTTTTCTTTCTTTTTTTTATATTAATATAATGTACTGGTTTATATATTTTACTCTTATAAATATATTTTAAGTGTGTGAAAGATTTATTATATGCACATAGGAACAACGTGTCACAATGACTAGTGTATAAAAGTGTGAACCCCGTAAGTGTTTATTTTCTATTATAAGAGATATCCATACCTTACTTAGGTACTTTTTTTAATAATCAATACTAATTAAATATAAAGAGCACATTCTATCAAGAAAGGAAAGTATCTAGTTCTTAATTCCTCTACACTACTAAGAGAATGACAAATATGTCCAATTAAAAACTAATATCTTTTATGCAAATAAATTTGCTAGAAGAAATCTTTAAATATTTTTAAAAGAATTTTAATTTACTAGGGCATATGATAATATGTATAACGATCGTAGAATACTAATATATGTGAAAAATCTATATAACCAAATGAATTACGTCTATGTATCCCTACATATCATACAATTCATACCATGAATTACACTGTCAACTATGTAGAATTCCAGTTCAGTTCAACAATAATCAATTCAAACTCTCAAATCATAACAACAAGCACAACAACTTATGGACAAATGAAAACAAAGCTTTAGATTAATCTAGAAAAAATATTCAAAATATTATCTCAAAGATTCCCAGAAGCCTTAGCAAAAGTAAATTAGTTTATGCTAACTAAATCTATAATAACAGAAAAGGAAATTCTGAAAAAAATCATAGAGTAAACTAATAAGTAGGCTTAAACAACTATCACTGTTGGGTGGACTATTTCTCCACTTGTCATTCCTCACTCATCTCCTCTTCCATCGTGTGTTCAGTCTCTTTAGAAATTTAGCCAACCCATGCTTGATTTGGATGCTTCCTTGTTTTATATGTTTCCTGATTGTTGTAGGAGGGAAAAACAATCCTCATACAATTAAACTCATTTTCTTCCTAATTCTTTCTCTACAGTAACTAAAAGAAAAAATAATATGGCCCACTCAAAACTTAACAACCAACAAATAAGTTACAGATCCTAAATTTCACCGCAATCTCACATCTGCTAACCCGTGGATACAGGTTACTTGGATGTGCTTCTGGTGAGCCAATCTCTAATCTCTAATTTAATGGCATGGTTAATAGTGAATCCGATCCACTGAATTTCTTCACTTTTTTTCATTTTCTTTTTTACCAAGCTTGAGTTCTTTTCTTTAAAAACTCTTCTTTTTTTGTGAAAGCACCTAAAATATCACAAATATTATCAACAAGCAAGCATCATATCCACAAAAATATGGAAAAATTATAAAAAATAAACCATACAAATGTCTCCTAATCAAATCCCCCCACACTTAAACTATATTTGTCTTCTATCATAATTACAATTCAATTCCGTCATTGTTTGTCAACAACGACTCCTTTCTTTGCAATCACCCCATTTCAACTGCAAATCAACATTTCGTAATGAACTCACTATCGAAATGCAAGGGAAGATAAACCTCAGACAAACCACACAATACCACAATTATCTCAGCAACCTTTAAGAATCAAAATGCAAAGTGAGTTAAAACTCTCACTTGAGGTTCACTCAATATGTCTCGAAGTGTTTATTGATGAAGAAACAAATCTCAAGTAATAATGCGGCAAGATTTTAACCATAGGTTTGCTCTTATGTCATATCTCCACTACCAGTAGTGAGTTAAGTGCAAGAATCAAATTATCTTTTTGGGTTGTAATAGAGCTTTAGGTAAGGGTTGAATGAATATAAAGAAAAGGGGGTTTTTTGGGGTTAAAAGAATTAGACGGCATCACTTACACAGTCTTCCATATAACATATTTCTTGGTTAAATGTTTCTCAATGACTGCAGACTCCTTCTTTTCTCTCTCCATTTTGGTTTTCTCCTTCTTTCTTTATATTTTTTCTGGTTTCCTGACGACATAAGACATGGCATCCAACTTTTTTCACTTTTATTTTACATTTTACCTTTTCGTTTTCTCTATTTTTTTCACCTGAATTTTCCTCTTTAAAATTTTTCTCTTTTTTCGCCTAGTAATTTGAGATTGTTCGCACTTTATAACCGTTTGTAAGATGGGAAACAATTATTTCAACAGTGGCTTTGTAATCGTTTAAACAATAGGATATCAAAAGATCTTGGTTTAAAAAATATGTATATTATGAAAGCTTTTCTTGCTATAATGATAAATCAGGCGAAGGCACAATTTGGATACTAAAGTTGGTTGGATATCTTTGCAAGCTTAAAAAAAACTTTGGTTAATACTAATGCCTTTATCACTTTCACGACAACACTTACAATTCAACAATACAAATCTCAACATGTATAAACGAGCTAGTTTTAGAAAATCAAAAAAACCATGACATTGACACAACCAAACAATAATAACAGAGCAATATAATATGTGCTCTAAGGCCCAAAAGACACAGCAAATAAATATTTGGCTCATATTATCAATTAAAACGATCATCAAGACAATATGCAGTTAAGAATATGTGGAATAGTTTGTAATTTCCTATTGACGTCAATTACTCCTTAG
Organism: Sesamum angolense; assembly: GCA_034509725.1. Lineage (NCBI taxonomy): Eukaryota > Viridiplantae > Streptophyta > Magnoliopsida > Lamiales > Pedaliaceae > Sesamum > Sesamum angolense. The sequence goes on along the minus strand of JACGWL010000003.1, from coordinate 15,210,521 downwards.
AACTGTAATAGTGATTTTAATTAATAATGTCAAATATAGTCAAATAGGTGTAACATATCAAGACTCAGACTTGCAGTAGAAATGCAAAACCCAATTGACATGACAAGCATATTGTCATGAAGCAACAACAAACAAACCTCAATCACAGATCTTAAAGATCGACGTTGCCTCCTCAATGTCTGTTACCAAGAAAAGTATAAAGTAGAAGAAAGAAATAGATCACTGACCTGCGAGTGCGTAGAGTCCGCCAGTTAAATCAATATTGAACAGTGGAAATTATATAAGGCAAAGGAAAATAAAAAACAATAAAAAATAAAAAAGGAAAAAGATCAAATAAAGTGATCTAAATTTCGTAACTCCTCTTTAGCAATTGCAAGAATTGTTGATGAAGTCTCCGAGTGTTCCATTATCCCTTTACTTAATGGAAAGTACGACGCCAACTTCTGCAAGCCCTATTCTTTAACAGCCTGCTCAAATAAGATTCCAATGTATATTCTATGGGAAGAAATTCAAGCTGTTAAAACTCTTCATGAAAACTGCATTGACTTTGACTCTCATCTTCCATCAGACTAGCATTGTAATTAAGTCTTGTTTGAAATCTTCTACATGCCTTAGAATACCTTGCACATTTTAGGTAAAGCATTCATATCTTGATACTGTTGTCCTTGCTAAACTTTACAGAGTATACAGTTTAACACTTTTATTTAACGAGTCCTGTAACTTAATTATTCAATTTACACATTTAGTCTTTTTTTTTTTGAACGAATTTAGTCCTTGCATATATAACATTTGGTCCTTTTTTGGCAATTTAGTCCTGTATTGACAATTTTATCCTATACAAACGACTCATAGTTTACCAGATCAAAAATTGAGATTACATTTATAGTTTTTGAATAGGACCAAAATTGTCAAACAGGACTAAATTTGTCAAAAAAGGACCAATTGTGAGATGCCAGACTAAATCGTCAAAAAAAGGACTAAATGGTGTAATGAGTAAGTTACAGGACAAAAAGTTGAACGACCTACAGTTACAGGACCAAAAATGTAATTTTGCTATGCCACAATTTTTTGAACAAATAGAGTTTCTTGCTCAAGAATATACTTTTGGCCTTGAGAATTGAGACCCCCTCACACAAGGAGATATACTTGTTTGATACCCGGTGGTTTATATTCTCTCTTGACTCGCTATCATCATAGGTGCCAGACAAATTAGACACCACTTCAACATCGTCTATTCGACTATTTTGAGACTCTTCAGTTGCATCAGTCGATTGATTTCATCTTCTAAATAAAGAGAATAAGGAGACAAAAATTAGTAAAGATATTATAATTGGAAAGATAATTGAAGTTCTATTATGATAATCAGAGTAGATATGACATATGCAACAAAATCTACCAATGAAGATTGGAACGCACTATCATTAATCTCTATCGCTTTATAAAGTTGTGCAAGCAATCATCTCTTTGTCTTCTTTTCTCAGTATCAAATCTTTGGTTGCTATTGTCGCTATCCTCATCAAGTCATATGAAGAATCTATTCTACTACTTGACTCTACAACTACAACTTGAGGGTTATATACTTGACCATAATAGAAGGAACATGCACATGTCAAGGATTGCTCTCGCCACCTTGAGTTTGCTTGTCCTAATGATTTTCACGTTTGAGTGTAATCTGAGTCAACTTTGGGCTAGTCAAACATGCAATAGTTTCATCAACTTTTCTTCACTTACTACTTTCCACTTATTGTTGAGTGTATCACTACAAGGATGAGGTGCTTCAACTTGCGAAAACTACATAAAGTGGCTAAAGAGGTTGATCCCTTGGCTAGATGATTCTTGTGGACACGAGCATTTAAGGCATCAAAAAAAACTATAGGTTGCATGAATCTCATATGCTAAGGCAGTTTAGGCTAAAATAAGTAAAGTAATTGAAAGATGTAGAAATGTGGTAATATCTAATATGAACTAAGTGGAAAACGTAAAATTACAAGCAATTATCGATTAAAGAAAAACTGACAAAAAATAGAAATGAAGAAGAGTGTGATGATAAAGGTCAACCAAAATTCGGGGTTAGAAGAGAATTGAGTTGGATTGCAAGCTCATCGAACTGGTTCGATTATGTTTTGAACCGAGTTCTAAAGTTTTGAGTTTGAGCATTTATTTTAAGCTCTCCAATCATTTGAAAGGTTACGAGCCATCTACTGGATTTTATATTAATTTTTTAATTAATTTATATTTATATCAGTACTATAATTTATTAATAGCACTAATGGTAACAATAATATTATCAATGAAAATAATTAAAATAAAGGCAATAAAATAATATTTGAAATTAATGATTGTATCATATAATAAAATATAATTATTGTGAGAATATTATAATAAAAACTATTATTAGTAACTACAATATATTATATATGAGGGGTGTAGCTCATATGGTAGAGTGCTCGCTTTGCATGCGAGAGGCACGGGGTTCGATTCCCCGCACCTCCACTTTTATCTTTTCCTACTAAGAACCATTGCCATGTTTATTTTAGTAGTTTTCATTGCTAAATTCATTTTGATGGCCTAATATGCCATGGCCCAAGGAGGAGTCCAGTTAGGAGAAGGCCTAACGAAAGCCCAAAGATACGTGTAGTCCAAGGAAAAGAGACCTCAGACTTGGATCCCTCTAAGGGATCCATTAAACATGGAGGCCCAAAGAAGACTCCTAAAGGCTGGCTAAAAGGCAATGGAGGAGGTTGGCCCAGCAGCCACATGGATGGCAACACATCCTCTTGCACAAAAGGTAGGATGCCAGCCAGATAGCTCGGAGGAGAGATGGCTACGTGGCTCCTAGAATGCCCAAGGATCTAGGTAGGTTATTAAGCTCGTCTGAACAATCCCCTAGGACTCAAGAGACTTATCTAGTGAGAAGGTATCTTCTTGAAGGGCAAAGCCCCCAACGTGTCGATTCTCGAATTCTCTCCAAAACTGTTGGAGCTTGTCGCTCGCAACCATCTTTCGAGTCCCAAAGGAACTATATTCTCTCACCCGACAAGGGGTGAATGCTATAAAAAGGGCCACTTCCCTCCTGTAAAAGGATAACGCATTTTACAACATTCACACACATAAAAGCACTACCATATAAAGTACTCTAGCACTGAATCACCATAATATATTATGCTTTTTTAGTTACATTCTTATTTCCATCACTATTTACTAACTTAAGTGTTGGAGTGTTAACGTACTTTTGTAGGTTCTCGTTTTAAGACTTGTGAACTAGGCCCAAATACATCAAGTTGGACATACTTGACTAAGTTATTTTTTGCTTCTATCAAGTGGTGCCAGCTGTTGGAACACAGATCTAAGACGTCAGATTCATGAAAACCCCAAAGAGTGAAATGGAAAAGCTGAAAGTTCTTGATTCCCAAGCAGGGACACCAACTTTTTAGGTGGTATCGGGGGACCATAGCCCCTACCAATCATGGAGCATGAGGTTCATCTGCCTCTACTGAACTTGTGGATCCAGCTAACAACAACACTTCCTCAAATAATTCCTCTAGAAAGTTGTCCCCAGGGTGTATTAGAAACTAATGTATACCAGAAATTTGACCACACCACAAGGGTCGAAGCATCTTTAAGAAAATCATAAGATTATCGAAGGACTAGCCCTGCAAAATAGAGGTTAGCGCTCTAATGCTTAAGTCGGTAATAGATTAAAGAATAAATAAAAGAGAAACTTGAAATAAAGTGAGAATAATGGTGAAATATAATTGAGATGATGAATACTCATGTGGAGTGCAAATTATGAGCTTGAGATACTCAAGAACTGAGAAAGAATAGTGCTAGAGTATGAAGTTTGAGAATGAAGAAGGATGTCCTTTAGAACCTGCACAAGACCCCTATTTATTGAATCATACAGAGCTGAATACATTGGTGGTTAATAGAGTTCCATGCACCATTAGAAAGCTCGTCGAGTTGGCTTTCATCCGCAAGAAGCTGTTTAATTTGGATAAATATTGGACTGAGATACATGAGTTCGACTACACCCTACCAAATCTGGAACCACCTGGAAATAATTCAGAGTGATATGGGCTTGACCCAATAATTTTAGGGCGCATCATCACTCCCCCTCACTCCAGGAGTGCAAGTTGTATAGTTGGACTGCTAGAGTAAGTAAGATGTCCTCCCAAAAAAGAAGAAATAAAAAAAAGAAAAAAGGGAGAAGAATTTTCCTGCTCATCAGCAGTATGAATCCCGCCTAGCTTCTTCGGAAATGCTGGATGGTTAAGGACGTCTAACTTAAGAGTGCTATGCTTTGCTGCTTCTACAGGTTAGTATAAATATTTAGCTAAAAAATACTCAATTTATTATCTATATAACAATGTTCCCTCCTTTTTCCTGTAAAGATTTGAATTTAAATTTGTATATGCAGAAGAGATAACCATTATAATAATAAATAATATAATAATAATGATAATAATAATAATATCTATGATAATAATAATAAAGTTTCGAGAAATAAAACTATATTTGAAATTAATAATTCTATCATACAATAAAAACAATTAACTTTTCATTCATCAAGAATATTGTAACGAAAGATGTTAGTAGTAACTACAATATATTAAATATTAGGGGGTGTAGCTCATATGGTAGAGCGCTCGCTTCGCATGCGAGAGAGCACGGGGTTCGATTCCCCGCACCTCCATTTTTCCCCACTTTATCTTTTCCTAAGGGGCATGGCCATGTTTGTTTTGGCTATCTTCTAGTACAAAGAAAGCATTGATAGATCTCCTGAAGGCGATTTTTCCCCACTTTATCTTTTCCTAATGGGCATGGCCATGTTTGTTTTGGCTATCTTCTAGTACAAAGAGAGCATTGATAGATCTCCTGAAGGCGTGATTCCTTTTAAATGATCTTGGAGTGCCGACGATAATATCAAAACTACTTTCCGCCCCTGACTGGCTTCCACTTGTTGTGTGTATCATTCAATGTGACCAAAAGTGCTACTCGTTAAAATTTACAAGATCATAAGTGAGAATTTCATAATCAATGAAATCAAAATTAAAGATTACCTAGGTTACATGACGAAAAATATCATTTCCCCAAGTTGATTTCATTGACAAGAAGATTCTTGTAGACAGACTCATGCACATGTGTGGGTTATTGATAGAATTACACAGAATGCTCATCTAACTAGTGAAGGAGGCTAAGCATTCAGTTTTTTAAAAACGTGTTTTTCAGTTAACTGAAAACTGAAAACTGAAAACATGATTTTAGTAGTTTACTAGAAGACAGTTAGTGCATGTTATAGATGGGTCTTATTTAAACTGAGACTATGTAATCATTCTCTCTGTTAGTTTTACACTATTCTCACGCCATACAAATTACAGAAAAACTTAAAATCTCCAATGGTTTCTTTTCAATCCTTTCATGGTATCAGAGCTATCTGAGGGCTCTGCATATCTATTTGTTGTTGCATACTATTTTCTGGTACTATATTTTGTGAAATACTGTGATGGATTCAATGACTGGTGCTGCAAAAACGGGGGAAACAAATGAAATGGATTTGGAATTGTTGCGGGTATAAAGCTTCAACAATCCAGGAATAAGTTTGGTGTTGGCTCCACTAACCGGCAACAATTACCTAGCATGGAGTCGATCGATTAAACTCGCACTTGGTGCGAAAATGAAACTGAATTTTACTAATGGAAAAGGTATCAAACCGAGTGTTGATGCAAAGGAATTCGAGCAGTGGCAGAGAGCCCACTGCCTAGTTACTTCATGGATACTTAACTCAATCTCGAAGGAGATTGTCGAAGCCTTCTCGTACACGACTTCCGCTGAGAATTGTGGTTAGAACTCGAAGCTCGCTTTGGAGAGTGTAATGGGCCACAGATATACCAACTGCAGCGTGAGATTTCATCTATACGGCAAGGTGAACTTTCATTAGCAGTGTATTATACTAAGTTGAAACGACTTAGGGATGAGTTAGCTTGTGTGACTCCGATTCTTGATTACACACGTGGTGCGGGAAAAAACTATTACTTATATGAATCTATCAAGTCAACTCATGCAATTTCTTATGGGTCTCAATGATGTTTTTAATCACGTAAGAAATCAAGTCCTTGTCATGGATCCGTTCCCTAGCGTAGCAAAGGCATACTCAATGCCGTTGCGAGTCGAGAAGCAAAAACAGGTACAAATTGACTATATGAATAGCGCACATAATGCTGTAGTAAGTGAGAAGTAAAGGTTTTAAGTCATCTCAAGGAGCTGGAAAGTATAATGGTAAATTTGACAAAAAGAATAAGGTTGACAAGCGAAGCTTATTCTGTGGACACTGCAAAAAGACTTGACATGCTAAGGAGAATTGTTTCAAACTTCATGGATACCCTGATTGGTATAAGGACTTGTTGGATAAAAAAAGGAGACATTCTACAAATGTTCACATGGTTGACACTAATGGAAATCATGTACCCAGCACCAATGAGGCTCCAGCACAGGACGGATCTATATCAGAAATGATCAGACTTGAATTAATAAGAGCTTTGAAGGGGCTACATTCAACTAATACTGAGAATGTCCACATGATAGAATTTTAAGACTTCGCAGGTATTATTTTTTTCCTTCTAAATCTTGTGCTCATATTATGGTTCTTGGATTATAGATAGTGGAGCTACTAACCATGTATGTGCGGATCGACATGCCTTTCACACACTTCAGTCTCTTTACTGTCCTTCTTCCATTAATTTACCCGATGCCAGTAAGAGGTTGGTCATAAAGGTTGGTGATATACGAATTGCCGCAAATGTACAATTCAAGCACATTTTATTTGTCCCAAGTTTCAAGTGCAATTTACTCTCAGTGAGCAAGCTCTGTAGTCAGTCATCCATTGATCTCGTGTTCACTCCATCTCACTGTCTACTTCAGGACTGGAGGAGTAAAAAAGTGCTAGCAATTGGACGGCAAGTAAGAAGACTTTATATATTAGATCGAGACTCTTTTTCTCCAGACTTTATCACTCAGTATGTTGCAAACAATGTTACTGATGATTCTATACATTCAGTTATTGTTGATGGTATGCTTTGGCATAAAAGGTTAGGACACTCATCGAATGATATATTGATGCATATCCCTGCAATTCGACCTTACATTGATAGAAATAAACTTTTTTGTGAAATATGTCCATTGCCAAAACAACCACGGGTCATGTTCAAACTTAGTGATTCTAAGTCTACCGATTTATTTGATCTAATTCACATTGACATATAGGGGCCGTATAATAAACCTCTATCATTGGATGTATGTATATGCTCACCATTGTGGAGGATTATAGTCGTAGTACATGGACCTATATGATGAGATATAAGTCACAGGCTGGTGCATTTTTTGGAGGTGTTTCATAAGATGGTATTGACTCAATTTGGTAAAAGAATTAAGCACATCAGGACTGACAATGGAACCAAGTACCTAGGTGAAACATGCCAAATTTTTCTGCGGAGAGAAGGTGTCATACATCAACGAACTTGTACATACATGCCACAATAAAATGAGTAGTGGAAATCAAGCACAAACATATTCTTCAACTTGCTAGAGCCTTGATGTTTCAATCTTTTTTTCCTAGCAAGTTTTGGGCTGATTCAGTTTTGATGGCCACTTATATACTCAACCAGTTGCCTACACCCGTTTTGGATCGAAAATCTCCCTATGAAGTATTATACGGCAGGGTAGCATCATATGATCATATGAAAACTTTTGGGTGTTTATTTGCCTCCAACACACATCCTCATAAATCCAAATTCGATAAGCGTGCCATGAAATGTATTTTCCTCGGCTATGTTTTGGGATAGAAGGGTTTTAAGGTTTATGACTTGGAGTCTCACTCAGTTTTTACATCTCTTGATGTGGTGTTTCATGAGAATATTTTTCCATATGCAACTTTAACATCTTCCCCATATACTTGTCCTCTTCCATTTACCTTTGAACATGATGAATCAGATTCCCAAATCGATGCTATTCTAGAGCACACTCCTAACTCTCCGGATATTTCGTCTTCTCCAGTTAATGATACTTCCCCTATTCCATTGGCATCCTTGCATCCTCGTCGACGGTCAATGAGCCATACGTAAACTAGTGTGCTTTGATGATTTTGTATACTCCACTCTAGCCTCCTCTGATCCATCTCACTTCTCTCCTATTCTCACACCTGTACATGCATGTTTTTAGCTTCCTTGTCTGTTTCGCAAGAGCCCACATGTTATGCACAAGCTAAAGGACACATGGAGTGGGAAATTGCTATGAAGGAGGAACTAAATACTCTTGAGAAAAATGACACCTGGAGCCTTTCAGAGCTGCTTGAAGGGAAGAAATCAATAGGTTGTCGCTGGGTTTACAAAGTAAAATTACTCCAAGATGGAATGGTGGAAAGATACAAAGCCCATTTGGTGGCAAAAAGGCTATAATCAGATTGAGGGCGTTGATCACATAGATAGTTTTCCGTCCGTTGCCAAGGCTGTCACAGTACGGTTGCTCTTGGCTGTTGCTACATCTCTTGGTTGGCCGGTGCACCAATTAGATATCAACAATGCATTTTTACATGGTTATCTCAATGAGGACATTTATATGACTCCCCCAGATGGATATGTTGTTCCTGCAGGGAAGGTATGTAAACTGAATCGTTCTTTTCAACGGCCTTAAACAGGCCTCCCATCAATAGCATGCAGATTTACATCCCAAATTGGAAGCCTATGGGTTCACGCAGTCCAAACATGATTATTGTTTGTTTACTATGGGTTCTGGTTCAAGTTTCTTGGACTTCCTTGTCTACGTGGATGACGCATTATTGGTTGGCCCTTCTGATGCTTTAATTGCTGCAACTAAAGCACATCTTGACAGATTATTTACTATCAAAGATTTGGGATGCGCCAAATATTTTTTGTGGGTTGAAATTGCTTGTTCTAATCATGGGATGTTGCTCACACAACAGAAGTACATCACTGACCTTGTTCGTGATACTGGTCTTGAACATGCTAAGAACACCACCACTCCACTCCCAGCTGGTATCCGATTGCAATCCGAGGGTGGGGCTACTTTGTCCAATCCAGAATTATATCAATGGTTGGTTGGGCGTTTGTTGTATCTCAACTTCCCGAGACCGGATATCTCCTATGCAATGCAACAACTTAGTCAGTTTTTGCAACATCCTTGCCAACAACATCTTGATGCCGCATTACATTTGGTGAAATATCTCAAGGTTTGTCCTTTGAAGGGGTTGTTTTTCTCCCCCGCTAGTTCCTTTGATCTGTCTGCTCACTGTGACTCCGATTGGGCCTCCTATTCGGAATCTAGACTTTCCTTAACGGGGTTCTGTATTTTCTTGGGGTCCTCCCTCGTGTCTTGGAATACAAAGAAGCAAAACACTGTGTCTCGTTCCACGAAACATGGATTAGTTATTTGTTGTGTGATCTTCACATTCCTATCCATACTCCTATTCCTTTCTTTTGTGACAACAAGGCTGTTCAAATTGTGGAAAATCCCATTTTTCACGAACGAACTAAACACTTGGAGATAGATTGTCACTTGGTTCATGATAAATTCAAGGCTAGATTTCTCATTCCTACCTTCGTTTCTAGTACTTCTCAAGTGGCTGATGTTTTCACGAAGGCCCTGCCTGGTCCGCGGTTCTTCTTCTTGGTGTCCAAGCTGAGTATGGATGCCTTGCATCCACATCCAGCTTGTGGGGGGGATGATAGAATTACACAGCATGCTCATCTAACTAGTGAAGGAGGCTAAGCATTCAGTTTTTTAAATAACGTGTTTTTCAATTATCTGAAAACTGAAAACATGATTTTAGCAGTTTATTAGAAGGCAGTTAGTGCATTAGTTATAGATGGGTCTTATTTAAATTGAGACTATGTAATCATTCTCTCCATTAGTTTTACAATATTCTCACTTCATACAAATTACAGGAAAACTTAAAATCTCCAATGGTTTCTTTTCAATTCTTTTAGTTATCTAAGAAGGCAATTGTAGCTTGCGACTAAAGGTCTCGTGCTAAAGCATTTTTGGGCTATTGGGAAGAAGGTTATGTGGGGTAATGGTGTATATATATATATATATATATATATATATATATCAAGTAATCCACTGTTTGGGAGGTGGATATCAAGAGTCTTTCCCATGACTAACTCACATAGAAGCTGGCTTTCGACATTTAAGTACTGTTGAAGCTATATACGTACTATGTGTTCATGTATGCAAAATTCTCCATATCTTTTGAGTGTTCCTGGAAAGTTGTGCTCAACACAATAAGTGTAGTACTAGCACATTTATCCCTATGTTTGTGCCACAATGGTGAATGGTCGCGTCAATTTTTTTGGTACAAGTTCCTCACACCTTTTTTAATGTTCATTTTATCACATGGTTGTGATGTCAAAACAGACTAGCAATATGTATATTTGGATTTATTTTTGAAGATAATTTAAAATAAGAGTTGTATGTTTGATATTGTATTTTGGAAGATAAAAATTAATGTTCATCTCCAAATCATGTCTTATATTATATATATATATATATATATATATATATATATATAAGGGTTGTATGTTTAATGTTGTATTTTTTAAGACAAAACCGTATGAAATTTTTGTGATTGCAATCATGCAATTTGCAAGCTTAATAACAGGCCAAACATTTTAAAATTGGACTAGCCAAATTGCTAATAAACACAATACTTTGTAGGATTGTTCAGGATATCATAAATAATACCCCCTAGCAGATTAGGCCTATCGCCATGTTTATTAAGGCCTGTGGCCATGTTTACTAGGGGGTATAGGATAAATGGCTAAACAGTGCTTTTGGGATTTTCTGGCAGATTATAACAAAGGTGACAGATTTGTACTTTGTTTTCTGGATTCAAACTTCTTGTGATTATCTGCAAAAATATTTCTAGTATGTGTTTACTAGAGTAGGACAATTAAGTTGATAGTTTGCCAAATTACCTATATACCCTACAGTAGGACAAATTCTTCTTTCTTGTCAATGCATCCCTTTATATGAAAATGTGCACACCAATTCATACATTTCTTTACCTTGCTTCATTTTTGTCTCATCCACGATTCACTTGCAATAAACAACAACCATGCTCCATTTCACTTGCGACTTGCAAAGCAGGTCATTGATTCTTCTTCAAAGATGAGATCTGCTTTCGTGCTCAGCTATTACATTTGGATTTCTTTTAAATTTTGATCATGTATCGATTTTTCTATTGTTTATTTTTTATATTAAACTGTTAAATTTTCTTTGCAAAACCTGGAATCGCAAATCAATCAAGCAGTATATCATGTATATATAAAGAGTTTTTCAACTCCCAATTCTGAAATAGATGATTTTATTTACCGTATTTTTTATTAAGCTTCCATCTTCCTTATGATGAAGAAAGCCAAAAATACATAGTGAATGGTTCGATTTAAAAACCAAACGAATACAGATATATATCATACAAAAAAGAATGTATAGACATTTCTTAATCCTATACCTGATTTATTTTTTTCTCACTTCTACCAGTCTAAAACCCCCTATGTGGCAAATATCTTGATTTAAACCAAAAAAAAAATGCCAATTAACATTTACTTAATCCATACAAAACTATTAACTTAATCCACAACTAATTGTTGCTCCTAGATCGATTTGAAGGAAAATGTCAAAAAATAAAAAATCTCGGGAAACTAGGGCATTTGGAGAAGGAAAAGCTCTAAACAGTTGTGAATGGCTCTGGCTCTGCCACCCAAATGCCAAGAACTCTATAATTTGAAAACCCAATTGAAGTGGGAAATGGTGCAGCAGCTAACATACAGGATGCGGCACAGATATGCCAAGAAATCCTACAAACACCGGATCGACAACACTCCCGAAGCGAAGTTATTACATTTATTAAATCGATGACTCGCTGAGACTACGGACAAATGTCAGAGGACGACGCTAGAGCTACAAAAGAACTAAAACAAAATTGATCAATACAAAAAATTGACATAGAAAGTACTACTTAAAAAAATGGGAACGACTCGAATATGCAGCAAGGAAACGGTTTTTCTTTTTTTAAAGAAAGGGAGAGGAACAACATATCAGTTATGGAGAATAAGGACCAATATCAGCTCCAAGGCAGCACAAGAGCTCTCTCCAAACATAAGAGCAAGTTGGTGAAGGTATTGATTTACGTGCCAGGTGATTAATTGCCCTGACTCAAAAGTATATAATTTTGATAGTATATAGGTGTAAGGTGGGTATTGGACGGGCAAAAGTTGAGGATATTGAAGGAAAGAAAAAAGAATTCCAAATGGGCTCTCAGTTTTAGAGCCTAATCACAATGAAATTTTTCGTGGTTGCAATCATGCAAATAGTAAGCTTATTAACGGGCCAAACACTTTAAAATCGGGCCGGCAAAATTGCTATTAAACACAATACTTGATAGGATTGTTCAAGATATCAAGAATAATACCCCCTAATTAACATGACCATAGTGTACACAAATTAACAATGTTATGATCAATGACAAAAAAAAAAAAAAAAAAACACAAAAGCAATAAAATTATAATTGACACCAATTTTTTTATCATATAATGAAAATAATTATCTTTTTTTTTTACCATGAGAAAACTATAATGAAAAACTACTAGCGGGAAGTATAATATTGATAAGTGTGTGAGGGGTGTAATTCATATAATAGATTGCTCGCTTCGCATTTGTGACGCATGGGGTTTGATTTACCACACTTTCATTGCTTATTTTCATATTTTCTTGCCAACAGCTATGTTTATTCTCTTAATCTTCAAGTACATTAGATGAGAGGATTGTTGGAGCTCTATGGATTTGAAGATGGCGAGTTTTTTTAATACAACTAACATTGGAACATCTTTTCTACACTTACTGCCTTCCACTTATTTAGCGTATCACTACAAAGTTGAGGTGCTTCAACTAGCGAAAACTACATAAAGTGGCTAAAGAGATTGATCCCTTGGCAAGAAGATTCTTGTGGACACGAGCATGTAAGGCATCAAACAAAGCAACTATAGCTTGCATGAAGCTCATATGCTAAGGCATTTTGGGGCTATTGAGATTAAACATAAATATCATCAATGACAAATATATCTAAAAGAACTACAATAATAAATAAATAGAAATAAAAATAAGTAAAGTAACTGAAAGATGTAGAAATGTGGTAATATCTAATATGAACTAAGAGGAAAACATAAAACAACAAGCGGAATTATCAATTAAAAGAAAAATTGGCGAAAGCAAGGAACTAGAAGAACGAAGAAGAGTGTGATGATAAAGGTCAACCAAAATTCGGGGAGAAGAGAATTGAGTTGGATTCCAACCTCATCGAGCTGGGTCGACTATAGTCGAACCAAGTTCAAAAGTTTTTGGTTTGAGCATTTATTTAAGCTTAAGTCCAATCAAAAAGTTTGAAAGGTTATGATCCATCTTGTGGACTTTATATTAAATTTTTAATTAATTTATATTTCTATCAGTACTATAATTTATTAGTAGCACTAATGGGAATATAATATTATCAATGACAATAATAAAAATAAGGGCAGTTATAATAAAATAAAATTATCGTGAGAATGTTATAATAAAAACTATTATTAGTAACTACAATATATTCTATATGAGGGGGTGTAGCTCATATGGTAGAGCGCTCGCTTTGCATGCGAGAGGCACGGGGTTCGATTCCCCGCACCTCCATTCTCTCCACTTTATCTTTCCTGCCAAGGACCACGGCCATGTTTATTTTAGTAGTTTTCTAGTACAAAGAGATCAATGATAGATCTCCTCACTTTAAAGAATGCGTGTTTCCTTTTAAATATCTTAGAGTGCCACTACATTCAAACAACTTTCCACCTGACTGGATTCACTATAGATAAATAGCAAAGAGAAATTTTGAAGTTGAAATCAGCATTGAGCTAATTACCAAGTAAAATTATTGTAGTTGGCCTACACTATTTATATATATTTTAAATTATTAAATTCATTAGTAAATAAATGTTCACTGCTTAATTCATTATGATAGCCTAATATGCATGTGGCTCAAGGAGGATTTCAATTAGGAGAGGGCCTAATGAAAGCCCAAAGATACATGTGGCCCACGAAAAAGAGACCTCTAGCTTGGATCCCTTAGAGGGATCCATTAAACAGGGAGGCCCAAAGAAGACTCCTGAAGGCTGGCTAAAATGCCATGGAGGAGGCTGACTTAGCAGCCACATGGGTGGCAACACATCCTCTTGCACAAATGGTAGAATGCCAGTCAGACAGCTCGGAGGAGAGATGGCTACGTGGCTCCTAGAATGCCCAAGGATCTAGGTAGGTTATTGAGCTCGTTTGAACAACCCCTTAGGAACTCAAGAGACTTATCTAGTGAGAAGGTATCTCCTTGAGGGGCAAAGCCCCCAACGGTCAATACTCAGAAGCTTCTCTCGGAAACTGCTGGAGTTTTTCACTCGAAAAATATCTTTTCGAGTCCTAAAGGGACTGTATTCTCTCAGCCGGCAATGGGTGGATGCTATAAAAAGAGCCCCTTCCCTCCTGTAAAAGGGCAACGCAATTTACAACATTCACACGCATAAAAGCACTATCATATAAAGTACTCCAGCACTGAATCACCATAATATATTATGCTTTTTTTAGTTTCATTCTTATTTCCATCACTGTTTACTGACTTAAGTGTTGGAGTATTAACGTACTTATGCCGTTCTTGTTTTAGGACTTGTGAACTAGGCCCATATACATCAAGTTGGACATACTGGAACAAGTAATTTTTTGCTCATATCAAGTGGTGCCAGCTGTTGGAACACAGATCTAAGACGTGAGATTCATGAAAACCCCAAAGAGTGAAATGAAAAAGCAGAAAGTTGTTGATTCCCAGGCAGGAGACACCTAACTTTCCCAGTGGTATCGGGGTACCCATAGCCCCTATCGGTCATGGAGCAGGAGGTTCATCTTCCTCTACTGAACTTGTAGATTCAGCTAACAACAACACTTCCTCAGATACTTCATCTAGGAGGTTGTCCCTATGGTGTATTGGAAACTAATGCGTACCAAAAATTTGGCCATACCACAAGAATCGGAGGATCTTCAAGAAAATGATAAGATGATCAAAGGACTAGGCCTGCAAAATAGAGGGTAGCACTCTAATATTTAAGTCAATAACGGATTAAAGAATAAATAAAAGGCAAATCTGAAATAAAGTGAGAATAATGGTGAAATATAATTGAGATGATGAATATTCATGTGGAGTGCAAATTATATAAGCTTGAGATAGCTCAAGAACTGAGAAAGAATAGTGTTGGAGTATGAAGTTTGAGAAAGAATAATGATGTCCTTTGGAACCTGCACAAGACCCCTATTTATTGGCTTATACAGAGCTGGATACATTGGTAGATTATTGAGTTTAGTATGCCATTAGAAAGCTTGTCGAGTTGGTTTTCATTCGTAACAAGTTGTTTTAGATTTGGATAAATATTGGACTGAGATACATGAGCTGGACTACAACCTATCAAATCTGGAACCACCTGGAGATAATTTAGGGTGATCTGGGCTTGGCCCAATAATTTTACCGGGCATCGTCACTCCCCCTCACTCCAGGAGTGCAAGTTGTATAGTTGGATTGCTAGAGTAGGTAAGATGTCCTGCAAAAAAAAGAAAAGAAATGAAGAAATAAAGAAAAGGAAAAAGAGAAGAATTTTCCTGCTCATCAGCCGTATGAATCCCGCCTAGCTTCTTGGAAAATGTTGGATGGTTAAGGACTTCTAACTGAAGAGTGTTATGCTTTGCTGCTTCTACCGGTTAGTATAAATATTTAGCTAAAAAATACTCAATTTATTCTCTATATAACAATGTTCCCTCCTTTTTCGTGTAAAAAATTGAATTTAAATTTGTATCTTCAAAGAAGAGATAACCATAATAAGAATAATATATCAATGATAATAATAAAGTTGAGGGCTGTAAAACTATATTTGAAATTACTAATTCTATAATATAATAAAAAACAATTAACTTTTCATTTATCATGTGAATATTGTAACAAAAGATGTTAGTAGTAACTACAACATATTAAATATTGGGGGTGTAGCTCATATGGTAGAGCGCTCGCTTTGCATGCGAGAGCACGGGGTTCGATTCCCCGCACCTCCATTCCTCCACTACTTTAACCTTTTCTAATGGGACGCATGGTCATGTTTGTTTTGGCAACCTTCTAGTACAAAGAGAGCATTGGCCTAGAGGCGTGATTCCTTTTAAATAACTTGGAGTGTCAACGATAATATCAAAAACAACTTTCCGCCCTGACTTCCACTTGTTGTGTGTATCATTCAAAGTTGAGGTCCTAAACCACAAGTTTTTATCATGTTGGAAGCCTAGAACCGGTGAAAATCATATATAAAGAATTTAAGAAGGTTAATTGGAAAAATTATATTTTCATCCCGTAACTTAGAGTCTTTCCACTTTTGATCTCATTGGTTACGAGATTCTCACTTTTAGTCCCGTAACTTTAAAAAGTTGCAATTTTGATCCCACAATACCTTTTCGTTAGATGCTTAACAGAAAAGGCCCACGTGGTTAAGTGCATAGGATCAAAAGTGCTATTTTTTTAAAGTTATGGGATAAAAAATGAGAATATTTTAACATATGCGACTAAAAGTGTAAATATTGTAATTGTCATGTGCTAAGGACGTGGCACTTTTTGTTGAAATTTATAATGAAAATATGTTATGGGACCAAAAGTATTACTCGTTAGAAGTTACATGACCAGAAGTGAGAATTTCACAACCAATGAGATCAAAAATAAAAATTATCTAAGGTACATGACGAAAAGTATCCTTTCCCCAAGTTAATTCATTGACAAGAAGATTCTTGTGGACAGACTCATGCACGTGTGTGGGTTATCTAAGAAGGCAATTGTAGCTTGCGACTAAAGGTCTCGTGCTGAAGCATTTTTGGGCTATTCGGAAGATGGTTATGCCGGGTAACAATATATATATCTAGGAATCCATTGTTTGGGAGGTATATCAAGAGTCTTTCCCATGACTGACCCACACAGAAGCTGGCTTTTGATATTTAAGTACTATTGAAGCTACGTACTATGTTTGCATGCATGCCAAATGCTTCATATCTTCCTAGTGTTACTGGAAAGTTGTACTCAACGCAACAAGTGTAGTACTAGCATATTTATCCCTATGCTTGTGCCACAATGGGAATGGTCGCCTCAGTTGTTTTGGTACAAGCTCCTTACACCTTTTTTAATGTTCTTTTTATCACTTGGTTGTGGTGTCAAAATAGACTAGCAACTAGAGAGAACATCAGCTTCGGAGCCCTTCTATTAATGCTCTATGCTGCTTTTATAAATAGTGAAATTCTTGTCAAACTTGACTCGATCGAACTTGAACCAATCATATGCTAAGTATAATACATTTGTCACATAATTGGTGTACAATTTTGAGGAAAGTGACCAATCCAAACCAAAAAATTTCTTATAAATAAGGGAAAGAGAATGAATATGTTAATATCTAGTCTCTGATCCTCAGTAGTTTGGAATCAAGTTTGTTCTTTACAATGGTTGAGAACTTGGGAATTAGTTGGCAATTGAGCCCACTTTAGATAAATATTAAAAAGAATGGATAATTA
The DNA here is from genome assembly GCA_034509725.1 of Sesamum angolense. Lineage (NCBI taxonomy): Eukaryota > Viridiplantae > Streptophyta > Magnoliopsida > Lamiales > Pedaliaceae > Sesamum > Sesamum angolense. The sequence goes on along the minus strand of JACGWL010000003.1, from coordinate 15,192,854 downwards.
TACTCCCTTCCCTTAAATTTGGTACAATTACACTTAAATCTCCTGTGGTTTTGGAAAATTACATACAACATTCTTCAGGTTTGTTTTCATTTAACAAATAAGTCAATCCGTTAGTCAAAAATTCACTGAATTTCTTGATACTAACAAAAAACTGAATGAAAATTGATATTTACACTCGATTGACTTATAACAGGCCAAATAATTTTTTTACTCACATGCATTAACGCGTGAAGTCAACGTATGAGAGTTTGATAAAAAATTATCTAACCTACAATAAATCAGTAATAAGTCAATCAAGGGTAAATATAGATTTTTTTTATTTTTTGTTAATATCAGCAAATTTGATTAATTTTAACTAATTAATAGACTTATTTATTAGACGGAAACAAACCTCAGGGTTCTAGATATAATTTTTTAATTACAGAAGATTTATGTGTAATTATACCAAATCTCAAGAGAGGAAAGTATAATTATCCCTAAAATAAATAGAGAGATTGTTTTAATCTTGCTAAGATGGCATACATATCCACAAGTATTTACCATATCCAGAGAATGAGGAACTTGGCATTTTTCAAGGGAGGAAATAGTATTCTTCCTCCCACATTTCAGGACAATATATTTTTCGTTTCATTAATTATAGAGTAAATTATATTGATATTTTTTAAAATTAAATTAAATTTAGATAATATCAACCAATTAACAGATCTAGTTAATGATATATATATATATCCAAAAATCCAGTGTTTGGAAGGTGGATATCAAGAGTCTTCCCCATGGCCAAGCTTTTGACATTAAATACTATTGAAGCCACTTTATGTGTCCATGCAGCATTCCGGGCAAGTTGTACTCATTCTAGAAAAAATATAATTTTTTTCTATGATTAATTATTATAATCAAATATAAATTAATTACAGCTTAGCAATATTCATTAGTCATTGTTTCTGCTTTGGCTAAAAAATATGGAGATTCTTGATTAAACGTGATAAATATTTAAATTTTTATTTTGATTTTGCTTAACCGTGGTTAATAGTAGTAATTTACCAAAGTTTTTAAGTCGATGTCATTTGTAATGTAGCGAAGACTCAATTTTTTTCTAGTGTCAATTCACCAAGTGTACTAGCATTTAATAGTGAAAAAAACAAAAAATTTGTACTCTATCAATTTATACTGCTTTCTTTTATTATTTTTTCACTCTCGATCTATTACTAGTTTAGGTATCAGAGTGCTAATTTCTTTTTTGCAGGTCTTGATTCATTAATATTGCAAAAAGGTCAATGATATTATTTCCTTTACTTTACTCGAGCTTTTTTGCTGGCACCAACCCCCCCTTTTTTTTACTAGTCGTTGTAGCACATAATTCCTACGTGCATATAATAAATAATCTTTCATATTTTAAAATATATTATAAATAATAATGAAATATAGAAATCAACATATAAATTGATTTAAATGAAAGAAAGAAAAATTAATAATTTACCAATTAATTTAAAATTTGAAAAGTTGAATAAGTTAGTTATTTTATCATGAATGACATTTTTTACTTCATAAAAAATTGGTGTGGCGGTGTCATTAACCATTTTTTTTTTTAGTGTGAAAAGACTTTTCTTTTTATATTAGTATAGATTATGAAAAACCTATTAAATTATAGTAAAAGATTTTGAATCCAAATTTAACTTTTCCTCACTTTTTTTTTTTTTTTTTTTTTTTTAAAATATTGAAAAAAAAAATCTTTATTTAGCAACAACCAGCCTGACTACTATTTCTCTTTCATAAGAGCGCAAACACAGAGTCATGCGTGAAGCCCTTTATTGTTGCTGGAATCCACTAGGATTAGATAAGGGCAAACAATACTCAAAAAAATAATCAAATTATTCTATATTCGATTCAAAATTGATTTGTAAAGTTTTATTGGAGCTTGACTCTTTAACAAAATCATACTTGAACTTAACTTTTTGTTTGATAGATTTTCAAACTCAACTCGAGCTCGATTCAATTAGTAAAAACATAATAAAGTATATTTAAAAATATCAAATTACTCGAGTTTGATTTAATTAAACCTCGTTTGAATTCACTCCGATTACTAATCAAACCAAATTCAGTCGCAAATTTTTAAACACTACAAAAAATGCAACATTTAATGATGGCTAATTGTCATGATTAAAAATAAAATAGTTGTAGCAAATAGTCATTAATCACCGCCATATAACGGTTGTTAGTCATTGTTTCTGTGAGGGATGCTAAAACATTTAGCCATGACAAATATTTTTACCATGGCTCTTAGCCGTGACAAATAGCTTTTTCTTGGTGGAAAATCTATATTTTTGCTTCGATTTTATTTAACATTATTCAATAAAAATTATTTACCATAATTTTTAGTTCATAACTATTAAAATTGTAGCTAATAATAATTTTTTTTTCTAATAAAATTGGATAGTGATTAATTTAAATAAATTCAAACAATTCGAACACTCACTTGCTTGGGTGGCTAATTTGAAGAAACCCTATGCAAAAATGGAAGTTAAAGGTGGCTCCCGGTGGAAATAGAAAGCATCAAATCTGTAACTCTTTTAAAACTAGGATAATTACACTCTCCTCCTCAAGGTTTGGTGTAATTATATGTAAATTCCCTGTAGTTTGGAAAATTACATCTAGCATCCTTAAAGTTTGCTTTCATCTAATAAATAAGTTCCTTCGTTAGTCAAACTTCACCAAATTTACTGATATTAACAAAAAATCAAAAAAAATATATATTAACCCTTAATTGACTAATTACTGATTTATTGAAAGTCAAATAAATCTTTTTATTATCAAATTATCCTCATATGTCTTCACATGTTAATGTATTTGAGGACGTATATCTTCACCATTATAAAGGTAATTTAGTCCGAAAATTTTTATTTAACATGCAATAAGTCAGTAATAAGTCAATCAAGGGTTAATACAATTTTTTTTCTTTTTTTTTTGTTAATATCAGTCAATTCGGTGAATTTTAACTAATGGAGAGACTTATTTGTTAGATGTATGCAAACCTCAGGGGTGCTAGGTGTAATTTTTCAAACCATAGGGGGTCTACGTATAATTATACCAAACATCAGAGGAGGGGAGTGTAATTATCCCTTTAAAATTTGTCATTATTATTATTATTATTGAATAATTACAAATATCTTAAAATTACAAATACCTTAATAAATACCTCTTACAACATATTATTATAAATTATTATTTATAATAATAATACCCAAGATTTATGGTTTTATTAATTAGTATGAAAATATGTATAAGCTCTATAGTTACACCATGATTTACACATGTTTACATGAATTTTTTAACACAAATAATTTATTTTGTACAACGTATTTGCATAGATTGGGCTTAAAAAGTACTTTTTTGTATTTTATATAGTTTATAAGAAGCTACAAAATTTTTAATATTATTTCTAAATAAAAATGAGTAAAATTTTAAAATCATTAAGAATAGTTTTGTGGGAGATTTTTTAATAAAAAACATATTTTAGGGAGTTAAAAAAAAAAGTATAGGAGTAAGTTAGAAATCATTTTTGTCCCGTCAACGGTAAATTATTTTATTACGGAAGATTTTGTTACTTTTCATACTTTAAGGGATAATTACGAGTATAAATATAATTTAAGGGTGCAAAATTTATTTAACTCTTTTAGTAAAGCCAAACACGGCAAATTGTTATTCAATAGAGGGGCTGTTTGCAAATATTCTAAATAAATAATTATCAATTTATTACTAAAAATAATATTTTGTTTTATAATTTTTATTTTTGAACCGTTTAAAATTAAATTGATCTAAATTAAAAAGTTACAAACAAATCGACCTGACATTGTCATTAATAAATTATATGGCAAAATTATATTTTGGTCATGTAACTGTAGGTTGTTAGCACTTTTAGTCCTATAACTTACTTCATTTACACATTTAGTCCTTTTTTTTTATGAATTTAGTCCTGAGCATCTTATATTTGGTTCTTTTTTGATAAATTTAGTCATGTGTTGACAATTTTGATCTCATTCACACTATAATAAATCTCATTTTTGATCCTGTAACTATGAGTCGTTAGGACCAAAAATTGTCAATACATGACTAAATTTGCCAAAAAAGGACCAAATGTGAGATGTTTAGGACTACATTAGTTAAAAAAGGACTAATGTGTAAATAAAGTAAGTTACATGACTAAAAGTGCTAATGACCAAAGTTATAAGATCAAAAGTGTAATTTTATCAAATTAAAAATATTAAATTATTCTTCTAAACCCTTATTTGTGTGTTGTTCATTCTTCAGCCATTCCGGTATGCTCTGATTGGGAAATTTTCGCATGGATATCCGTCCGTGCAGAACCTTCGGCGCTGGATGCTCGCCCAAGATTTTCGTGAGGATTTCTCAGTGGAGGCCATAAATGTCGCCATGTCTTCATCAAGTTTGCCTTAGAGGAGGATTACACAAAACTCTGGATCAAATCTATATGGTTCATGGATGGCTTCCCGATGGGTGTCTTTAAATGGACACCTACATTTAATCCACGGGAGGAGTCTCCAATCATTCTTGTTTGGGTTTGCTTGTCGGAATAGCCAATTCAGTTCTTTGACCGAAAGGCCCTGTTCAGTATAGCCCGTTTATTGGGGACCCCTCTTCGGACGGACGTCTCGACGGCCACTTTGGTTCGTTCTAGTGTGGCGCGGGTGTGTATTGAGATTAATTTACTTAAGCCGCTGCAGATTGAGATTGGCTTGGACTTTGGGACTGAAGTGCTTATCCAACCGGTGATTTATGAACGGATACCGAAATATTATGGGACTTATAAGCATTTGGAACATACTGAGGATGAATGCTATGAGAAGTTTAAGAGTAAAGGCCCAGTTCGGCCAGTTGAGAGGGATGATCAGAGGGCTTCTGATCACGCTGACCTTCGGATAAAGTTAGATGCGTAGAGGGCGCAACGGGAATTGCATACACGTCGTAAAGGCAAACTTGTGGTGTTTGAGGATGTTGAAGGACACCCTGAGGCTAGTAGTAGTGGTGCTAAGGGGACTGAGAATGGCGGAGTTGAGGTGGAGTTGCATGACACGGTGCTTCCTACAGAGATGCCTGAGCCTAGTTATATGGGGAGGCTGTGGATGGCGGAGCGGAGAAGGACATTCCAGTTTCTCAAAGTACACCGGATGTCTGTCAGGCAGTTGAGGATGTTGCCACATGTTCGTTGGAGCCGGTAGTCCCTAAGGAGCCATTGCCTCAGAATGGTTCACCAAGGGTGTGTGTTGGGCAGGCAGAATCGTGTGTCGTACCTCCGGCCCTGGATCTTCGTGTTGAGCAGCCAGTGTGTGTGGAGAATTTAATTCCTAACACAGCTGATGCGACTTTATGCCCCCCAGGAGAGGGCATACTTCAGATTGATACCGAGGATGTGACTAGCAGGTTGGCTCGTCACCAGTGGGGTAGGTCGTTAGGTGATGAGCCTGGGGCTCATTCGGTTTCCTCGAACCGTGGAAATGTGGTATCTCTGCCTCATCGGATTGTCACACGGAGTATAGTCTGGTCTACCCTTTCTTGATCGATGAGGGGTTTATTTTGGAATGTTCGAGGAGTTGGAAATGCTCCTACACGGAGGATCTTGAATCGGGTCAGAAAGCAGCACCATTTGGATTTCCTAGCTATTATGGAGCCTATGGTTCCCCTTGACGGGCGATTTATGGCGAGACGGCTGGGTTTTCTGGATATGGTATCGAATTGTGGGAATCAGATTTGGTTCTTCTGGGGGCCAGATGTGAGGTGTCAGGTTTCGGTTGATCATGAGCAGCTTTTGCACGTCCGGTTAGAGTCAAATAAGCGGCCAAAATCATTATTTGTGACAGCGGTGTATGTTAAGTGTGATACGATTGAGCAACGTGCACTTTGGGATGCCCTTTGAGCAGTTTCAGTTGGTGCTTCGCCTTGGATTTTGGGTGGTGACTTTAATACTGTTCTGAGCCCCAATGAGCGTTCGGGGGGCTCGACCCCGAGTCGTATTGCGATGTCTGACTTCCATGATGCCATTGCGGATAGTGCTCTTGTAGATGCCGGATATGTAAGGAGCCCGTACACCTGGTATAGTCGCCGCCTGAGTCAGCGTTTAGACCGGGTCCTTATTTCTAGTTGTTGGATGATTGTCTTCCCTAAGATGCAGGTAACTCACCTTGAGCTTTCCCAGTCGAACAATCATGGTTTATTGGTTGAGACAGAGTACACTGTGGAACGGAAGGTTTCGTCTTTTCGTTTCCAACATATGTGGACCATGCACTCTAAGTTTCTTGGAGTGATCCGTCGGAATTGGCAGTATCCGATGGTAGACAACGGTATGCTGCGACTTCAGCAGAAATTGACTCATCTGAAGCATTGTCTTAAGGAATGGAATAAGACAGTCTTTGGGAATGTGTTTGATAAAGTGGCAGCGGCGGAGCGACGGCTCAAGAAAGTTGATTAGGCATATGATCAGGATCCCTACGACCGCACACTTGTGGAGCGAAATCGGTGTTCTGCTGAGTTGGTTCGGGTTTTGGCCCAAGAGGAGACTTTTTGGAGGCAGAAAGCGGGTATTAGATGGGCCAAAGATGGGGAGCGAAACACGCGATATTTCCACTCTTTGGTACAGAAGTGTCAATTCCGAGGTACCAATTTCGGGATCCAGCATGATGGAGAGTATTTGACAGATCCAATTGCGATTAAGGATTCGGCGACCTCCTTCTTTCAGCGGCTTCTGACAGCGGAGCCGGTGTTCTCGGAGGAGATGGATAGTGAGCATTTGGAGGATGGCCTAACAGATGAGGATCGACGGTCTTTGTGCGTCATGCCGACTTTGGAGGAGGTTCGGGAGGCAGTGTTCAGTATTGACCCGGATAGTGTTGCTGGCCCAGATGAGTTCGGGGCAGTTTTTTTTCACACTTGTTGGGAGATCATTTTCAAGGATGTCTTCGGCACAGTCATTGAGTTTTTCCGTGGGGTGTAGATGCCGAAAGGTTTTACTGCTACTACCATATCTCTCATTTCGAAGACGGCCAGCCCAACTTGCTGGAGTGAATACCGCCGATTAGCTTATGTAATATGACGAACAAGATATGCACGAAGCTGATGACTATTCGGCTTAGGCATGTCTTGCCGAAGGTGATATCACTGTCATAGAGTGGTTTTGTGCCGGGGCGTTTGTTGAGTGATAATGTCCTTTTGGCCCAAGAGTTAGTTCATTCCCTCGAGTCTCGTCGGCCGGAAGCAAATGTAGTTTTCAAGCTTGATATGGCCAAGGCCTATGATCGGGTCAGTTGGGAGTTCCTCTATCAGGTCTTGGGCCAGAAGGGTTTCCTACAGCATTAGATTGATTTGGTGGCTAATGATATCTCACGCTGCTGGTTTTCGGTCTTGGTGAACGGTGAGCATGCGGGGTTTTTCCAGTCGACCTGGGGATCCTCTCTCTCCGGCTTTGTTTATACTCGCTGATGATTATCTATCACGAAGCTTGGATCGGTTTTTTGTGGCACACCCGATGATGTATTATCAGGCACCTAGTCGGATTCGGGTATCCCACTTAGCATATGCAGATGATTTGATGATTTTTACTACCACGTGCCGACGAAATATGGAGTTGCTACGTGATTTTTTGCAGGCATATGAGCGGGTGTTGAGCCAATTGATTAATGGCATGAAGAGTTCCTTTATTGTGGGCCGCCTGGTTTCCTCCCTACAGACGCAGGCAGTGCAGTATGTTTTTGGCTATCAGCTGAAGTATCTACCAGTCACGTATTTGGGTGTTCATTTGTACAAAGGAAATAGAAAGGCGTGCTTGTTTGACTCTATCATTTCACGTCTGCGAGATATGCTCCAGGGTTGGGCAATAATGAATCTCTCACATGGAGGGAGGTTAGCCTTGATTCGAAGTGTGTTGCAGGCCACTCCGTTGCATCTGCTTTAGGTAATTCACCCGCCCAAGTCAGTTTTGACCACCATTGAACACATATTCAATGGTTTCTTCTGGGGCTCGTATAATGGGCGTCGGCACATCCATTGGTCTTCTTGAGCAAAGGCATGTTTTCCAGTGGCGGAAGGTGGATTAGGTGTTCGTTGTCTGGCAGACTATGTTCGGGCCTTTTCCATGAAGCTGTGGTAGCGGTTTCGGAGTAAGTCATCCTTATGGTCAGAATACTTGCATGGTCGCTACTGTCGAAAGCTGCATCCGACTATTGTGCCTTATAATCGTAATCATTCCTCGATTTGGCATTGCCTCTGTCGCATTCAAGATGTGGCGGAGCCTTTTCTCTTTTGGACCTTGGGTGAAGGTTATGTTTTTTTTTGGCACGATAATTGGCTTGGCGAGAGCCTCTAGCCCAAACTTCTGCACAGGGATACCTACACTATGGAGTCGGTGAGCTATTATTGGCACGAAGGTGATTGGAATATCGCCGGATTCTTCGGAATGTCCCCATGCCTTTTGCAGAGACCATTTGCTAGATTCCTATTGCAGCAGGTCAGGGGGATAAGATTGTGTGGACGGGGTCTAGTGCGGGGAATTTCTCGATGAAATCAGCATAGGAGGCTATTCGACAAGCCTCACCTCGACGCCAACTACTTGCAGATGTCTGGCACCATTCCCTGTGGCCAACAATTTCAGTTTTCTTGTGGCGACTTTTCCACGATAGAATTCCAGTGGACGTGCGGATGCGATAAAAGGGGTTCAGCTTTCCTTCTAAATGTCAGTGCTGTGAGGCAGAGGAGACGATTTTCCATCTGTTTATTAAGAGTACGGCAGTGTAGGGCGTGTGGCAGCACTTTGCTGCCCTTTTTGGGCTCTGCCTCTGTGATACGGGGAGCCTCACTCATATGGTGCACTTCTGGCGGTATTCTACCCCATTTCACTCGGATCTCCATATTCGGACGCCTAATTCCTAATCCTTTGGTATACATGGATGCAGCGGAATGCTGCGAAGTATCGTGGGATACCTTTCTCGACCGACGGCATTATTCTTGAGGTCTAGCGCCATCTCCGCACACTGTATGCAGCACGAACCTTGACGAGCACACAGTGGAAGGGCGATTTACATCAGGCTGTCGTAATGGGTTTCATATTTCGCTAAACAGTTCCTCGAGCCCCCAGTATTGTGCGTTGGCGTGCACCGTCCCCATCTTGGTTTAAGCTCAATATAGACGGCTCCTCCCTTGGGAATCCAGGCCTGGCGGGGGCGGCGGGCATCATTAGGGATTTGGCTAGGCATGTACACCTTACTTATCAGATTGCATTGGGCACAGGGACCAGTGTGCTAGCAGAGCTCACTGCCGTCTAGCGGGGGTTGGAGCTTGCCCTGACCCACGGTCCAGCCCCCTTGGTGGTGGAGGTGGATGCCACGGCGGTGATTTCGCTCTTAAAGTCCCGTGCTTCTGGGATGTGGGAGATTCAACATCTGATTATGTGTATGTTACGCCTCCAATAGTTGCTAGTGGCGGACGTTCAACACGTTTTCAGGGAGGCGAATGGTGCAACTGACCATCTTGCGAAGGAGGCTGCTTCTTTATAATTGACTCGGGTGCTCCCACCATAATGATATCACGGGTGTCCTCCGTGGCATTCTCTGCCTTGACAGACGGGAGTCCCTCACCGCCGGACTGGCTTCACGACTTGGACCAGGAGTTTTTTTGGGAGGTTTTTGTGGCTGGTTTTGGAATAATGGGCACAACATGTGGGGATGGTTAGTATAGGTATTTTCTCTCTTTTTTGTAAAGGGAGTAAGTACTCCTGTTTCTAGTTTTTTCTCATTGTACATGATTTGAATTCTTTCTTGTAATAAACGGGTAGGGTCCGCCAAATCCCCCGCCTAGGCATAGGCGGCTTTCTTAAAAAAAAAAAAAAAACTTTTTCAGCAAATACTCTCAATTTTTATTTTTTATTATTTATTTGTTAAAAAATGATAAAATTACAACAATCTCTCCTGAGGTTTATCATAATTACGAATATTTTTCGTTATTTGAAAAATTACAAGTACCCCTGATATATGATGAAATTATGTAATCTTTAGATAGTGGTATAAAATTATCAATTTTCCTTTGATTGTATTTTCTTTTAAAAGAAATATTAAAAACTTATAAAAATCGAATGAGTTGATGAAAAAATTTTAAAAATTATAAAAAATTTATCTGCTTAGTTTATAAAAAAATAAAAAATAAATAAAATTATAATTTTTAATACATAAAGATACTTTGATCAATTCATCGTAAAAATAGATGGAAATCTAATGGATTAATTTAATTATTAAAAAGTTATTAAAATAAAAAAAGTTTTGATAAATTATCAATTATGCCTAATAGAGTATTGCCTTTCTCCGAATTCAGCCTTTTATTTTGACTCTATATTCTGTTCAGTGTTCATTTTACCTGTCGTAAAAGCCTTGCAACTCAGGTCGACATGAATCGCGGAGTTGAAGAAGAGAGAGAGCGAATACCCATGAGCCAGAGACCCGAATGGGCCGATATTCGGCCCGTCCCGCAAGATGACGGCCCGAATCCGGTCGTGCCGATTACACCGATGAGTTCAGCGAAACCATGGATTACTTCAGAGCCGTATACTTGGCGGATGAACGATCCCCACGCGCACTTCAACTCACTAAAGAAGTCATTTTTCTCAATTCAGGGAATTACACTGTAATCTTTCTTCTTAATTTGTTGGTTTATACTTTGTTAAAAATGAATTTAACTAAAAACAGTACGAGTGCAGTTGATGTAATTGTTGAAATTATATTTGCTAATTTGCGTAGCGGAATAGCTGTAAGAGTACACATTTTTTTTTTAATTGTTTTGGTAACTGTGTGATGCTAAGATTAGGAGAGTGAGATTTCGAAAGCATTATCTGACATAGATTTCTAGCTGTTAATGTAAAGACAATTGGTTCATCCGTGGACGCATATAAAGCTGAGGTGAATATACATGCTCCATCGTTTGTATTTTTTGTTGGTTTGCTCGAAATACATTGCGGATGCGCAATTTGCCGAGCATGGCCTGAGTCCTCTTGCTATACATGGAATAACACACAACAATGTTTTTAGTGAGGATGAGTGATTTTTTAAAGTATAAAAAGGCTGACTTTCCTTTCTTGAAGACCCCTTGGTATAAAGTCTGTGCTGAAAATTTCTTCTATTTATGTCAGGTGTGGCAATTCAGACGTCTAATACTCGATGCACTTAATGTTGATTTGCATGAAGAATTGCATTTCGTTGACCAGATTACAAAAGACAATTCCAAAAACTATCAAATATGGTAAGCAGTTATTTACTGATTGTTCTCTTTCCCATTTGTGAAATTGTATTTATTTTCTGGTGGATGCTTGAGCAAGTTATAGTTGCAAATCTGACAAAGTAATTAGAGAAGAAATTTTATTTGATTATCAATTTTCCCAAGAAACTGATGAATGTGGTTGAGCCTCTTTTACGAATATCTTTTCAAGGGTAGAGGAATTGGTTGAAAGACTCAGGCTGAAAGGGCTTCATCTTATTTAGTAGCTAAATAATTATCTCTTGAATTTTTGTCAATAGGGTTATTATCTTCAGATGCAATCCTTACTTACATGAGAATGCATGGCTGTATTACTTTCTATGAGAATAAGAAAGAGCTGGTTGTTGTAGACATGAGAAATTAGGCTGATTATGGAGTAAAACTGAGGTTCGAGTTGAAATGAATGGCTGTGGAGCTTGTAATTGGGCTGCATTATTGTATTCTTGTTCTCACTCTTAATTTGTATATGCGCATCTAGAAAGGAGTATCCTTGTTTTCAATTTTTTGGCAGCAGAATGTGTGTATTACAGCAATGGGTAGACTTCGATTCGTCCTGTCTCCATCAATGCTCTCTTTGTATCTCACACACGCACTAGAACATGGGTGTTTAGGCTACATTGAGCGGAGAAATGAACTGAAAAGCTGCCCAGGAGAGCGTAGTCTTGCCCCTATGTTTCTGCAGCCCCCTTTCCTTTTTATCAGGTTTTGGTGCATGTGTTTATGGTTTGTTTAGTGTTCTTCCTGACATGTTACGCATACTCGTCATAATGGAATAATTCTTTTTCAAATTAATTGAAAGAATTATTGAAGGATTAAGATATTATGTAAATGGAGAACATGGAATCTGTGAGTGCACTAGGCGGTAGGAAATTTCATAAAAAAAGTTCTTTCCCTATCAAGCATCTGCAACCGCTACCAGTTGTATTCGTGTTATTATTTCCAGAAAACAAATAGCACTTTCTCACATACTATAGTTTCTAAGATTCTGTTTGAGTGGGAGGATATGATATTGATGAAGCATTTGGAGCTAAATATTTTTAATGACCAAATAATATGTGAATCTTAATTCATCAGGACACTTGAAACAATTACTCCTAAATTTTTACTCATGATTTGAGAATTGAGATATATATTGGACTCAAAATTATGCAAACAAATTGTACATCCCCCAAGCACATCTACTACAATAATCATTGGGAATTAACAGACTGATAATACTTTATCTTTCTGCTATTAAATGTAAACTTTATATGATGGAAGTCTTGCAGACCAATAAAAGCACAAGTTTCAGCTTCCTTACATATTCCTTCCAGTATATACGTACATAGGTATGTAATTTCGCATGATTAACAGATCTAGGAATGATCTGTGTGCCATTATCATAGATTTGTGAAGATTGAAAGGCGTCCTTATTTCAAGCAGTGCTCATTTAGTTTGTTCTCTTTACTGAAAGTTAGCTTGTGCTTTAAGGGCCTGGTTATATTCATATCTAGCATGTCACAATCAACGGATCATACATAAAACCACATTTATCTACTTTTAGTGCTTGTTCTATCTAATCAAATCTCTTTCATCCTCGTTTGGGTTCTACTCTCTGAAAAACTTAGTATTTGATGAACTTGAGGGTCACCAAATAATTTAAAGTGACTAGGTATACTTTAAGCCTGTGTTTGCTTTGCCTGGTGTAGTTGATTGGATCCATAATCAGGCACAACTTCTTATTTGATTAAATATTTTGCAGCCCGGATACAAATGAGGCCCGTATCCCATCCTTCAAAATGAGTGATCCCACACAGTGGGCTTGTGGTAATCCAGGCTTGGGTGCCCTTGTGGATATGGTGTGTAAAGTATTCCAATTTGACCTTATTTTTTCATGGCATGCTTAATTACTTGGTGGAGATAATAGAGGTTCCATAGCATAAGCAGTGACCAACTCTGTGCGATGATTCATTTGGATGATCAGGAAATCCACTCTCTACCAGACAAATTTTCTAAAATTGTACTTTGTTAAGAAGCCCACACATTTATCAAAATGAAGATAAATTATTGACAGGGAAAAGGTTGTATCTTGCTTCTCATTTAAACCCACAAGGGAAAGTTCTGTCACAATGACACTAAAAAATGTGAATCTGCAAAGCCAACATGACTGTAGGATAAATTTGCCAATTTGAAGGTAGAAATGCCCATTTGGTAAACAAAAATAGAGATTGAAGATAGAAATATCCATTTAGAGTGCTTATCAATATTTCTGTTGACTTTATGAAATGGACATGTAGAATATAACTCTATTTTCATTGTCAGTCCTTGATTAGAGTATGTCAATTTGATTCGATTTCAAGGTTTTTATCTCTTGCCGCCTGCTCCTTATCAATAATTTAACTTTATGTGGCCTTAGAAAGTCTGCCATGAACAAGTGCCCACGTATTTACCTAGATTATCTGTCAAACCTAGCTCTAGAAAATGATTTGCCGTCGCTCCCTCCTTGAAGTAAGAGGCCATGATTTGATAGAAACAATTTTATAGAAATTTATAAAGCTAGCATATTCAAATAGAAGGATTCCATTTAAGCATTATTAAACATGGAAATACGTAATTTGGCCTTTGTGTAATAACAAATACAGAGGAGAAGTTATAAAGTTTTTCATAGGACAATGTAAATAACAGACAAATATTACAAAAAATAAATAAACTTAGGCATTTTTGTTTATCTGAAATCCAAGAGTTCACTACAAATAAAAAGATAAAATATTATTTTAAAATATATCTCATCAATAATGATGAGACTATTCATATCTATTAAAGCAGTCACATATAAGGGGCAATAAATTATCTTTAAAAAGTTTTGGTGGTCATCTTTTATTTTATCATGTTTTATAATTCATTCAACCAAACACATGGCTTAGTTGGTACATGGAACATCCCACTAGACACTATATCCAACTAAACACATGATATTGTATAATGAGACTATTTATCATACAATTTCACATCCCACCAAATTGCAATATACTTTATCTTGTCAACCTAACCAAACATGCCTAACTTGACTAGGTATCCTCAGATTTATTTATTGTTTGGTCCTCGAGTTTGAACAGCTTTGTCGTGGGAAAAGTTGGAATTGGTTTCGAGTCTTTCATATTGAACAGTGGAGTTTTGGGTTAAGATAATTTCTAGTGCTCTACTAATTTGGAAACAGACGAAGGAATTTGGTGACTCCAGTATATGTTTAGGTCTTTGTTGATACATTGTGCTTGTTGCTCTGGTGGTTCTGCATTTTGTGCATAAGTGGATGTAAAAGTGTCTCAGGATGGAACTTGATCTGAGGTTTTGGTTCTACATCCATGAGCTGGACTGAGGTAGAAGCGATTATATTTATCACTTTGGTGTAATGGTTCAAGTCTGAAAAAGAAGTTGATTGTGGAATGCTTTTGAATGAAGTATTAAAGTCTGTTAAATCAACAAGTGTCCAAGGCTTACATATGGAGAAGCTGATGAGAAATCCTTGGTCAAGTTCTTAGAAAGATCATTGAAAATTCCTAGAACCCAAATTGAAGAAGAGCGAATGAAGAAACATGCTCGCACATAGTTTTCTTATTAATTGCTTAAGGACCTGATTATGTTCAGCAACAAAACTTCAATGGGTCCAAGCTGAGGTCCAGATCCGCATAAAACTTGATAAAAAAAAAAAAAATCAAGTAAATAACAAGAATTTGGGTCTAGTCTATTTTTAGTCGGGCCACTCTAGGCTAAGGCAAAATCTGGTTCAATTCTCAAATATGGTTAGTAAGTTAATTCAATTGAGGGGAGCAAGTAAACTCAGACTTGGAAGCAGCTTTTTGTGCTTTCAAGAGAACAATATTTATTGATAAAAAATTTCAGTAACTGGGTAGTCATTGACTTATTGTTCTTAAAGGGTAGAAAGTGATTTACTAATGCAGCAAGAAATGTTATGATGATGGACATTGATTTTCATGACCAGATGGAAAATATGGCATTTTCGCATAACTGATGGTAGGTCACCCGTTACAGTTCATATAAATGCACTTTCTGATTTTAAACCTGATCCATATAACTTTTACTGGAAATGTCACTTTGCATGTTCTCCTGCATCATTCAGCTTCCTTTTCCTCCCTACTTGTAAATATTTATATTCATGTAAAATCTGGTGAACTCTCAATTACCCTTTCAAGAGGAATGTTTGGAGAAAATGCGTTAAATCTATCTCTGTTATTGGCTATCTGAGATTACCTGCTTGCCCTGCCTCTAGACCCTGATAGAGTGAGAAAAGAGACTTAAGTGTTGTGTTCATTATTTTATCTACATTGGATGGCATTTCAAACTATTCAATTTTTAGGCATCATAGGCGGTGGGTTGCTGAGAAGCTTGGGACTCAAATAGCAAGTAAGGAGCTTGAATTCACCAGGGAAATCTTCTCTCAGGATGCAAAGAACTATCATGCCTGGTCCCATAGGCAGGTGTGCTGAATTCACTTTTTCTTGTTTCTAGGGCTGAAAAACAAATTAACCCTACAAAACAGCACGTTTTTGTT
Organism: Sesamum angolense; assembly: GCA_034509725.1. NCBI lineage: Eukaryota > Viridiplantae > Streptophyta > Magnoliopsida > Lamiales > Pedaliaceae > Sesamum > Sesamum angolense. The sequence goes on along the minus strand of JACGWL010000003.1, from coordinate 15,177,001 downwards.
CTTAGATCTCCTTTTTGTTGGTTCTACACCACACATTATAGTAAAATTTCTGTATGCAGTGGGTTCTTCAGGCACTTGGAGGATGGGAAAATGAGCTTGCCTACTGCGATGAGCTCCTCGAAGATGATATTTTCAACAATTCTGCTTGGAACCAGGTGGTGTTAAAAAGTTCATCATACCAATGCTTGCTTTGGGTTGAAACATAAACTATCACATGCACTGACTAGTGAATATGTTAGTATTCTTAATGGTTTTAACTAACTCATCTGTGGATAATTAATAGGCGACTAGAAGCAGAGCACGGTATCTAGAAATAGATAACGCTAATAGGAAACTTACATTTCTTTTTTACAATCCAAATCTGTAGAATCATAATTCTATCCAACCGATATGAGAAATCATTAAAATAACTTTGGAAAGATACATAGAAGAGGATCCAGGCTACGAAAGTTTTGGGTTTGTTCTCCAGTTTGGCCTCGGTTTGGCACCCATTTATTATTGACTGGAAAGGTGGATTGAAATTGTGGGTATGAATAAGCGGTTTTGGGTAGAAAATTGGAATATTGGAGAGAAACTAGTCAAAAGGATAGTAAGATCAAGCAAAGAAACGGATTGATGGTTGCTAGAGCATGTGATGGGAAATGGCATAAGGAAACTAATTTGTGGACACCTATAGTTTTGGATGAAGTGGAAGCAAAAGGAATTTCCCAAAATGTGGGGAAACTTAAAAACTACTGACCGAAATGGTTAGAGATGCCAAACTGAGCTTCTTTTCCATTAACATAGAGTAAAGATTTTCAATTAAACCTGTAGGTTCTTTATGTAGAAGACGATTTGGGGCTTGCCACGAGAGAGTTGGGATATGAGGATTCTGCAGCTGCAGAGAATGCTGATGCTCAGAAATGAGAGCTGATTTTTCAGCTTTAGTGAATGAAGTGAGAAGGAAATATTGAGCTCAAGCGAATAGCTCAGTATATGAGATGGATTAAAGTTTAGCCCCTCAAAGAAACCCATAAGGGGGAAAAGAAGAGAGGAAGAAGAAAAGAAGATGTGTTTTGGGTGTTTCTTGGTATCTTTAACCAGGATACCATGGACTTCCGGGTCTTTGGCTAATAACATTCAGTTTCTTTTAACCTTGAATAATCATTATTCTTATTTTCTTGGCTAATTACTGATGCTGTGATTTTTTTTCTCGTTTGCAGAGATACTTTGTTGTAACTAGATCTCCTCTCTTAGGGGGCTTAGAGGTCATGCGGGACTCTGAAGTTGCTTATGCAATTAAGGCTATTTTAGCCAAACCTGAGAATGAAAGTCCTTGGAGATATCTGCGCGGACTTTACAAAAACAATGTGAACTCTCTAGTTAACGACCCACGAGTTGCATCAGTTTGCTTGGATGTTTTGTTGGACAAAAGGGATTGTGTTCACGCTTTGAACATGGTTTTGGATCTTCTCAGCCATCACCACCAACCTAGCAACGAGTTGAAAGATGCAGTTGATGCTGTGTCTCCGGACCCAAAGCCCTCCGATTCAAACTTTGCTGAAAGAGTATGTTCCATCTTGCAATTGGTAGATCCCATAAGAGCAAGTTATTGGAGGTGGCGCAAGACCAGTATGCCTGCTCAAGATTAATACCGAGGTAAAGAAACAGTCTCTATTTAAGTCTATGAAAATCGAATAGCGATCCTGTATAACTATTCCGAGTATTCATGAACCTAGGCTTATTCGTCTTACGTCGAAATGAATTTATATTAGGTCAGATTTAACTTGGAACTCCCATTTGGATGGGAGCCTGTAAGAGAGAGAGCTCTCAGAATTACAAATCCATTGTCCCTAGCTGCTGCTCTTCTTGGTGCCAGTTCAAGTAGTTTTAGGCTTTTAACTTAAGCCTGTTTGTTTATCGTTTCATTTCAAGTTTCACGTTTTGATTTGTTTATATGTATTCTCATTACAAATATATTTGATTTGACACCACGGTCTACAATCTTATTAATTAATCCGAACATATTCTCATTTTCATTCAAAAACTTATACAAAATTAAAAATTACATAATGTTTCACTGAAAACTAACGTTTTATAATGCTTCTTTATCCAGAAAATTCAATTTACTAAGAAAGAATTTGCTGTTGAGGTCATCCTCCAGTTTCAACTCTACTTTCATTAAATAATAATAATACATTTTGTTTTGATCTAGAATAATACATTTATGTGTACTAATGAGTAAATTTGTAATTAATTATAATAATTGTTAATCACTTACATAGATGAATTGAGATAGATTTTTAAATAGAAATAAATTATTAATATATTTAAATCTGAAATCAACAAGTTCTCATTCATTAATCAATGCACCATTCAGCCGACTTTGTTTTTAATTGTTCATAATATTGTTTACTCTAAATCTATATTTAGAGGAATTAGAATTTGCCAAATAGTTTTGTTTTTATGCTATAACTTTATTGCTTCATACAAACTCTTATTTATTATTAAAAAGAATAGTTAAGTAATGATGATACAAATAAATATCTTTATATATTCTCATCAGTTTCAGATCTCCAACTCCAACAAGCTCTGCTTCGCATTCACTAAATCTGGTTTGACTTGAATTCTCTTAAATACCCCTTTTTCAACAGCTGAAGGCTGAAGCTCTATTCTCTTTAGAAGAGAAAAAGCTATGGAGGTGCGGGGAATCGAACCCCGTGCCTCTCGCATGCGAAGCGAGCGCTCTACCATATGAGCTACACCCCCTCGTGATGTCCAACTTCTACTACTTCACCCATTCTGATCAACTCCCATTTTTTTTAATAGTTTTTATTCCATCATTATTTAGCACAAAAATGAACAGATAAAAATGATTAAATGGTAAAACAAAAAACAAATATATTCCTTCCATTTTATTTCCATTCTGCGAATAAAAATGATATGAAATTTATGTTCCGCCAAGTCACAACATATAACTGGAAAAAAATATGTAAAGAAAGAGAGATACACATTCTAGTTTAAAGTATGTTTTATGCTCTTTCTCGTTTTACTTTTATTTCCCACTTCTTCAACAAAACATGACAAGATATTTTTTGGTAAATTAGTAAGAATTCCTCTATACTTGTTCTAATTATAAATATCTCTCATTGTTTTAAAAATTAAATATCTCAAAATTAATTATTGTCTAACAATATCATATTAGTTAAATGACCGTTAATTCTAAAAAAGTATTTGTAATTTTTCAAATAACAAATATAAACTTGTAATTATTATAAAGGGTAAATTGCATAAAACCCCCATGTGTTAAAAAAATAGGCAAAAAAACCCCTGCGTTTTTCAAAATGATGTATACTCTCCCATTCCGTTAGTTAAACCCTAACGGCGTTAAATTTTTGCTGAATTGACCGTTATACCCCTTTTTAACCACCGTTGATCTTTGAATGTAAAAATGAACGGTCCAGATCTAAAATAATTTAAAAGTATTTATTTATTTATTTTTATATACTTATATATACATTATATATATATAATTAGATAATATAATATATATATATATATATAAGTTTAGCGGCCACGGCTTCGCCGCCCAAGAGTCGTGGCCGCCCAAATGGACGACGGCGACGTCGCCTAGAACAGTCTGGGCGACTTCGCCGTCGCCTGCGCAAAAGGGGGCGGCGTCGTCGCCCCCCGCCGGGGGTGGCGACATCGCCCTGTATCTGGGCGACGATCGTCGCCTAGATCCAGGGCGATGTCGCCCCTAATCGCAGGTTCTGGGCGACGGAGGCCCACTTCCGTCATGACACTGACGGAGAAGAAAGTATAATATAAAAAAAAAATTTAATGGCGTAATCGCCCCTATGCCGTGTGGGCGACATCGCCCCTGGATGCCCAGGTTCTGGGCGACGGAGGTGAACCTTCGTCGCCCAGTCTTCTTCTCCGTCGACGAGAAGGATTATTTAAAAAAAAATTAAATATTTAACTTTTAATTAATATACTTAATTAGTATATCTAAATAATAATATATTATTCAAATAAATACTAATTTACATTTAATTAGTATATTTTATAAATAAAATATCAAAATATATTTTAAATTAAATAATAATTTAATTTAATTAATAATATATAATATCATAAGTAATTTTGATTTATATTTATATAAACAAAGGGGTAAATTGGACATTTTGCCCACTTAAATAATCTGAAAATCAGAAAAAACTGAGGACAACTTGCACAAGGCGCGAGTGTGGTTCACTCTCCATTAGTTTCTAACGGAGAGGGGGTATTTTACTGTATTTTAGATAACACGGGGGGTTTTTTGCCTATAAATATAACACAGGGGGATTTCGCGCTATTTCACTAAAACACAGGAGGTGTTATGCAATTTACCCTATTATAAATCTTAGGAAAGCCATCATAATTTACCCTAAAACAGTTTTTGGTATTATAAAGTGAAAATTGTTTTTCCATGTTGTAAACTACATTTATATCAATCGGCACTTCTACTAAATTTAGTTATAGTATGCCAAAGCAAGTTCTAGCTGAGTACACCATCAAAAAACCAAAAATAAATAAATAAAATTACAAAATCTATCATGACTTTCTTAAATTTTCACAAGAAAATAAATACGATAAATACAGTTCAGGATTAAAGAAATTATTCATTTATTTTCCACAGTAAATGTGGATTACCATATCAAGTAGTGGCGATAAAACAATGAAAAAGAAAAAAAAAAATTGGTGTGGTGAGACCAAAATAGTACATTCAGATACTTTGTTAGACCTTATAGTAACTAACTTTGGTCGAAAAAATATATATTAACTAAAACAACCTCAAATGTATTTAATTATTCGATGAGATAACTATTTCTTTAATTAATTAACTCTAAAAGTATTTAAGTTACGCAAAAACATCGAGTATGTTTGAATAGATAGTATATTATTAAGATACATCAATTTTTATAACACACTATAATGACAAAAAGTCAGAAGCAGAGAGGGGAATAGAGGGCAGAATTAGAACCAGTCTACCATGCATTTTGGGTAGAAACCGGTTCTTGCAGCAACTTGAGAGAGTGACTGCAATTCTTTCTGAACTTTCATCCTCTCGTAGAAAACAGAGCATGCCAGTGATATGCATTTCACTCCACTTTCAATAACCCAATCTCCACCCCCACAGTGTCGACATATCTGCATATAGCAATACAAAACCATGGTAATAAACAGATTACAAACACACGTTCTGTTGTCTATAACAAAGATTGATCGCCTTCTCACATGTAATGAATCCATCCATTGATAAAAAGTTGTCGAAAAATTGGGTAACAAAGAGAGAATAACTGCAGCTTAGCATGGTATAAAGCATAGAGCAAGAAATGCACTCGTAGAAGATGAAACTGAAATGATTAACCATTTTGATGAATAAGAGAGAACATCGTAGGAAGAGCGTTGACTGTCCATGAAATAGTTTACTAAATGTGGAGGTAGCACAAGATTTTGGTTCGATGAGGCTAACTTTGGAGATTTTATGCATTTGAACGGAAGTAAAACAAAGATCGGTTAAGTTACACAAATTGAAAAATACAAAGGGAGTGCCTACATTCGTTTAAGCACCAATCAACTTTTGTTAAAAATTACACTAAAATGAGTTAGTGTTATTTAGCCTATGCTTTTGAGCCACTTAAAAACTAATTTAAGCCAAAAGCTATAAGTTCCTCTCACCAACTTCTAATGCTTCTATGGTAAAATTAAAAGTACTTCAAAGTTTGTCCTGGATATTTCATGCCTAAACACTCCAGCTTCAGTTTTTTTCTGGAAACACTCTACTTCATTTTTTTTTCCACTTCTTACTTTTCTTGTCAAGCACTACCAACTTTTACAACTAAACTCGCAACTTTTTCCCACGACAAAAAACAGAATTTTTAACAAACATTCCCTAACCAAACGATTACGACATTAGAAAATCTATAGGATAAGAAATATTCAAATATGCAGAGGTATACTTACAGCAGCAAGATGCTGAATATCCTTTTCAAGTTTTGAAGTTCTTCCTGTCAAGGCTGCACCAACAGTCGTTTCATCATTAGAACAGCTGGCACAAAGATGGGCTGATCCCTGAACTAAGTCACCACAGATGATACAATGTCTTGACGCATAATAGTAATCAATTCTTGTCCGCTGTGGATTTGGTGCAAGAGAATGGCGTTTTCCAATAGCTTCACGTCCTGGGCGGGGCATGTCTAGAAACCACTGGTTCAGATCAGCCCCAACAAGCCCAAATACTCGCTGCAAAGCTGGGATTATCTGTTTCCTAATGTAATAAATATCATTTAATCGGAAAGGGGAATTGATGACCAGAAGTTCATATGGATCTACCACCAAATCAACCAAACGAGCCCCAGGTTCACCATGGACCACCACATAAGGTATTCGCTCAGCATACCGAGGTTCTGCCCGCGGGTCGGCTCTCATTGATTTACTGGCCACAATTGCAGCTGGAGGAAGTGAAGAAGCACGTGCACTATAAGTGCCCAAGCGAACCTCCTTTGCAAAAACAAAATCCTGAAGAGAGACCCTGCCAGATAATATCCTTGTCCACTGACGCAGCATATATGGTTTGACCTGATCAAAGGAAAATCAGAAGAGGCCGTAATAATCACTGAATTTAACAACATTCTACAGTTTTTAGTATTTTATCAGGAATATGTTCATCAAATCAACACCAATATAACTTGAGCATTGTCCCATATGTGTAAAAAGACAGTCAGTTGACCTGGCAAGTGAGTTTCACAGAGCAGTTCATAAAAACAAATGAATATCTCTGAATGTTTTCAACCAATGGAGAGAAGAAAATCCTGGTAGATATAGTATAACAAATTACAGATCATCAGCATTATCTACTCGGCGAGAACTGCTCCATCACCCTAAAAAATTGACATCATCTTATCTTAAATTCATAAACGTTTAAACCAGAATCAATGTGTACCAAATAAGAATCAAAGATAAACGAATAGAATAATTTTTTGATGCCTCGAGCAGAAAGTTTTTTTCAATGACCTAACTAGGCACAAGCTTGCCCAACCTCAGTCATTTTTTTCTTTTTTTCATGTTTTGGTCTGCACATCTGTCTGTTTACATGTATTTGTTTCATTTAGTTCGCATTTCTCTAGCCGTGACTATTCTTTTTCCTTTTCTTTTGTGGCCACAATAGTGTAAAGTGGAAATATTTACGAGGGATTATTATGATTGTGATGGTACCGTCATCATACAGTAATGGTCATCTTTTACCAACAGACCTATAACAGGATAACCATGGTGCGGATTAAATAAACAGATACTTTCTTTAAAGAAGACTTCTACATCATAGAAAAGGTAAATAATGGTTCACACTTTCACTTGAAAGCTAAAAATGAAGTTGCTGCTATCCTGCTATATCAAGCCAATAGCTGACATGAAACAACATGCTTGCATGCCGCCTATCTGGTAAGAAATCTCATAAGAGCTATCTTGATCAAATGACTTTACCATATGAAGCAACCTAATCCAGACAAGATCATGGAGGTGGAGAAGAGAGCACCTTACCTTATCAATATCATGGCTTTCAAAATAGATCCTTAATGATTGCTCCAAAGTCTTAGATACAGCTGCATGTATCCCTTCGCACTGTCTCTATACCCTTAGCATCAAAGATTGGCTTGCTCTGATGTGGACTCTCGTAACTATAACCAACATATCTTTTCTTTGTAAGGAGGAAACATGGGTAGTAAACTTTTTCCATTTTTAACGTGACAGGAGTTGGATTCATTTCAGTTATTGCTGATGCAATTTCTTGTCCAATTGTGAAAGCTTCTTTAAGAGAACGCCCTTTAAGGAGTACAAACATGCTGCAACAAATAAGAGAGAATGAATTGTTTAGTCCCAGAAAACATAGATATACACATAGGAATACATTTTTCATTCAATCATGCATAATAATGTATCCTATGCAGCACTAGCAAAAATGATTTATGACGAAGTATTTCTTCTATTTCTAATGGACTAGTTAGAACTCAAAGATCACATCTTTTCAGAGAACTGACAAATAGAATTACACACCTATCAGTATCACCGTAAATAACTCTGGCATTCCACTTATCATTTGAGTTTACAAATGAAATTGCAGTTTCCAGTGTTCTACGGCCACACTGCACAATACTGTCTGCAAGCTCAGCACAAGGCATCCGTCCACTAAATCCAGCAGCTGTATAGCCATAAGTAACATTTGCTATAAGCTTTAAAGCAAGCTGCCGGGCATTTAATATCCTGTGAAGAACTAGCTGAGATGGAGACAATTTTTTCATTGCTTGTTTCACCATGATTCTGGTCGATAATATCTCTTCTAACAGTCTAGGTAGTATCCCTTTCCGAACTTTCGAAGGAACATAGGTAACACCATTAGGAGTGACCAGTAATTCTCGTTTTAAATCGCGTAAAGTATTTATATCTGGTAAATATGAACTGACACCAAGGATATTTGGCTTAGGAGGTGTAATCTTTCCTAAGCATGTACAAAAGCATAGGTTATACGCAATAACCATTGATGGATAAAGAGATTGAAAATCCAAAACAATAACAGGATCTGCATAAAAGCTAGACTCTGGCTCCATAACAAGAGGTAAGCACTCCATTGCTGGTTGATTGGCAACCTGATGGCTTCCGGGGGAAATGGCTAAATAGTTCTGCGTATGTGCTAATCGAAGAAACATTGATTCAACACGATACTGTGAACCTCGAGATAGTACTGAAAAAAAGTCAATACCAAATACCCGAGCAAGTTCCGATGTTCGGTTTATCATATCAAGCTGATTCATGATCTGCAAATTCAACTTTGCTCTCTCTAATGTATAACCAATTGATCTATATCTAGCTCGTCCGGGGCCACTTGAAAACCATTTTGTTAGTACCTTCGGAGGGATGTATGGAAATTTTCGCCTAAGAACTGTTTCAGCTACGGCTTCAACTGTGTACATATTAAGTTTAACTTCATTCCGCATCAACCTCCAAACATTAAGCACAATCCTACCACCTACATGAACACCACTAGCATGTGTTCGACCCCACTCATCCTCAATTATGGTATTCTCTAGATGGACTGCATCAGCAGTTACCGATTCAGAAAATATTTCTTTAACCGTCTCCTTTTGGGAAGCTCTGAAATCTCCAGAAGCTACATTTATTTGAGATGGTGTTCTTGATATGTTATTTAGCAAACCAACACCTATATGTGCAGCCCTTTCAGCCAAAAATCCAAGGGAACTACTTTGAATATCCCAGCCCATTAGAACATCCGGATCAGAAGCACGGACTACCTTTGTGAAATGGTTAAACAATTGCAATTCTTCAGTAAAAACAAATACTTTCGACTCTGAAACTGCATCAAGATCCTTTTCAACATAAGCAGCATCACAACGCAGAAGCACGTGAGCTTCATAGGTAGATTCATCATCCTCCTGAATAACAAGAGCAATTACATTGATGGCATCAAATAGAGGGTCGGGCCTCAGATCTCCTCTAGATTCAGCCTGGACCTCTATACTGAGCAGCGACAGCTGCTGCCCTTGACCCACACTTGCTGGATCCCGAAAACCAATTTGACTCAAAGGAGTCAACCTCATCTTTTTATCAGGACCAGATATCTGAGAGGTATCTGGCGAGCATCCAGTTGACAGGTTTTCCTTACCCTCATTAAGAGTCTTAACTTTCATGAAGCAGCTCTCTTGATTATGCTCCATTTGTTGCTTAGAATTAGTCTCTTTATTCAACAAAGAAGCAGACTCAGGCAAAGGGCAATTACTATCATCGGACTGAGAACCTTGTGAATCCACTATATCAACTGAGAATTCCTTGGTTAATGGATGAAATGCTGATTGTGCTTCTATCTTATCCCTCCAAGTATCAGAGTAATCAAATGACAGCCACCAATCAACAGATTCCCTTGAAGGTGGCGACACTGCAGGGGTCAGCATGAATAAATATGACCCGTCATTCTGATAAATGATAGGAACACCCATTACTGGTTCATTGTTATCAATATGTTTACACTGGCTAGGGCTGACGCCCAGAAGTTCTTCTTCTTGGCAGTTCCTCATGAAAAAAGGGAGGCCATTATCTGTAGATCTTCCCTGAGGGAATGTTCCTAAGTTATGCCCCCCATCCCCAAGCAACACTGGAGCTTCACTCTCAGGTTCATCCGTCCAATCTATCAGCGGAGGTTTCTTGGAGAAGGTCATACCAATTAGCTTTACAGTTTCAGCTTCCTTGTTTACATTTTTTGATGTGTCATAAGGCTTAGATAAACTAGCATTTCTTCCATGATCTTGTGAACTGTCAAACTGCACAAGAGTTGTTTCACATTCAGTGCCCTTCAAATCCTCAGTCGGAATATCGGGCAACTTGCACATAGAGATTGAGGTCTGACATCCAGGTTCACTTGTCCAGTGATTTTTGGTAACAAGGTCACATAGAGCTGAATTAGGAGTCGCAGTACATGAACCCACAGCACCTGTTTGCAGCTCCATGCAACCAAACTCTTCACTTTTAATTTCTCTCTTAGAAACATGAGCATGTTCAGAGTTGCAAGAACGAACTTGAAAGGCCGGATCATAATCCACACAGCCATGCAAATATCGACCAGGATAGCCATCTCCAGAATCAACCTGAGTAACATACTCTGGATTTCCATTCTTCAGGAGATTACCTACCGTTATGCCATCCTTCCTGGGTAATAGAGGCAATTTTCCAAAAATAGGAGAACAAGAAGTGGAGGGTTTAACATTAATAGCTTCATTGCATGCCTCAACAGCAGAATTTATGTTCCTCTCATGACATTTTGTCACCTCATTTTCAACAGGAGCTATATGTAGGGGTGAAAGGAAAGCCTCTTTTTTTTCAATATCACTCCACAATTTTGTGTCAAGATTTGTATTTCTTCTCTCAGACTCAGCATCAGAGCATGATTCTGCTTTCCAATATTCCACTGGACTCATACACTCAGAGTTTTCAACTCTATGGGACCGCTTTCTCCTCATCAAATCCCTTGTAGAGCATTCAACTATTACTCTAGATTGTTCTGTGCAACCCACATTCTTCTTCTGATCAACCTTTAGACATAGAATTTCTTCTGCTTCATTCCCAAACCAAGAAGTTCCTGAACCTTCTTTCTTCTCATTGTTACATCCATTCAAGACAGAGAATGTTTCAGGATGTGAAACATCATTCACTTTATCACAAGAAATAGGTAAAGAACCCCATCGAGGTCTTTTCCTTCTGTGCTTACAGACTAAGTCAGAATCTAATTGAAGACATGATTGGACTTCCAGAGATGGCGTCGCTTCACTAGTTTCTGCTTTGAGCGACTTGTTGGAGCAGGATGTTGATTGTACATCATCACCGGAGCCATCCACTTGAGGAATTTTTTCATTTGACAAAACTTTGCTAGAATGATTATACTTGGCCAGGTTAAAGGCTCTGTCATTCAATTCTTCAAAGTTAAGCATATCAATAGAATCAAGAATGTCTTGACACTCTTTCTGAGATTCACTCTCATAGTCAACATTGGCTCTCTCTAAGACCTTGTCAATGTCTTTTGGAGGTAGTAAGGGACTCAAAATGGTCTCATGAGCAAGTTCATCATCAGAATTGATATCTTCCGCAGCTTGAGAAGATGCAAGCCACTTCAAAAGCCTTAAGGCATCTTCATCTGTTGCCTAATGGACCCAGTGCACAAAATTACAATAGTATAAAAAAGTACGCCAGAGAGTTAAAGCAAAACAAAATAAAAAGAGAAAAGAAAACCCCAAGAGTCAAACAAGAGACAATCATGAAGAGTATATACAACTGAGTCTTTAACATAATAAATTAGAACTGATGTTTCCAACCAAGAGATAAGCAAATTTGCAGGACGGTTTCAAGACCGAGACATCCCTCTCATCCAGACAATTGGAAAGATAAGCCAATATTAGATCTTTTTATTTCAAAAGTCGACAACAAATTCATGGGTATTAAGTCAACTATGTCAACCAGTTTGTAGATTCTAGAAAGCCCCCAACCACTGGTGAGTTTCCATGACTAATTTTAACTCAATATATTAAATTCAATAGCATTTCAACAGGCATGTTAGGTTAAACAGGCTATCCATAATCACATCCTGAAGTCAGTTTGAGTCTGCACAATCAGGTGGAAGTACGTCAGAATGGGTAAGAAGACTCACACATCAATATATTTGGAAGCTTCAACATTGTCCTTTCTGTCCTTACAAAATCTGATTAGCTTGCTAACTTGTATATGTAACCTCAGACTAGATATAATCTATTTGTAGCAATGTAACTCATCATAGAAATGGACACTACAAGAAATCAGTAAATATATAAAGAATTAAAGATAAACAGCAAATTAATGTTATACTCCCCAGACTGGAAATGATAAAAGATATTTAATATTAAGTGTAAAACAAGATTGAAAAGCCAAAAGTTACAAAAAAAGAATAAAAATAAAATAAAAATTCGGTGACTCAATCAGAACTCGTCAAAATGGACCATCGCGCTCATGATGCTCTGGAGCAGATAAACCATCCTACATATTTAAAGTTTGCAAATACGTCAAGAGCAATTTCCCAAAGCCTCTAATCGTTAGCCTTCCCCAATAAAACTTACTCAACCTTGACGTAAACTTTGAAAGGGGAACCGCAGCGTGTACAGGTTTATTAGTCTACTGCCCGTATAGGGCCTATGCCATGGGCTTAGTAATCCCATCAAGAATCCGAAATTTTCATTTAATTTGTTATGTGTATGCAGGAACGTTTTGTGTTATGTTTATTAACTCAGGTGCAGATAGTGTTCATATGAAATCTTTAGGTCAGTCCATGGCACGATTCAATTCTTTAATCTTCAAGGGAAAAATTTAGGTACATTAACCAAATAGCATACGTGATCGTACCTGAATCTGAAGGACATACTATGACTATGAGGTACTGGGAGTATTAAATGCAGGTTTCTCTATCTGTACTAAGATATCATGTCCGTAATCCGTAAATACGTACATTGACATACAAGGATAGCATTCTTTTATGTGGCATCACAACCAAAATAAATCAGAATTCTATGCCAATGAAGGGTAAGGGTATATGTTTTTCATTTTCAACTTATGTTTCACTTGCTTTCTGTCTCTTGACCCCACCCCCCCCCCCCCCCCACCAAATATTTTTAGTCGTGAGACCTTGAGTATTACCTTTGCACTTGAAGGTTCCATGGTGCAAGATATTTGTGGTTGAGCAGCTGCGTCAATCTCATTAGTTTCTGCTGCATCAGCATTTTGAAATGGTGAGTCTAATAATAATAGAGATCTTCGATCACTTGCTTTCAAATATTTGCAAGGCAAATGATTGCTATTCTCAAGGCTAGCAATCGCTGCAATCCCAGAGCCAACCATATCTCCACAATCCTTTGAAGATTCAATTGGTTCTGGAGTCGAATGAGATGAGCTTTCTGCAACATCTCTCACTTCCATAAATTTCTCAAATTCAACGCCATCAGACAGAATCCTCAATACGTCTTGTGGAAGTGGTTTATGAGAATCAGGGGGTATGGCATCAGGAACTCCATTTCTCTCATATTCTTCCTAGCATAATAAAGAAGCAGCTCACCATAGGTATGAACATTCGATTAACATATGCATCCAGAGGAGAACAAGTGAAATGAATCCAAACCTCCCAAATAGGTATTAGTGACTGAACCATTTTCACGTTAGAGTGCGTCTGAGAGAGAGGTGCATATGATATATACTGCTGATTTATGATATCTGCATATCAGTGTATCAGTGTATGACAAAGAAAAATTAACTAAAGACAATGGAGACGACAGCATCAACTTTCAGACAACCACAAAATCTAACAAACCATGCACTACAGCATCGCCTTCCAGCTCAGACGTACTCTGACGTCTAAAGAGTGGAATATCTTCATTTGATGAAGAATCAATTTGAGGTGAATATTGCCAGATCCAACCATCCGGAATTGTAGAAGAAATCCATATTGGTGTATTCGAACATAAATCTCTATCTAAATCTGCCTAGATACAAAATTACACAGCATAGAACATATCAAATCCGAAATTCAGAATTCATTATAGAACTCTGCAGAGAGGACATCAAGAAAACCTGAAAATCCATGCAACTGGAGTCATCAGCCAATGGTTTCAGTGCACCATTCAGCTTAACTTTTCGCTCAGAGAAAGCATCTGGAACAGGACAGCGAAACTTCATCTTTGAAACATGTATATGGGCCATTCCATACAGATTGTAGTCAATCTGAAAATTACAGACAAGTAGAAATCAAGCTTTATGAGATAGGTCCTTGTACTCCTTCTTGGGAAGAGGTTATGCAACACCATAGCGACGGTTGACATCAACAGGGAATGATCAAGTCAATATGGTTAGTAATGCAAAACCATATATCCGGTCATAGATTGGAAGAACCAAAGAAAATTATCACAAAACCAAAAAGTGTAATTCATTAAATAATAATGCTTACAAGTTCCAGAACTCTACAACCTTTGCTTTATGTTTATTGCATAACACTGTTTAAGAGATAGAATCAACTACCTCTAATTAAAAACCTTTTTCAGAATCTCTATTCCCCCAAATATATGTTATTGCCACAGGTGTCACAAAAGAAACAAAGACCTTATCAGAAATGCTAATATTGAAGTTAAACTAAGACTATTACTCCAAGAGCCCTTAACAGAACGTTCAAGCTCATAGTGTTACAAACACTAAAATGTAAACAAGAGGAACTTTGAATGATTTGCTGAGTGCTAGGTTGACCTAAGACTGGGAAACTGACTGTAATTCGCAGAATTACACTACAGGAAAAACTACCATTAAGAATTCCTCTTAGAATATTATACTTGCTCGTTACTTTCAGCCAAAGAAAAAGGAAAAACATCATTACACTAAATAATGTTGACGAACAAATTTTAATTTGAGAATTCTACATTACGAGGTCAATCACTACGGTATACTCAAACTTCAGCAATTTTCAATCTACATATAGATGTTGTACATATTAGTATATAAAACATATATGAAATTACTGAGACAATGCTTACATTTTAACCAATTCTCTTTCTTTCTTCTGTTTCTTTATTCAGAAAATTTTCGGGCCGAGAGCAAAGTCATCTCAATATAAAAGAAGTTTGTTATTGTTTCTAGGCTTTTCGCTCACTGAAATGCTACAATAAACTAATTTTTTATGCTCTGTACAGGCGCCCCAAAGGTGATGTGAATTTGTTTAAGAGGGAGAAAATTTCACGAAACCAGCACAAAGCAGAAACTAATCACTTCAAAGTAAGACATGAAATGACAATCTTAACTGTTTGAAAGACTTCCAGACCTCTAATCACCTAAATTATATACCACAAAATATCAGCACTTCCACAATCAAACATCTGTTCTCCCACTGTCCTGTTCAATGAAGGAAGCATATGATCGCATCTCCACTAGGAGGAGGAGAAGAAACAAAGTATAGCTTTTCGTTTCTTTCAACAAGGAGAACAATGAAAGTTCTCTATTTATCACATAAATATCTTCACTTGGAAAACTCAAAGAACATACAAAAATTCAGGAAAGGCAATTTTCTCCAAAGTTCAGCCTGCATCTTGAGTTTCTTCTTTTGCTTATTTTCACAAGTTAGCAAAAAGAAAGTAATTTAAAATTCCATTCATCGGTCAATTTCCACTCATGCTCTTCTGTTTCCAGAAATGAATATAAACACATATACAAGTACAGAAACACATATAAAAAATAACTACTTCACTGAAACATTAACGGCTTGGACGTTTACATTTTCATTTTGAAACATTAATTAAAGTGTAAATATATTTATTATATGTATTCTCTTTGAAATGTTCTTTTATCATTCTCATATCAATCATTACTTTTTTATATACATACAATATATATATACAATACTTTTCTCATTAACTTCTCTCGACATACAAGCTACAGTGCATCTGGAAAGGCAAAATATATAAGTTTAATTGAAGAAAGACGACCATAGAAGAAATATAACACAGCAACAATGGTAAATAGAAAGACGCTCCACAAAAAAATAACAAAAGGCAAGGCAAAATGGCATGCAAGTGCCACAATAGCATGAATTATGATGATAAACTATTAGCATGCAAGTGCTATATAGCGAGAGTCACGACTTACAATTAGCAGACAAGCTTGTGAAACTATGATCAATACGCAAGTGCATAGATATGAAAAGATATACATACCAAGAACTGGAGAAGGAAAGGTATGAGATTCATAAGGCTGTAACATCTTATCCAATATTGCACCCGTCTACTGGGGAAAAAAGAAAAGGTTAGATATCCTCCAAACCAGCAATTAATTAGGAAAAGAAACTGCAACTGAGAATTTTCGCTTGGATAATCTAATGATGGTTTTTTAAAATTGGCATGTGGCAAAAGTATAATTATTGCGAGATAACCTAAGTACTGCATTAAGGAGAAGCCTTCCACTTAAATCATATAGTGGGAAAACACACACACAAAATGGCGAAACCAATAAAATTAATAAACAAAAAGAATAAGAAGGAACCCCATATAACCCAATATTTAGAATACAACTATCACATCAAAACTTTGGGATTAAGTACAATGCTTCAACTGCTCAAATTCAAATACATGCTAACCCATACTATCAATACCATGCAATAAATTGAGAAAAGTTCTCAAAACAATAGAATTATCAAATAATGCGAACTGCCAAAAGAAGGAAGCTTAAGAAATGTTACCAGAAGAGATTTGCAGCACGAGAAACGTCCTGGGGATAATAGCTGATCTTTATGTCAAGGTCTTCTATGGAAAATTTTGAAACGGTAGGAAAGAGAGAGAGACAGAAAGGGTAGTCAATCAATAATTGCAGTAGTGCAAGGAAGACTACACATATGATATGTATTACTGAAGTTATACAAAAGTAAAAAATAAATAATGCAATAGAAAATTGAAATAATAACATAGAGAAGACTAGATTAACCTCCTATAGTTTGTGGAATTAAATCGAGTACCTCTAATGTTTGTTTCCGTCCTTTGGACATCAATTAGTCAAAATTCACGAAATTTGTTGAGATTACCAAAAGAATTGAATTAAAATCCATATTTATCCCAATTGACTTATTACACACTTATTGTATGTCGAAAAAATCTTTTCTGACCAAATTACACTTTCACTTATAAGGATAGTTTGGTCATAAAAAACTTGTTTGACATGCAATAAGTATGTAAGTCAATCGCGGGTAAATATAAATTTTCGTTCAACATTTTTACAAGCAAATTCCGTGCATGTTAGTAACAAATGAATCTATTTGTCGGATGGAGCGTACT
Organism: Sesamum angolense; assembly: GCA_034509725.1. Taxonomy (NCBI): domain Eukaryota; kingdom Viridiplantae; phylum Streptophyta; class Magnoliopsida; order Lamiales; family Pedaliaceae; genus Sesamum; species Sesamum angolense. Next base: position 15,159,596 of record JACGWL010000003.1, on the reverse strand, counting down.
AAGTGTAATTTCCCAAACCACAAGGAATATATATATAATTACACCAAATCTCATGGGAGAAGAGGACGGTATAATTATCCCTAAATATAATGGCAGTGGCAACAATAGTATTCTCTTCTCATTCTTTCTGTAGTGCTTAATACTCTCATCCACTAAACAATACTTCCACAAGTATAATGTTTTTCACATTTCCCTATCATAGTACTAATAAATTCAATCAAGCATTCTCCAGTAACTTCATCTATGATCGGTGCATGAATCAATTAAAGGAAAAAAAAAAAAAATTACAGAGAAATTGATCATGGAGTTCATACTACAGTAAACAAGATTATTAAAGAAAAGGATAACAAGAAAGAAACATAATCTCCTCACCTACTCAAGAAGAACAAAACATAAAAAGGAATGCAATCACTTATCTCAGAGACTACAATATTAGACTGCAAAACTTAAAACAAATTCTGTAATTCGGGGAGAAATATAAGCTTGCAACATTTGGAAATGCGGGGGGGAGGGCGCGATTTCCGGAGGTCTAAGCTTCAGGATCTAAAATCCATTTTAGCTCCACCAGGTTCATCTAACTAAGTTGTTTAAAATTTTAGAATCACATTTATCTATAGCATCATCTAAAGGAGGCCAGAGAACAAAAATAATCAAGCGCTAGGATACAAAAAGATCTTCACAAACAGCTCTTCTGGAGAATAATAGCCGTAAAACTTCTTTGCCCGAACAAGTTCGCAACCATGCACGTGCTGACGTTTTGAGCCAGCACTACCTTTAAGCTGTCAAAAGTCACAACCAAAGTAATTAGGGTACACTATTGTGGTGTGCCATGAACAAGTCAAAAGTCACTCAAGAAGCAGTGAGATACCTTTAGAGCCTTCTCAAGGGCAAGAGATAGAGAATGTGTGCGTGAATCAACTATTAAGTTACAAGAAAGGAATAAAGAAAGATTAGGTTCAAACTACCAGTACAAAGCTAAATTAGTGCAACAATTTTTATAAAATAGCTATGCATTATGAGGAGAACAGTCAAAGCAGCACTATAACACTGACAATTCACAGGAGATCAAGCATACCATGGAATTCATAACAATGTCATTTGTGTCGTAAAATTACTTATTTCTCCTAAGGAGTAGATAATGTACCTATATAATGATCAAAGACTTAAATGGTTTGAAGGACTTCAAAAAATAGAAAGCTTTACATTTTCAGTCAACTGAAGGCCCAAGTGGTAAATTTTCCTGCATATGCTGGACAAGTTGGGTTAGAGACAGGAATAGTGTAATGAGTTTTGATCAAACAGAAGAGTTGATCATCAAATAAAAGAAAAGTGGTTGGACATGTACCCCAGTACAGAAGTTCTAAGCTGCAAATCTTCTCAATTATCACATGTTTCTAGGTCATGGCAGATGGCAACTCCCTAGCCACTCTGACTCATGAGCTGAAAGTACTTTCTATATTAGCACATGATACAGAATTAGGAACACAACCACCATTACAACTTAGGAGTGTCTGTAGAACGGAAGAACTCGTGTTCTTGCACCGTAGAGGTCCTCTCCTCTCGATATGCCTGATAAGGGTACTACCCGCCTCCTAATAAAAAGACAAGAATGCCCCTAATAAGGGGCAAAATTAACCATGGGACCAGCTAGATCCGCGTACCTTGGGTCCGGACGGGTCGTGAACCCAACCCGACTCGGGACCCGAACTCGATGAAAATGACACGCTTGCTGCAACACCACACGATCATCATAGAGGAAGCAAAATTGACACGTGGCCCATTCGATACAGCACATTTGGACCTATAAATACTATAAACCTGGAGCATTAATGGTATGACACATTTATTCCTTTCTATCACATTTATTGCAATAGACCGAATATTTCTATCTCGAACTCGAACTGATTGAGCGTCGGAGGGTCTTAGTCGGGGACGCACCCGACTAGTCTCACATTCTTGTTTCTTCTCAGGGCCCACTTTGTTGTCCATAGAACTATAGTGAGCTTTCGTTTGATCGTCACGAAGATCGCATATTTCTAGCAGGATCAACGCCAAATCTCTAGTTTTAGGAGGCCTTATGCTTGTTGTCAAGCTTACAGGCAAGACAAGCATACCAGCTAAAGAGAGATATGTCCCAACTAACACAATTTTTAGCTGTTAGAAATATGTAGCATCTTCTGTAATATAAATATCTGTATATGTCCTAGAAATAATCATAACTTGAAATAACTCGAGTTATTTTATTGGTAGCCCTTTTTTCGCATATAAAAATGTGAATTATTACAAATTGACAAATTCAGATTACAGAATAGTTTTTTAGATATCTAACCCTGAACTGAACGGGTGGATAAACACTTATTCACACTTATACTTCAACAATACAATTACACCTCAACAATCTTCTCTCCCATAGTTTTAGTGATAAAAACAAAGAACAAATGTAATTTCCCCTTTTAGCCATCAGTTGAAATTAACTCCTTTTTTTGAACTGCTATATTGACCAACAAATAACCGCTTTAACCAATATTGGGTCTTGACACACCAGAAGTATAGAGAAAAACAACAGTATCAGCCAAGAGATACCTTCATCATTTGTCATAGGGCCCAGTCCAGAGCGGGGAACGTAAAGATAAGGTAAAACCTGCATACAACACAGATAATTTAAGCCAAAGTCCACTACCTGCAACCTTCCATCAGCAGAAACAATCTAATCCATGAAACTAAAATGATATGGTACAAACAATGCATAGTATTAAGAATTCCAGTTAGATAATGGCAGTGAATAACATCAATCTAGAAGCAAAAACAGAAGAAGAAGACAGAAATAGTATTGTAATATGATAAATGTGATACACGATTAAAAAATGCGAGAAGTTAATGATAATAGTTTACTTTTCCAGTGCTAGCTCATGTTCCACTTTCCCAGTATGTGAATTAACTATAAGGTTAATAGCAAACACCCCCCACAACTTTTGTGGGGTTTTGCACTTTGCGCCCTGACCTTTTTGTTTTTTACACTCGACCACCCAACCCTTTAATTTTGTTGCACTTTGCACTTTTCAGGGAACTATAGCCAATATTCCACCTGCATGGAACACACGCGCTTCACACAACATGTGATTTAGGATTGGGTAAAATTGTAATTTCACAATCCAATTTAAAAAAAAAAAACCACAAAATAAATTTAAAAAACCGCAACATTTCTGCTCTCTCTCTCCTCATGGTGAAGATGGAAGCCATGGCAATCGGAAAAAGGGGTTTTGATTGCAATCAGTGTGAAAAAAAAAAAAAAAAGACCCATTTGGAGTAGAGAGGGTAATCGGAGAAATTGGTGTAGGGGAGATTATCATGGTGTTGAGGAGATCCAGGCCTGTGATGGCGGGATCTAGGACGATGGCGCCAGCAGAAATGCTATGGTATCAGTTGTTGTGGTGGATGGGGGGCTTTAAGAGGATTGTGCTTCCTATAATAAGTGGGTTTTGTGTTTCTCGAAGGGATCATTATTCTCAATCTTTTGTTTCCTATTAGTTGTTGTTGTGGTTGTATATGCATTTGTTGCCCTGTTTTTTCTCTTCTGAAATTTGATGTGGTAATTTTGATGAAATGATGAAAATTTATGTTTTTGTTTTCTTTAATACATAATTGGTTTTCAAATATCTTGCAATTTGGGGTTCTTGTTTTTGTTTTCGTTTTCTCATATGCTGGGAAAATCAAGAAGCATATAGGATGATAACTATTGAAGATGGCTGGCAATGACAGATGAAGAAGAAGACTTGGGCTTTTTTATATTGTGGTGTGAAATTACAACTTTAAACACCCTAAAAGGGTTCACAAAGCCAGGATATCCCCTTTTTATTCCCCTGAAAGTGGAAAAAAACAAAAGACAAAGTGCTACAAAATGCAAGTGTTCACACCAATTGAATATTTCCTTTTTATTCCCTTGAAAGTGAAAGAAAAAGAAAAAGACAAAGTGCTATAAAATGCAAAGGTGGGAGGTCAAGTGCAAGAAAAAAACGGTTGGGAAGCAAAGTGCAAAATCTTGTCCATTTTTCCGTTTAACTAGTAAGATCTTCATTCTATACAGAGTTAAGTGATAGTAAGACACTAAGCTTCTATAAAGAAGATCAAATCAATGACCTCAATCAATCTAAAACTTTATAAATAAAGGTGCGGCCTAAACCATGACCATGTTCCTTATTTAGAAACCTACACTGAAAACCACTCAAACCATGAAAGCAGACCTTTTAAAGCATACATGTAACCTTTCCTCAATGAGAACTCAAAAGAATCACAAACGCAAACTCAAGAACTATGCTCTTAAACTTTATACAAGTAATAGAAATCACTTCCAGACTTCAAACACATCCTTTTGATATTAGAAGAATCATTAGGGAATATATGCATAATGTAATTTGTGTAATAAGTACATGTCCAACACTAAGTGAGGAGTGTAAATGGAAATTTATTGAGCACTTCAAACTCCTTTCTCAACCCAACATGCTCTTCTGTTTCTCTCTCCTTACAACTGATAACAACAATACAGTGCAAGCTCTACTTCCTGCCTTAGCTTCACTGGAAACACAATCCTAGCAAAATGGAGGGCATGGCATATTTTTATTCCAAAAGACTGCATGGCATATCAGGCTATTTCAAAAATGCAATAAGAAATGATTAAAATCTTCAGTCCTTTCCCAGGACCCAACCTTGTTCCGAAAAAGAAAGTGTAATCTTCTTATAATTATAACTAGTAATAATAGAGCGTATTGCTCTGTTCCACATAAAAAGTGCAACCTTCAGAATGACCTTTCTCACATTTATCTCATCCAAAGACAAGGATCTGTAGATCCATAAACAGCAATACTGTCATCAGATTCTACAGAAACCTTACAAGATTAGAGTTTCTAGTAGGCCATCTGTCTTCTCCATTCACTGAACTTCCTCTCATGAAATCTCAGGAGTTGAGCCCTAAAATACTTAATCTAATCACATTAGAATACAAGAGTAGAATATAACCACCCTGCATCGATTCATGACTCAACTATTTCTGCAACAGCAGCTTCCTACTACAGATATTATATAATCAAAGCAAGTTTCTTCTCAACATCCCCTATTGTGATTAGCCAAAAATTAAACAACTGTACTGGAGAATTTCCTCCAGATAATATCATACCTATCCAAGAAATTAAACCATTGCATACAATCAGGCTTGTCAGATGTCAATCCCTAAAAGCATTCCATACTTCCACTTAGAATGGTCATCATGCTGAAATCCCATCACAAGTACATTCCCAAATTATTTCAACTCGACACTGGGTTGCCGAAAAAAATAAATGGGCGTCCTCACTCTCTCTCTCTATGAATTAGCAAAATCTTTATCAACTCCCTTCTCATCCCAAATGGTCCCTCTGCAGCTGTTTAAATATTTTGCACCAAGTGAAGGTGGCATGAATGTTAAGTGAAGGTGAAACAACGCGTCATCCTTTACAAGAAGTTCAATTACTCTTCAGATGTTTCTCCACTGCAGAGTTCCAGATAGCAACTTATTCATATTCTAAATCTTTCTGACGAGGATATGAAGTAGGCAATACCCAACTTGTACAACAGCAGAATATCAACAAGTGCGAAACCTGACACCCTAAAACCTTTACACCTGACACCCTAAAACCTTTACAAGTAATAATTTTGATTCTCATGAAAGAACCATTACAACAGTATCAGGTGCTGCTTCCGATCAGTATAACCAGAGACTAAAAATCAGGAATTGGAGCGTCATATCACATAAATGCTTCTGTATCCCCTCAAAATCTCTCCAGAGACCAGAACATAATATCAACACCTTTAATCTCCTTCGACTTCCTAATATATGTCGATGCACGAACAGATGAAAAAAATATGAAACAAGTCTTTTAACACGTGTGCTTCTTAAATTGAATTTATTTTAATTGATGTCAATTACAGCTAAATTTTTTGTGTCTAAATAGAAAATCAAACACTCTTATCAAGAAACAGAGAATGTGGACAATTTTGAACTCCTAAATGCACTTTTCAAACTATTATCTATTCCATTCATATTTCAACTTCTACAAAGGTCAGCAAAAGCAAAATGAAATTTATCATCTATCTTTCACTTACCTTCACAAAATTCCAAGTGCATACTACAAACTTACGTGTAAACAGGATCTTATGAAAAATAACACGAACCAAATTAAAACAAACAAACGCCCGCTTGAAGCAGAAAAAAAGGGCCATACATGATGAACATGCAAACAAGTCTTCTGACCAGCCGGAGTCGAGCCGTATATTCTGATCACTGGAACCTCGTTCACCTTCCCACCTGAACATAGTAATTTCGCACAACCTCAAACCACTGAAGAGTCCAAAAAGTAAACAGACGCAAAAAATTGGACACAGCACCGAGAGGCAAAGGCACTTCAAATTAAAACAAGAAAAATTCTATTTTCATGAATTCAGCCGAAAAAGTATATACTGAAGAAATTTACCATGGAAAGAACTGTAAGAAACGTCAAAGCCAGGAATTGGCGGCGCCATGTAGTGGTCGATTGAAACTATTCGAACACTAAATGCTTGGGGCTGAGAGTCCCCCATTTTCAGTTCTTGAATATTGCGTTCTCTTCTTTCTCAAACCTTTTCAGTTAATTTCCACCATCTTTGTGTTGAATTTGGCGCCGAGCAAAGATCGCGGTGGGTTTTTATATATTTGACAGCAAATTAAAGAAAGCAAGCGTACCATGAAAGCTTTGAAAATGTGAGAATTATATTACTTTTAGACCCTAAACAATATGATCTATTTCATTTCGATCCTAAACATTTGATTTCGATCCCCAAACAATTACCGCTTATCCCTAAATTGATATATGTAATTTTCAATTATTTTTATTGATTAAATGTTAAATTAGACGAACAATGATTTTTCTCGTTTAATTTAATGATCATTTAAAAAATATAATGAATATAGTAAAAAAATAATTAATAATGCATGGTTAGAACAAAAAAAAAGAGTATTTATTTTCTAAAAATTGAAACCGAATAAATGATATTGTTTAGCGATTAAAAGTTTTTAATTCTCCTAAAAATTCTTCATAAAACTCTAGGAAAGGAGTAGTATTAAGAAATGAATTATAAAAAAAGAAGAAGAAGAAGAAATTAATTACATTACTGCTCGGATACCCCTTGTATTAATTAAAAAGAGCAAAAAAAACTTTTATTGAAAAAAAAACTATAATTTATACACCCATGTAATAAGAAATGGAGCATAAAACCCCCTTAAAGATTGTGATACTATGCACACGCTTGTTGTGCGATTTTTCTCGATTTTAAGCATTAAATATTATTTTTATATATAAAATATATTAATTTATATATTTATATAAATATTAAAATACAATAATAATAATACAATTTTTTTTTTTCTTCCAATTCCCCGCACCTCCGCCACTCCTCCCCCTCCACTTCATCGATCTGCCTCGCCTCTATGACGTCCATAGGATTGTATACATAATTGAGAGACTAATTGGTAATTATTAAGAAAACTTACATTTATATTATAAATAAATTATATGTTGAAATTAAAATATATTAAAACTTGAACGGAGTAAATTGGAGTTCATTATAATATTTGGAAGCAAATTATATTAATGAAGATTTGTATTTCCAAAATTAAGAAATAATCTATGCAACTCGAACTTTTGTTCGTTTCCATTTCTCCCAAAGAGTCTCCTCCGTTAGTGAAAAAATACCTAAATATAGTATTAACATATATTTTTTCTCAATAAACCTAGGCTCTAATACAATTTTAAAGCGTAGGAGACTAGATTTGCGAAAATCAAACTTTTTGGAGCTGAAATGATATTGTTAAAAGATAATACATGGTATCAAAAGTGTCAAAACAAAAACTAAGATATCAAATCTATAACTTTTGTAAACTTTGGTATCAAATTTGCCATTTTAAGAAGTATGGTACCTGAATCGTAAAGTAGCCTAAAGTATAGTACCAATTTTGCATTTATCCCAGAAAAAAATATTGAATTAATAAAAAAGACGGAAAAAAGCGAAATAAAGACTGAGGTCATATGACAAATAGAATAGGAATTTAAAATTATATCAGTTTCATAGCTTTTTCTTTGAGGTGATTTGTATTTTTGGTTTTAAATTTAGTTTTAGTTCTTTTAGGCCACCTTTACTTCAATTGATTAGCAAAGATATTTGACATAATCCTTAGTAGTTTGGTGTTTACTTCATTTTCCAGATGCTTAGATCGCCTGAATTTGCGTCAAAATGTTGTTGGGGATTTTACTATAGTCCATTTGGTTGGATGAAAGATCTGCAATGGCGATAATAAAACTTGTCTACAATCTTTGCTGCCAAACATCAATACTGACAAAGACATTTCTTTTTTTTTTTTTTTATGTAGGATAATATGGTCTGTTCATTAATTATATGCTAGTTGATTGATTGATTGATTGCACATATAAAAATAATACAATCAGTCTTAATCCCTAATACAATAATTTACAGTAAACAAAAGATTAACCAGTCATGCACCTGGTAATCACTGCTATAGTCACGTTTTGATCAATCACATTTTAATTATATCTTTGAAGTGAAAGTGGCCTTAATTGTTAAAGATAAACTATAAGAATTTAAATAACAAGTAATTAAATAAAAAACCATAGAAAGAACTAAAAAGAATATGATATAATGGTATTGTTGTAAACATAAATATGTGTTTAAAACAAAATTAAATAAATCACTTAAAATTGTAGTAGCAAAGAGCAAGTTTTTTTAAAGTAAAATTCTAGTGCACGTCCTTCAGAATTATTGAATTAAAAGAAAATAATAATTACAAATTCAAACGTATTAGTAAGATAATTGCCGCTTCAAATTCAGATGCATAATTATTTATATATTTTTTTAATAGCATAATTGATTAGATATTTAAGAAAAACAGTGCTTTAAAAAATTAGTATCTTTCAGTATCAAGAGTTTGAATTTCAACATAATGAAAATATTAAGAGAATTGTTAACTGGTTGTTCAAAATTTTAAAATAATTAGTTTGATAGTAAAAACCTAGCTACATAAATAACTTTAATTAAGTAAAAAAATTGAGTAAAAACCAAAAAAAAATTCATTCTTATTTATTTTAATGACAATTACTCAAAAATATTGTTGAAATTAAGAAAATATACTTGGAACTTGATTTATTAAATTGTAAATTGACTGCAAATTTGTAATGTGAAACATGACAGGAAAATCGTATTTTTCGTCCATATAGTAAGATCTTTTTCAATTTAGTCCTATTTGTTACGATTTTTTTACATTGAATCTCATAAATTAAGAATTTTTCTAAATTTTACTTCTCACATGCACTTTCGTCCAATAATTAGAGGAGCCGTTGTCAGTCCCACGTGCATATATTTTTTACATTTCTCTTGAATAAAAAATATATATGAGGATTCAAATTGAGGAAATATTTTCAACTTATGCAATGCAATATGAGAAAATCAGACTAAAAAAAAAAAAGCTATAAACACTCAACATATTAGGTGGCCCAGAAAAAGGTAATGAGTTTGGCAATAAGATGTATATACTTCACTACAACCAACACAGTAGAAAAAATCTATTTTTCATAAAACTTTTTAATAAAAAATAAAATCAAAATTACAACTATATTTTTAAATAATTGTGGGAAAGTAATTGACTTAGTAATATGAATTAAACAAACAAAAATTGTTAAGAGAAAGAAATAGAATCAAGAAGACTGACAAACAATGCAATGAAACTATATTATCCAAGGACATTCCATAAAAAGAGTTTTTAACAGTTGCAGTTATTATAGTATAACCTGTATATATATCATACTTTTGATAGTAGGTTTTAACAGATTATTATTGTTAATTATATTTTTCAGAATAATTCAAAGTTTGCATGTTTATAATTTTATAACTATCTTCTAAAAGAATAATTAGAAAAAAGATAAATGTTACAATCACGGGCATATGCCTTTACTAGTTAAGTTAATGATTGGAAAAATTATATATGTATGGGAATAAATACCCAACCTTTTAGTAGAAAAGCATATTATCCTCTCCGTTGGACAGTGTAGTTCACTCACCCATTTTGCGATTGGTTTAGCTTTTTGGTCTATAACTGTCACTTCAATCCCTAATTATTAAATGAATCGCACATGTTTGCGTTGAAACTACATAAAATCCATGGAAGAAAACCTTCAATAAAACGATAGAAGCATGCTGCAAATATAAAGAAAGAGAAAGTGGTAATGTTTTTCAACTTTTATATTTAGTAAATTAAAGGTAAAAATAACCATTTACAAACCAAAATAGCTAAACCAATCGCAAAGTTGGGCAAATGAACTACACTGCCCAACGGAGGAAGGTAATATGCTTCTTTATTAAAATGTTGGAGAGGCTCTTTGCCCCCTTTTTCTTACAGGGGATTTTTTGCCCTTTTCCAATATTTCAAGGGGTAATTTGCATTTATCCGTATATGCATAGAAATGTAATGGTTGAGATGGAATGGTGGTAAAGGTATTTTTGAAAGAAAATACATATAAGCAAAATATGTATTCACTCCATGAGTTGATTGGCAACAAGGGATACGCCCTCAAAACACAATACATTCATTTCTGAGCATTAACAAAGCTTCTGACTTGTGTGCACCAGCGTCTCCCATATCCACACCCTGGTGAATGTAACCTGATCGTTTGAGGTGCAAGAGTATGCAAATAAGATCGCAATTTGCCTCTCAGGCCATTCAACCAGGGAACCTGTTTAAATCTAACTGGTAGGAAGAAATATATAAAACAACCCGACGAACAAAAACCTCATATCCCGCTCTTATAGACTAAATAGTACGATAACTGAATGTGGTATCACTCAAATCCCGCTCTTATAGACTAAATAGTACAATAAACCGAACCTGGTATCACATGAGAGATGTACAATCAAGAAGAAACTCGTGATGGCTTTAGATTTTCCCAATCAGATTCCTTCCCCGCAAAACCTGATGCTGCAAGCTGCTTCAGACTTCCCTCAATTTGATTTGCTGTTGCCAAATTATACAAAACAAAGAAACACAAATCAATCTGGAATTCAGAATAACAAGCCGGAGATACTGTTTAGTAAACGGAAAATTTGAAGTCCTAAGCCCTCCCTACACTTTGAAGAATTTTGGTAAAAAGGTTTCTGTAGGAAGGAGGTTGTTTCTCAAGATTCATAAACTTCATTTTCTAAAGTTAGAGGACTGGTGCACCTGGTGGTACTCTACTTTGGGTTTGGAGCTGTCCCCCTACCAATTATGCTTGCGCTCTCAACTTTCATCACCAACCTCGCTGAGCCTGAGATCTTGCAGAAGGATTACCTGCTGATTTCAGAAAGAAAAGAAACAGACATTTCTAGTTACGTGAGCAGAAAATAGGAATTTTTGTTCATATGTTAAGCTTAATGGATGAATCATGCTTTACCCTGTTGTGTTATTGCAAAAAGGCTTACAATGGTTAGCAAATTTTCGACACCTTACATGGAGTCTGATTTAGAAAGTGTAAGTGTTGCCATCGCTTTCACCTTTTGCTGAAAATAGCTAATACATTCTGCTTCTAATGACTAATCTAAAATTAAGCAGAAGATGGGGAAAAGCTAAAAGCACCATGTATTCTGCTTTTAACTGCTTAGGCATTGTTATCTGCCAGAAGTTCATCTCGTACAAGAATCACAAACTGGTGTGATGCATTTACATAGGGGCTTCGCGAGGAGTTACCCATAGAAATGCTATAACATACTAATATACAGAAATTCACTAATTTTCTTTTCAGTTAGGGGCAATTCTAAACCATACAGCAACTGTTCCTCCATTTAGGGGGAAAAAACAGAAAAACGAGTGTCGTGCTCAGCATTCAGAGTATATAGAAATATCTAACTAAAACTTCACTACAAAAAAGAAAGTTATCAACTCAAAACCAAACTGTAACAATAGCCATGTTATACATTTGTTCACCTTAAATTTGCTTCAATAAACCAGCAAGGCAACATTACAAGCTTTCAGGATGTTTACAATTCTGAAGGACAATCATAGCCGCGACTATTTCTTAGCACCTGCCACAGAAAAATTTAGACGAATCCTCTCAGTGATTTTCCACAAACAAAGCATAGTGATAGACCTAAAAAGTCATTTTGTGCTTAGAGGATCTCAATTCATATCGTCTCAGCTGAAAGATTTTTTTTTGGCTGTTACGTGTTTTAATCTTTATAAAGAATTCAATTTGGAATATCAGATCAATGGGTTCTGAATACTCAAAGATCAGCTGTTGACTCCTGAGATTAGAGGAATGATTTTTCGTTCAAGTAAACGAGTAAGTTCAAGATTCATTAGAAGAGAATTTGAACTTACAGATGGTACATAAAATGGTTGCAGTACGCACTTATGCTTTCAAATTTGCATGGTCCTTCATTATCCTGGCACATCAATCCCAAACTACCAGACCAGATTGAGGTACTGAGGTCGGAGTAGCACTTCAAACTGACCGTGAATGTCCCACATATATCATGACCTGAAGGGCAAAATAAAGAAGCCACTTCACTTTCACCACATGGTAACGTAGAATGTCCGATGTAAGAATTCATAACCTAAACATAGGTGTGAATACACAACCAATCAAATAAAAAGAGACAAGACTGCAGTTACCTAATCGTTTCTGGCACAGTTGGATGCAGATGCGAGGATCAGTACCATATCCTATGAATTCACGAAGAAGAGACATCCTAGGACATCACAAATATCATATATTTTATTCAAAAGACATTGGAAACAACAGCAATATGTAACTTGAATCAGTAATCACCCAAGGAAACAAGTAAATGAATTGGGTAAAATATGAAAAATAATTCTAAGCCTTGGAAGTCAATCACTTGAAGAGATACTTACATTTTGATTCAGGGAGATGGCCAACCGCCCACTTGAGTGATCAAGATATAGTGCTAAAGCATTTTCTTTCATATAGTGAAGTGATGAACATGAAATTTGAATACTGAAGAAGTGGTATCCAGGTCAATAAGGAGCAGACAAGCTGACTGGAACATCTTTTTGTCAAGATGTTCACCATGTAAAACTGTAACATCACTTGGTTGTCCTTGTCTTCAAATATAAGGAGACTTAAGCTCTTTGATCTGTTCATCCAGGTGACTCAACATGCTGTAAATTAAGTTTCTTTTTGGATGAGAACAATCTCCAGCTAAGAATATATTTTTACTTCTTCCCACTTCAATCCAACTACAACCAGCTGGCTTTTTCAGGTCCCTCATCTTCATCAGCCTTCTCATCTCTGATACCCCATCCCATCGGGCATCCGCAGCATATAGATTTGATAAAACAACGTAATTTCCAATGTCATCAGTTTCAATTTTTAAAAGGTGATCAGCCACAACATTACCCATATCTACATCATGGTGGGTCTTACAAGCACCAAGAAGTGCGCCCCAGATATTCGAATTTGCTGCAATTGGCATTTGATTTATAAAGAAAAATGCTTCATTAATGCGGCCTCCTCGACCAAGTAGATCTACCACACAAGCATACTGTTCGATGCTCGGGTTCATATGATGCACCTGATCTATCGAACTAAAAATCATCAAGCCCTCATTAATAAGACCAGCATGACGGCAAGCAGACAAAACTGCAGTTATTACAACATGATCTGGTTTGACACCACACTCAAGCATATAGTCAAAGACCCTAATAGCTTCTTTGCCCATTCCATGCATTGCAAATGCTCCAACCATAGCTGTGAACACAACAAGGTCTTTCTGAAGAGTTGATTGGTAGAGTTTATATGCACTACTTATGCTTCCACATTTTGAATACCCATCTAGAAGAGCTGCCTCTAAATGAGCATCCTCAAAACAAGCCCTAACTACATATCCATGGCACTGCCTCAGAAAATGAGCTGAAGCCACTTGACCACAAACAGGAAGGATGCTCATGATAGTCATAGCATCAGGTCTGATTCCATGGGACTGCAACTCATGAAACAAATTGAGAGCCTCACTAGGACACTCATTCTGAGCATAACCCCTCACCATGAGATTCCAAGTCGTAAGATCTCTCTCTGACATCCTCTCAAATATTATATTTGCATCATAATACGAACCATAAGTCAAATATCCTGAAATCATCGAATTGCAAGTAACCACATTCCTCTTTCCGGATAGGTTCTCAAACATTTTTGATGCGTACTCCATATTTCCAGATTTTGCATATGCATCAAGCAATGCATTTCCAAGAGTGGGTTCACCATCACTAAGTAAAAGATTCGCTCTCAGTGAAAACCCGTGAGCTTCTTTAACATTCTTTACTCTGGAAAGGCTAGCACAAAACTGCACCACAGTTAAGATAGTAACTGCATCAGGTTTCATACCATCCACAAACATCCTAGATAAGAGGTCAGCAAACTGTTTCTCTAGTAGATTTACCCCAAACGCATCAAGCATAGTATTCCATGAGATCAAATCTTTTTGGGGAATAAGAGAAAATGTACGGAATGCTGCTGCCACATAGCAACATTTTGCATAAAAGTTTATCAGGGCATTTCCGACGGATGTATCCTCATGTAGAGCAGGATGCCGCAAAACATATCCATGTATCATCTTTCCCACTTGCAGATTACATAACTGGGTACAAACAGGAAGAATGCTTATCAGAGTTACAGCGTCCAGTCCAATATTCTTCTTATTAACAAACTCATGAAAAGCCTCTAAAGATTTCCACCATTGACCATTTGAAGCATAGCCAGCAATAATAGTGTTCCAGGAAACCAAGTCTCTGAGTTTGATCCTTCCAAATAAAGATTCTGCCTCTCGTATTCGTCCAATTCTCAAATAGAAGCTTAAAAGAGCATTAATTATCATAATTTCATTTTCCAACTCTGTACGTCGCAACACATAACAATGTATCTCTTTGCCCAATATGTGACCAAAAGTATCTCCAAAACCAGCACAGATTGGCAGAATATTTGCAATGGTGGCATAATTAGGTAGGACTGGCCCTTTAATCATCTCATGGAAGAGTTCAAATGCATTTTCCACAAGCTTATTCTCAGCCAAACCTGCAATTACTGCATTATATGAAACAACATCTTTATCAGCAATTCCACGGAAAATAGCAGATGCATCTAAAACAAGTCCACATTTTGCATACATTGACACTAGAGCATTTCCTACCAGTGTCTGTGTATCCATTCCAGACTTTATCGCATATGCATGCATACTCTTCCCAGCACCCTGAGTGCTGGAGCGCGCGCAGACGGGAAGAAGAATCGCAAGCGAGATAGCACTTGGTCTCGGATCCATTGCAGCATGGAGCATATTGAACAATCTCATAACCTTATAATCATGAAACCTTGAACCCGCAAACCCGGATAAAAGAATGTTCCAAGTGACTGTATCATGACCATTCAATTCACCAAACAATTTCTGGCAATCTTCAAGAGCTTTGCACTTAGCATACATGTTCAGCAAAGCTTTTAAAACAACCGGGCACGAATCATGCCCTTGTTTAATGACATGACTATGCAAAGATTTTCCCAAGTGGGTATCTGACATTGCAGCACATGATTTAAGAACATCAGCAAAAACTAGAAAACTGGTCTTAGAATTCGTCAAATAATGTGTCCTCTGAAGCACCAAGGAGAGGGCCTCACTCATTCTACTCATAGTTGTCAAAGGCGGAGCGCCGAAGCGAGGGTCTATAGAGGCCTCGCCAGGCACGCCTTTTGCGACCGAAAGTTACCCTTTGAAGAAGCCTAATTGGGTCAGTCCAACAAAAAATCAGCACATACCGATGGTTTCCCCTCCTTGGATGATGTGGCGGCCGCCCACAGCGCCTTGTTACCTCGTCTTTCTTCGGTTCTTTCTCCCCTCTTCCACTCTTTTCTTCTCTTCTGTTCTTCTTTCCCCCCTTCCCTGCTCAGCTATTCCCTTTTTGCTTCAATACTGCCGCCATTTGGAACCCATTTGGAACAATATTACCAACAAGACCCGAAAGCCTCATGCCGAATTTAATCTCTCTCTATCCAAGTAGCATTCTCCCTCAAACTCACGATTCTCTCCCTCAAACGAGGGGCTGCCCCACGACCTTAGAAGAAGAGGTCCAACAAAACAGCCCAATAAGGAGTGTTGAATTAAAACTCATGACAAGACACTCCCCATGTGGCGTACATGTAGGCTGTCTCCGTCAAGACGCCTCCCCCCCCCCTCCCCATGGCATCATTGGCATGCACGAAGGCTGTTGAGTATGTCTTAAAGAAGAAATTGAGTTCAAGAAGGTTTCCCCAATAGGTTGGATTCCTAAGTTAAAAAGACTCCTTTACTGTTTGGAGTTCCCTTGACGAAGAATTCCACCCAACACGAAAATAGAACCATTTCAGCAACAAATTAAGAATAAGATTATATTAGAAGCCTATCTGAATAAATTTTATCCATTATCTTCGAGATTAAAGACAACTTGTAGAGTCCAACTTCGAGAGCGCATCCCCTATAAAACAAGTCAAGTCCCCAAATGAAGACACTTTTTCTAACTTTGAATTCCTGCTGCTACTTTGTTAATTTGCTCTCTAATTGCATTTCTAAAATCGGTTCACTCACGAAGTCGTTCATTTTATCCTAAAATCGATACTAACTTTATTGGAATACAAGCTGTTGCAGCTAAAAGTGGTGATAATGATGCTGAAGCTGCAGTTTATCTTCTGGATGCCGGATGAAAGAAGAAGCGTTCTTTTCTTTGTAAAAATGTTACTTCATTGTTTCATTTCTTATAAACTATTACACGTTAGCATTATTACTTAGGTGGTTAGAGGGAGCAATTGAGATTAGGCGGCAGTTTATGTGTATTTAAAGCAGGACAGGTGTTCATCTTCTTCAATAAGAAAATTAACAGAACCCAGATTTTTTACTCATGGCTCTCTGCAATTTTTGCTTTGCTTTCTTCTCCATTTCTCTTCATGGTATCAGAGCCTTCTTTTGAAGGTCTCTGCATACCGCGCGCACTCAATTGACGATCGATTAACGGTATCAATGGCGGAAATTCAAGCGACGATTGCTTCGAATAGTAGAATTCGAACAGATCTCGAGAGTTCTCCATCGATTGAGAACTCTGGTCTGAATCTGGTTTTAGCTCCTCTTATTGGAGACAACTATCTGGTGTGGAGTAGAGCAGTGAGGTTTGCTCTAGGAGCTAAGAAGAAACTTAGCTTTATCGATGGAAGATCAGTTCGACCAGCCGATAGTTTAGAAGAGCCGGACGAATGGATTCGGATCGATTGCATGATAATTACTTGGATTTTGAACTCAGTTTCGAAAGAGATCGTAGATGCTTTCATTTACGCTACCTCAACCAGGGCCTTGTGGTTGGAGTTTGAGGCGAGGTATGGCGGTAGTAACGGACCGATGATTTACAATCTCGAAAGAGAAATCTCTTCAATCTCGCAAGGTGATATGTCTGTAACGACATATTTTACAAAAATCAAAATGCTATGGGATGAACTCATATGTTTGGATCCTTTACCAGTTTGTACTTGCACTGCACATAGACAAGTAGCAGATAGAGAGGCATCGCGTCAACTAATGAGGTTTCTAATGGGATTGAGCAGTGTTTATGAACATGTGAGACGTTAGATCTTGTTGATGGAACCACGACCACATGTTCAGAAAGCCTTTGCAATGGTTCTTCAGGTTAAGAAAGAGCTGTAAGTGCAAGTGCATTTACCTGATACAAACAATGGAGTTGTGTATCAATTGCAATACAGAGACTCAAGGAAGGATAAACGAGCTATGTTTTGTGAACATTGCAGGAAGTCAGGGCATCTTAAGGAGACTTGCTTTAAATTACACAGCACTCTGGAATGGTATAGAGATTTGACTGAAAAGAAACGAAAAGGAGTAGGAAGGGGCAGAGGATTTGTTGCTGCAATTGAAGCCATAACTGAGCAGAGCAGTCAACTTCAAATTGCTCCTAAGCCTAATCTAGCAGACCTTCTATGGACTGAAATTAGGAAAATGATGATTGAAGAAAATACATCACCACATCAAATGAGAACTCCATTGGACAACAACATCAGAATAAATTTTTCGAGGCTTGAAGAGTTAGACGAAGCAGCAGGTAATCCCTATTGCTTTAATGTTATGGATTGTGGTTCTTGGATTGTGGATACTGGTGCTACAAGGCATGTGTGTGCTGATTTGAGACATTTCATACACTACCAAACACCTAATTCAGAAACAAAAGTTCATTTGCCTGACGGATCCACACAGAAAATAGCTCACATAGGGACAATTAAACTTTCTGACCACATCATTTTGCATCATGTTTTACATATTCCCACATTCTCTGTAAATTTGCTCTCAGTCAGTCAACTTTGCCAAGACCTACCTATTACATTCCAATTTCTAAACTCTGGATGCATTTTGCAGGACCTCAGGACTAAATAGAGTTTGGCAATAGGAAAGCTAGTAGGACAACTTTATTTCCTCGATCACAATTCATTCTCTGTAAATACTGCTTTGAATAATACTGTGTCTGTCAATGTAGCTTCATACTCTGTATCGCATTCTAAAACTAATGAAAGTGCCTCTCTATGGCACATGAGATTAGGACACTCTTCTTTGATGCGTTGACACATGTTCCTTCCATAAAGTTCAAACAGGTTGTTAACTCTTCTCCTTGTGATGTCTGTCATTTCGCTAAACAACATCGTCTTTCTTTTATCTCTAGTACTTTTCAGGCTATTTCGTCTTTTGAGCTCATTCATGTCGACATCTAGGGACCTTACAAACAATCCACTCCATCAGGATATTCTTATTTTTTAACTTTAGTAGACCATTACAGTAGGTCCACCTGGACTTTTCTCATGCAATTCAAATCTCAAGCCATAGATTATCTCAAATCTTTCATTACTATGGTGAATACACAATTTGATAAATTAGTTAAAATAATTCGCACAGACAATGGGGCAGAATTTTTGAGTGAGAATTGCCAATGTTTGCTTGATACTCATGGGACAATTCATCAAAAATCTTGTTCCTACACTCCCCAACAAAATGGGATTGTAGAGCACAAACACAAACATCTTCTATCTGTTGCTAGAGCCTTATTATTCCAGACTTCACTTCCTGACAAATTTTGGGGGGATTGTGTACTCACGGCTACTTATCTTATCAATCGGACACCCTCTAAATTGCTTAACTGGCTTACTCCATATGAACTTCTTCTTAGTCAACCTCCTTCTTATGCTCATCTATGAGTGATTGGTTGCCTTTGTTTCGCAGCCGATACAAAAGGGCTTCAAAAGGGCTTCTAATGTTATTCTAAATGTGTCTTCCTTGGTTATCATCCCGGACAAAAGGGCTTCAAATTGTTTGATCTTATTTCTCAGACATATCTTGTTTCCAGAGATGTT
Organism: Sesamum angolense; assembly: GCA_034509725.1. NCBI lineage: Eukaryota > Viridiplantae > Streptophyta > Magnoliopsida > Lamiales > Pedaliaceae > Sesamum > Sesamum angolense. The sequence goes on along the minus strand of JACGWL010000003.1, from coordinate 15,140,115 downwards.
GTATTCTATGAAAATGTCTTCCCTTTCTTAGATTCTCCTACTAGCCGTTCTAGTTGTCCTCTCCCTATAGTCTTGGATCCCATAGATGAATCCATACAGTACCCTGCTTCCCCTAGTTTCCCTTCTCCTGTTGGGTCTCCTACACCTCATACCACTGATTTTTCACCACCAATTTCTGATCCTATCACTACCTCCCCTGTTCAACCATCTTTGTTACACCCTCACCAAGCTCCTAGACGCTCCACTAGACATATTTCCAAGCCTCAATGGCTGACTGATTTCATTTGTCATTATACTACTCAATCTCACATAACTGACCTCATGCCATCATACGAATGCTTTTTAGTGCTTTATCCACTTTGCAGGAACCTCAATCATATAAACAGGCAATTGGGAAGCCTGAATGAGAGATGCCATGCATCAAGAGTTGCTTGCTCTTGAAAAAAATCACACTTGGGAGGTCACTACTCTTTCTCCAGGGAAGAAAGCCATTGGATGCCGCTGGGTGTATAAGCTCAAATTAAGGGATGATGGGAAGGTGGAGAGATGCAAGGCACGCCTTGTTGCTAAGGGGTACAACCAGGTGGCAGGAGTGGACTATGTTGATTATTTTTCACCGGTAGCCAAAGTTGTGATGGTACGTTTGTTTTTAGCTATTGCTTCAGCTCACTCATGGCCTTTACATCAGCTTGACGTAAACAATGCATTTCTCCATGGTTATTTGGATGAGGAGATTTTTATGCTTCCCCCGAAAGGTTATGATGTTCCACAGGGTCATGTGTGCAAGCTGAAGCGCTCTCTTTACGGCTTGAAGCAAGCTTTTCGCCAGTGGAATCAGGAATTTACATCCCAGTTAGTGGCCTTTGGCTTTACTCAGTCATCTCATGACCATTGCCTCTTCATCATGGGTTCTGAAGATATTTTTTGTGCTATGTTGATTTATGTGGATGACGTTTTAATCACAAGTCCTTCAGTCTCCTTACTTACAGACGTAAAATCTTACCTTGATGGACTGTTTACAATTAAGGATTTGGGTGTTGCTCGTTATTTCATTGGTCTTCAAATAGCTCGGTCACCTACTGGAACTAGTGTGATCCAAACCAAGTACATTAATGATATTGTTCGAGACACGGGTCTTATGCACGCCAAATCTGTTACTACTCCATTTCCTCAACACATTAAGCTCTCGACCACTGGAGGGGCAGTCCTTTCGGACCCTGAACCATACCGACGCCTTGTAGGAAGGCTTCTTTATTTGGGTTTCACAAGGCCTGATTTCTCTTATGGTGTCCAATAGCTCAGTCAATTTCTACAACACCCATGTGAGAGCCATTGGCATGCTGCACTTCATGTCGTACGTTACCTGAAGGGGACTTCAACCACTGGTCTTTTCTTCCTGTGTTCCAGTTCCTTCCAATTGCAAGCCTATTGTGATGCCGATTGGGCCTCTTGTGTTGATTCTCGTAAGTCTATTTTTGGTTTCTGTGTCTTCTTTGGGACTTATCTTATTTCATGGAAATCGAAGAAACAGGCTACTGTTTCTCGCTCTTCAGCTGAGGCTGAATATCGTAGCATGGGTGCAACGGTATGTGAACTCTTGCGGATTTCCTACCTTCTACAAGATTTTGGTATTCCTCTGCATACGCCCATTCCTTTGTTCTGTGATAATAAAGCCGCATTACACATCATAGCCAATCCCGTATTCCATGAATGGATGAAACATTTAGACATTGATTGTCACATTGTTCGCAATAAATATAAATTGGGATTTGTTGCTCCTTCATTTGTTCGTGGCAAGGAGCAGATTGCAGATATCTTTACTAAGAGTCTTCCTGCTTCTACCTTCCTGTTTCTCTTGTCCAAGTTGGCCTTGTTTTCCCTTGATCCAAGTCCACTTTGGGGGGGAGGGTGTTGGAATACAAGCTGTTGCAGCTAAAAGTGGTGATAATGATGCTGAAGCTGAAGTGTCTTCTGGATACCGAATGAAAGAAGAAGCGTTCTTTTCTTTGTAAAAGTGTGTTACTTCATTGTTTCATTTCTTATAAACTATTACACGTCAGCATTATTAGTTAGGTGGTTAGAGGGAGCAATTGAGATTAGGCGGCAGTTTATGTGTATTTAAAGCAGGACAGTGTTCATCTTCTTCAATAAGAAAATTAACAGAACCCGGATTTTTTACTCATGGCTCTCTGCAATTTTTGCTTTGCTTTCTTCTCCATTTCTCTTCAAACTTGAGCGACAGAGTGCTAACAATTTATTTTCCAGGTTCTGTTTCTTAGGTTCATGTATCCGTCGGCCCAAGCTCAAATTACAAGTTCAAGATCGTTGGACCCGTACTAAAATCGCACGTATCAGAAAGTATGAAAAATTATGGTATAAACCCTCGATAAATAGAGTATGATAACATTTGCGTTGTGGCCAAGCAAAAAGAAAAAAGAAAAAAAGTGTTTTTTCAGTAAAATTTATAATTTTTTTTATAGAATTTAGATTAAATATATATATTTTAAAATTATTGTCTTCAATTATGAAATTGAAAACAAAAAGAATTAAAATAGATTTTTTTAATGTGTTGAATAAACTAAAAGCGAAATATGTTCTTACATACACAAATTCCCGCCTAATTTTTCCTCTAAAATTGCGTTGATTTTTAGTTTTAACAATCAACTTAACGGAGGGTACTCAGGTGGATGAAAACTAAAAATTTTGAGTACTAAGTTTGATAAGTTGGAAACCCAATGTACTAAAATGAGAAATTGGTATACTTTGGGTATGAAAAGTAAAATAATCCCGTTTTAAAATTTAAACATTATGTCAATGTAAATGTTAATGAACAATAACAATAATAATTTATTATCTAATTTAAATTATTATTCTACTAAATCGAAAATAATTTTAATTTAAATTTCAACTAGTATATGTATTGACACTGAAAATTTAATACTTTTATTTTTTACTATTTTTAAAATTTTAAATCAATTTCTTTATCATTTTCAAACTTTTGTTTTTCTTAAATAAAATTTTAATTTATTAAAAAGATAATGGGCTACGTCAACGATCCTGTTGCCGTCGCCCAAAATTCCTATTTGGGCAAGATGGGCGACCGCTGTGTTGCGGCCGTCCAGGCTAGGGGGCAACGTCGTCGACACTCCCCTCTGTGTTGGGCGGCGAGAGGAAAGTGGGGTTGGGGGCAGGTGGAGGGGGAACAGGTGGTGAGGGGTGGGTGGGCGGTGGGTGGAGGGGCCTGGTAGTCGGGGTAGGCATTGAGTGGGTTAATTTTATTATTTTTTATAAATAATATTTTATATTTTATAATTATAAATGCAATATATATCAAAATTGATTACATCTTAATTCTTAATAATTTAGATCTAAAGGTTGAGATATATTGATTAAATCTTACAGTTGTTATGCGATAAAAAAATTCAATGGTCATGAAAAATAAAAATAATATATAATTGATAAGGGCATAATGGTCTTTTGATAGAAAATTTTACGTTGTTAGCTTCAATTGATAAGAGCACTTGATGTGTGCAAAAAATGTATGGGTCCAACGAATATGCACTATTGTTTAAAGCTTGAGCTAAAGCAGAAGCGAATGCAAATGCTGAATGGGGAACCTGCAAAAAAGGCATTGATACTCCAACACCTAAGTTAATATCGGATTAATCAAGATGAAATATAGCAAAAAGTAAGTGAATTTAATTAAGAATTAGGATATAGTGAATAAAGTTGGTGAAAGTGTAAGAAAACATGATAATATACTTAAAGAGAGCTTAAGGGATAGTTTAGAGAGTAAGAGAGTGCGAGGGGAGTCCTCCGTATTGGAGGACTAAACCTGTATTTATAGGGGGTGCCCCCGTCTGCTGGGGGTGTATTCCACTCCCAAGAATCTTGCGAAAATTGATTGGGATGGTTGAAATAAGGGATAAATTCTCCTTATTTGTAGCTGAGAATGCTTTAGTAGGAGTCCTCTTTGTCATGGGAGACCCCTCGTTTGCAAGGAGTCCCACCGCCACGGAGGTCCTCCTTGCTAAGGCTGATGTGGTCCAGATTTTTTTTTTGGACCAGCTTATTTTTATGCACATCAACTATAATTAATTTACTCAATTCCATCGAGCTTATTAACCAAATGCTTACATGTATTGGTGTTTAATTAAAATACATAATAACGAGAAATTGATAAAAAAATTCATAGAGATATTCGAAAACTATTTAAAAATATTAGAAAATTATATTTAAAAAATATTATCGTTATTAAAAAAGAAAATGAGATTTTTGTAATAATTTAGTTAAGGGATGTTGTAGAGAACGATAATTATAAAGAAATGAGGGGTTTGATAAAATGAATTCTTGTGAGTTAATCTATAAATTAAATATATACCTAAAAAACTTAGAAAGTTTATTTATTTAAAAGAAAATAGAACGGATAGTTGATTTTTTTTATATAAATAGGATATTAAAAGATTTGTGGAAAATATATGAATATCATATATATTTTATTTAGAATTTATGATATTTACAATATATGTATTATATATATATATATATTATAATTTACTATAGGATACGAAGATAAAGAAGAGGGTTGGGTTGGTCTTTGCATTAACATAACCATTTGATATTTGTGATAAGTATAGTTAATTTAATTTATATATATGGATATATATATATTTATATATTATTGTGTTGTATATTCAATTGTGAATTATTATTTATTTATCTGAATTGTTTTGTTATTCTATGGAGTTATTGTTATATGCTTATATGAGGTTATTGTTTAAGAAAAATGGATATATATATATGGATGTATACGAACTTGTATTACATACTTTGATTATTAATTATCGGTTATTTGTTGGAATACGTTGTTATTCTATGAAGTTGTCGTTATGTGTCATTCGCGATTATGTGTGTAAAAATTGATGGATTATTGTGTTATGTTATATTTGATGGTTGAATGGATTGGGCGATGACTTGTCGATGGAAAACTAATTGTTGGTTGAAACTAAATGATGAAAACATTGATGGAAATATTGTGAATTGAGATGAAAAGATAGCTTATCTAATAGGGGGTGTATTCAATTTATGATGATTTAATTGATGAGGAGCTGTGGACTGTCATGATGATGTGATTGATGACGAGATATATGATATGAAAAAATAATAATATAAAGTTAGGTACCATGGAACGAAGGGTACCGGGGTATTTCGGGTTGGCGGGGATATCCTATGCTGAGAGCTACACACTGGGGGTGGTGTGTGGATGCCATATTTATTGTGATATCCTATGTTGATATTGCTACACACTTGAATGGTGTGGGGATATCAACATTTCATGGGTATCTTATATATGTTGTATATTATATGATACTGATTGAGATATTGATGGCCGACAAAACCATTGAATGATTGTACCACCGCTTGGGTAAACAGGGCCCTAAGAATATAAATGATAACGTTATATGTGATGTCGTGGACTGGTATATGATAGTGGGTATATGGTACTTCTTTTCTCTGTTGTTATTATATGACAAATATTTATTAATTGGTGTAATTGTATTGTACTTTACTTGTTGCATCTCTCTCTATATATAGACTAATTGGCTATACTTATTGAGTTGGCGACTCATCCCATGCCACGTACTTTTTTTTTTTTGTCGAAGGAGAGACCATAGTGACTGGAGTATCGCCTGTATTAATAGGTGGGTCAACAGTCAAATTTTGAGTTAGGAGCTCTAACTACATAATTACTTATGCATTAGATTTTCAGTGAATGTGTATTTAACATTCTGTAATAACTAGAAACTTCACTTTTCTTCTTTTCTTATGTTCATAAATACTAAGGTTGGGGGTTGAATATAAAATTTTGATGGCATACGTCATTCCATGAAGTTTATATAATGTATTAGTGAAAATAAAAATTATCTTACCAGGTTAAATGATTATTTCTTATGAGATAAACTGTAACTATGTAGGGGGTGTCACAATTGCAATATCGAATAGATCAATTTCCAAGTAAATGATCAACTGGCTAGAAAAGTTTTGAGTAGGCCTGTTGATTGGCGGTTATTATCTTATTTTGATCTGGATTTAGTAAATATTGTAGTTGTTGTTCATATATTTTATCCAAATCTTATATGTAGAATATTCATTAGATCTTATCCATTCTATACCCAAAATAATTAGGTCTGATATGGATCTTATACATATTAAGATGAATATAATAATTATACATATTTCTTTATAATGATACCACAAAAATATTTACTAAAATAGTTTATTAAAAATTCTATGACCTTGCTATCGATAAAATAAATTAAAAATTATTTGAATTTTTAACATATACAATTAAATATCGTTGAAATATATATAACGATCTTGACTTTGTTCAAATACTGAATCGTTATTAATCAATTACACAATGGACATAAATTCGATATAGGAACGCAAAATTAAAAAATAAGTACAAAAAATTATGAAAATCACATTTTAACTTTAGAATGATTCTCTTTACCAATTTAAAATTGCGTTTAACTTTCATTTCATGAGTTCTTTACAATTCAAATCAAACAAGTTTTATTAGTCCCATATATTAGTTGAGCTTGACATATCACTTCAATTCAAATTAATTTTATCAAAAATTTAATTCAGAATTGTTACTGTGAAAATAAGATGAAAAACTCCAGCAATTTTTTTTCTTCAAAATATCAATACGCAAAATGGAATGGGTTAAATACACAATTGCCCCCTGAATTATTCTTTATATAATATTTACTCCCCTAAATTAATAAATGTAACACTTAACCCTCTAGTGGGACAAAGTACACTTCATGCCTTAAGTAATTATATTATTCTCAATATATTATAGTATTTTGCACATTAAATCATCACCAAATTATTTTATGACTTAAAAAAACTTTTATTAAGTGAGAGTTTAAATTGAGAGTGAACTAATAAGCTAACAAATATAATATCCCAACAACTAATATATACTTTTGAAAATAAATTGATAATATATATATATATATTTACATGCTTAACCAAAATTTAAACACTTTTAGGAAATAGATTAAAAAATATATTTTATCATATTTTTTAAGAAAAATATTTAAAAATAGATATGTAATTATTCATTTTTATCTATAAAACTAAATAGCTAATAACTTAATTTTATTACCAAAGTAATAAATAAATTTACATGATTTTTTTATTTATTATACTTATTCATTCATTAATTTTGAGCATGTAAAATATTTCAAATTATAAAATAAATACACACAAAAGAAAATATTTTAAGTTAAGTAATGATGATATAATACATACACAAAAACTTGCATGTAAATTTATTTTAATTGGGATATTTATTTATTGTGTATGTATTATACATATTAACTTAGTACTTTATTTTTAATTAAATTCTTCACTTATTAGAAATTCTTTTTAGTTAGAAAATTTAATGTCAAAAATTACTCAAATATATTGAAATGAATATAATTTTTGTCCAATCAGGAATAAGTGTTATATTTGTTAGTTTAGGGAGAAAAATGCTATATCAAAGATAGTTAGGGGGGCAAAGTGCATTTAGCCCAAAACAATTAATAAACTATGTACAAAAATTTAAGAATTTTAGATGACGTCTAGTAAATCTAGTCGATTAATTTATTAAAAAAATACAAATTCAATGATTTTAAGTTAAAAATATTTATTATTTTTTAGAGGAGTAGATTTTACCCATTCAATGTCCATATTCGCCGATACTTTAACATCTGGACTCTATACATACTCAAAATGCTTATTTCAATGGGTATAGATCTGAGTTCATATCTAATATAAAAGTAATGAGTCCGAGTTTATATATTAGCCATTATCATAAATTCGGATCTGAGTCTGAATAATTAATGTCCTCCCATTATTAGGTCTATTTGGGATATCTTATCTAGAAGTGCACATTTTACAATATTTTTTAATATTTATGGAGCAAAGAACTTAATTTACATCGAGCTGTATTTATATTCTCTGTGGATTTTTAATCATAATTTATATTTTTATTTTGCTTCATACATCAATTTGTGTGTACGTATTAAGTGTATCCACCGAACATGATGACTGGTAGCAAATAAATTTTGTTCTTGAGATCTACAACCAGATTCTTAATATATATTAATGTGTGTGACCCATCCAAATGCGTTTTCAATTGATTTAAAATATAAATAATATAATTTTCATTATTTTAAAATAAATATTTTAGTCAAATAAATAAAATAGTATTAAATAAATAGAGGTTGTGAGTAGTTATTTAGAGAAAATGGGGAAGAAAAAGAAACATAAAAGTTAAGGGGGGAGAGATAATTGGGAGTTGAGGAAAGGATAAAAATTAAAAAAAAATTGCTAAATAATTTAAAAAATAAAAAAATGACAGACTAAATAAAATTAGACATGAAATAGGTGCTCGCCAATTATAACTAGACTAGAAATTGCAGCAAGCAGTACCTGCGCACATAATATTAATAAAGTTTTTTATTTAATCAAAACTCATAATTTTTCTTAAATATTAGAGTTTGTCATTACTTTACAACTTCACATGTAAAAAATTGACTAATAACTTTTTCTAATGCATTAATTATCAATACATATTTTACTTAAATTAAATTAAAAATAAAAATTTATACAATATATATATATATATTATATTAATAGCGATGATTCTATTTACATGAAACACAAATACTAATATGTTGCTAGAACTACATAGCCCACAGATTTTTATGCCAGTCTGCCCGACCAAGATGGGGATGATACAAGGCTTGGTTCCCAGCCTTATCAGTGAAACCATGACGTTTTGGTACGTGTATCTCGTAACAACTCAAGCCTAAGGATGACCTTGACATTGTTCACCGCTATGACAGAAAGATTGGTCTTGCCCACGAATGGACCAACCTTGATCATCATAGATTTGGCCACACTAGCAATAGGTTGTGCGGCTAAGTTAATTGCTTTCACTCGACCAACTCCTTTCTCCAATACGAGCACGACTCTCTCCACTTTGGCGCTTGCAAGGTAGTTGTGAGTAGCTCCCGTGTTGATCATGGAACGGATTGGCTTGTCATGAATCTTCAGATCAACAAACAGTAACCCTTCCTTCTTAGAAGTTTGGGGTGTTAATATGTTTCCTCCCCATAACAACTCTCAGTTAAAGTTGGGGCACTCTTCCCTGGCTTGGGTGGTATCGTCTTCTTTGCAGCCACCTAATGGGACAATTGTTGCACCATTAAGAGATGACACCCAAGTTGTCCTTGTCATCTTCAGATTCATTCTTACAACTCATAGATGCTCGTGGCTCCACTGGCTTTGCGGGCGACGCCTTGTTAGTAAAGGTTGTCAGCACGTTCAACAACTGTTTCTTTGGGCAATCCTGATATTGATGCGGGCGGTCACACAGGAAATATGTGCTCTTCTATGGCGCCCCTTGTTTGTTCTCCTGGGGCTCCAGCAGGGCAGCTTGCTCAACGAACAGCTAGGTTCTGTCCTGCTGGAGGATTGCCATTGGAAGGCCTAGGGAGGCAAACCCCTGAGGCAACAAAATCCCTTGTTCTGCTGAAGTCGCCTAGTCAAGAAGGACTTTTGCTGGACACGTAGACTAGTAGGATAAGAATGAAGATTTATCCATTGACAACTGCCTCCCTTACTCTACGAGGATGGCAGAATCCCCCCTCCAAGTCGGCTAACCTTCTCTATAAATATAGATTTAGTCCCTCTATGCGAGGGAGGACTCTGTTAAGCTCTAACAAGCATTCCTTACTACTTCTCACCGATATTACAAATTTTTCACCAAATTTTATTTCGGTGCATATTCAATTTTCTTTTGTGGTATCACTCTGTCTAGATATGATACTAACTTGGGTGTTGGAGTGCTAATGTTACTTTTGCAAATTCCCTTTCTTGAGTCTAGCGAGCGCTTCAATCGAATTTCAGTGGGAATGTGTAGACTCCAGTCGGGAGGGGGTCTCCCCCTCCCCTATAAATACAGGTTTATTCTACCATATGGAGGACACCTTCAAGACATCTTTAATATACCCCCTAATACCTTGCTCACTCTCTAGACGTCTTCCTCACGTCTCTCACACCTCTTTTACTCTCTAAATCATTTCTCACTCTCTAAACACTCTCTAAGCACTCCACAATCACGTATCAAGTGTTCATATACTTCTACACGTATATTATTCACCATATCTTGATTTATATCACATTTATCTACTTTTATCTTCATATTTCTCGAAGATCCAATACTAACTTGAACGTCAGAGTCCTAATGCCGTTTTTGCAGGTTCTCCCTTCAAGATTAGCATTCACTTCGGCCCAAGCTTTGAGCGATTGTCCAAGCCCATTGAACCCGTGCATTTTTTGAACGCATCATTGTCGCTGTCTGTAGGAACATTGATCTAAGGCAAGAGATCTATGGAATCTACTAACAACGGAGATAGCACCTCCTCCGGAAGGATGGTCCCACGTTAAGGCCCTACTTCAGTGGCCCCACCATTATCATTACTTAATTCTAATGTTCCTACTAGTTCACTATTCAATGTGTAGAGACCCTTGCGACAGGGTGTCTCCTTAGTGGGAAGGTGGGAGCACTCTTCCCTACAAGAAGGTGCCCCCAGAGACTATAAGCACATTGAAAAGCTTGAGCAGGACGTCTTGAACCTGAAAAGGTGTGTCTTTAGGGTCCCCCTAGAGAAGCAGGAGAGCACCCCATTCAGCGAAGAAATCTTGGCAGACAAACTCCCCCTCAACAGGAAAGAGCGCAACCTACCGGTGTACGACGGATCCATGGATCAGCAGGATCACCTCTCTGGCTTTGAAAATATTGCCCTTCTCCATCATTACATTGGTGGGTCAGGTGTTGTGTGTTCTTGAACACGTTCACACGATCAGCCTAATAGTAGTTCAATCAATTGCCCTCATGCCACTTCAAGAGGTCCCCCCAATGGCTTGCCTGCTTCGAATGCCTCCAAAAAAGCCTCAAGACGTTCAATACCAGATTGGAGGAAGCCCCTAAGATGAACGACAAGGCGTCCCCTTCACTGAAGCCGTGATGGAAGATGAACTTCCAGCCAATTGTCGCAACCCCTCCATTACTGAATATGATGGCACAACAGACCGTCAAGAACATAATTTGCATTTTGAAAATGGAGCTCTCTTACATATGTACACTGATGGGATTAAATGCCACATTTTTGTTACCACCTTTGCCAGGGATGCCCATCAATGGTTCAATCAATTGCCCGTAGGAACTATAGGAAGTTTTCAAGAGTTTCGATCCCTGTTCTTACACCAATTCTCCAGTAGCCAAAAACTTCAAAAGACGGAGCTCAGTTTTTCGCCATACAATAGAAGGATAATGAGCCTTTGAAAGAATACTTATAAAGATTCAATGCTGCTGCATTGGAGGTGCCTTCTGCCACCCAAGAAGTGAAAGCCAACACTTTCTCACAAGACTGCTGGACGGGGACATCTTCAAGTCCCTGACCAAGAAACTCGTGTCAAAATTTGACACCCTCTTAGTCCAAGCTGCCAAATACATTAACATGGAAGACGCCCAAGCTGCCAAGAAGGAAAGCCGTGGAGAGAAGAGGAAGGAGACAAAGGAGAAAACCGCCTCTAAGAAACCCCGAACATAGTATCGAGACAAGAAACCCCTTTTCCAAAGAGTGAATACAGTATACACTCCACTGAGTGTGCTTATCACCCAAACCCTCATGGCTATTGAAGGAAAAGGCTTATTAGCTTAACCCAAATCGTGGAAGGACGGCCCCCAACGTTCCAAGTTTGACAAATTCTGTTGTTTTCATAATGATTATGGCCATGCTACTGAAGAATGCAAGTATCTCAAAAATGAAATCGAAAGACTCATCCAAAATGGATACTTACAAGAATATGTATGTTGGGGAAGGCTCGAGGAACAAGGCCTTACCAAAAATGGGAGGATGACAAAACAAAGGAGGCAAAAGCCACCAGCCCGAATTCTTTTCCTAAAGCAAGTGCCAAACACACCTCAGGCAATAGGGGAAGTGGTCCACCCTCGGGTTATGATTTCACTTCCTTTAACATTGGGGACCCAATCTCCCCAAAGAACGTGTATGCTGAATTCTTGGTGGTATATGTGTCATCCGCTTATAATGTCATCTTAGGAAGGCTTACCCTTAATACTTTCCAAGCTGTAATCTCTATTTGTCATATGAAGATCAAGTTCCCAACACCTGGAGACGTGGGAGAAGTTCAGGGAGACCCCCTCCAATCACGCAAATGTTATATAGAAACTCTATGCAAAGGACAAAAAAAAAAAAAGAATGGACAAGACCCACCAGGTGGCATCCTTTAACAAACGAGGGAAGGGTGCTGAACAGGAAGAAAAACGTGAAGGAGAAAGGGGAATGCCCCTAAAGTTCAACCAGCTGAAGAGTTGCTGGATATCGAACTCATACCGAGAGACCCAGAAAAAATGATACGGATTGGCTCTCAAATGGATGACCCAACTCAAATAGAGATAATTCAATGCTTGCAACGTAATATAGATATTTTCGTATGGACCCCTCAAGACCTAAAAGGGATCAATCCTAATGTCTTTACACACCACCTCAATATAGATCCCAACATTAAGCCAATAAGACAAAAGAAGGCACTTCGAAATTGAGAAAGACAAGATAATTCAAGATAAAATAGACAAATTAATAGCAGCAGGACACATCGAAGAAATACAATTCCTAGAATAGTTATCTAATGTTGTCCTAGTGCCTAAACTTGGAGGAAAATGGAAAATGTGCATCGACTTCAGAGACCTTAATAAGGCGTGTCCTAAAGATTTCTATCCTTTATCCAGAATTGATCAACTAGTTGATTCACTTCTGGGTGTGAATTATTAAGCATGATGGACGCTTCACAAGGATATCACTAATTCATGTTAGCCCCTAAAGATCGTAAAAGGGTCAATTTCATAACCTCCGCTGACACTTTCTATTATGTCGCCATGCCATTTGGACTAAAAAAATGCATGAACCACTTATCAACAACTAGTGGACAAGATATTTTGTCCACAAATTAGGAGGACCGTCGAGGTCTACGTGGACGATATGTTAGTCAAAAGCAAAGAAGTACAAAATCATGTTGCAGACTTGGAGGATACATTTTCCGTGTTGAGAAAATATAGATTAAAGCTCAATTTCAGATAATGCGCATTTGGAGTAAGAGGAGACCGTTTCCTTGGATTCATGGTCACTCAAAGAGGAATCGAGGCTAACCCACTCAAGATAAAAGCTATCTTAGACATGAAAACACCAATAGTTATTAATGAAGTGCAATGACTTACTGGAAGGATTGCCACACTTAGTCGTTTTATTTCTAAAACAGCAAAGAAAAATCTGCCTTTCTTCAAGGTATTGAGGAAAGCAAAGAACTTCGAGTGGGATGTCTCCTGCCAAGAGGATTTTGAAGAACTCAAGACTTACCTAGTAGGGCTCCGCCTACTGGTAAACCTTCTTAGGGGGATACCCTCTACCTGTACCTTTCAGCCACCCATCAAACGGTTAGTTTTGTTCTCTTCTGCAAAATGGAAAAAAAATAAATACTGAAATATTATGTCAGCAAAGTACTCAATGGTGCAGAAGGATGATATACTCCCATCGAAAAGATGGCCCTTACATTAATAATTACAGCTAGAAGGTTGCGCCATTTATTTTCTTTCACATCCTATCATAGTCAAGACAAATCTTCCGTTAAAGCAAACTCTGGGTATACCTGATACTGCTGGATGTTTGGTGAAATAGGCTGTGGAATTAAGTGAGTTCGATATATCGTATCTACTGCGAACAACAATTAAAGCTTAAGTCTTGGCGGATTTTGTCTCCGAAATGGCAGGGATATCTAAGGACACCCCCAAAGTTGAAAAATTGTTACTTCATATGGACGGATCTCTACGATTCAAGGCAGCGGCACATGTATAGTTATTACTTCTCCTCACGGAGAAGACTTGGCATTCGCCATCAAATTTGGTTTCAAAGCTTCCAACAATGAAGTAGATTATGAAACACTAGTGATAGACATGAAATTGGCTCATGAAGCAAGAGCTAGACACCTTATGGCTTACTCGGACTCCTAGTTGGTAGTCAAGCAAGTGAAGGCACATACGAAACCAAAGAAGAAAATATAATACAATACATACAACAAATAACCGGACTAAAAATGAGCTTTGAAAGTTTTCAACTTACACAAATCCCTAGGAAAGAGAATATCAAGGCTGATTGTCTCCCCAAACTTGCCAGTTCTCTAGAAGATTGCAGGATGAGATATATTACTATACAATATTCCTAAGCCAAGAGCCCCTGGCAGTCTAAGCAATATCCTCCACTAAAGATTGGAGAACATCCATAGTTAGGTGAAGGATACCTTTTGAATAACAGAAGGGAAACCGCCAGACTTAAAACACGAGCCGCCCACTTTTTATTACAAGAAGAGATCCTCCATAAAAAATCTTACACGCACCCTCTACTTCGATGTTTGTCTCAGCAAGAAGGACTTTGTGTCCTCAAAGAAATACACAGTGGATATTGTGGATCACACGTGGGGACTTGGATACTAGCAAATAAGGCTTTACGGGCAGGATATTTTTAGCCTACCATAAAGCAAGATGCAAAACAATTAGTAAATAAATGCGAACAGTGTCAAAATATTCCTCCCTCACACATCAACCAGCTGGAACTACTCATCATTATGTTATCACAATGTCATTTCGCACAATGGGAGATAGATATAGTAGGTCCTTTCCCTCTAGCCCCCATCCAGAAAAAGTTCTTTTTAGTCTGAATTGATTATTTTATCAGATAGTTAGAAGCAGAACCTTTTGCTTGCATCACTGAAGGGGAAGTGATGAAGTTAGTCTGGAAAAACATTGTCTGTCGCTTCGGACTTTCTAGATAAATAATCTCTAACAATGGTCTGCAATTTCAAGGTCAAAGGATACAAGAATGGTGTACAAGATTGCACATAAAACAAAGGTTCACATCTGTAGCGCATCCCCAATCCCATGGGCAAGTCCAAGTCACCAATCACATTTTAATATGAGGAATCAAAACAATATTAGAGCGGGTTGGTGGAAATTGGACGGAAGAATTAACTAGCGTCCTATGGGTCTATAGAACCACTTCTCGGGGGGTCTACACGGGAAAATCCTTTCACCTTAGTTTACAGAACTGAAACCATTATTCCTGCCGAGTTAGGGATGTCTTCTCATAGAATTTTGTACTTTTCGGAAGATTTTAAGGCCCTCAAAGAAAATTTGGATCTCATTAAAGAATTGAGGGAGAAAGTCTTCATTTTCATACAAAGGTATAAAAATACCATGATTAATGCCTATAATAGAAGGGTCAAAACTCGAAACTTTCAAGTTGGTGACTTGGAACTGCGCAGAGTGGATATGTTGAAACCGGTAGGAAAGTTGGATCCTACTTGGGAAGGACTTTATAAAGTTACAGGAGTGATATGTATGGGGAAAATCTCGAAGGACGTTCCTTGCCTCTCCCATGGAATATACACAACCTCAAAAAATACTACATATAAAGAAGGATGCATCCTTCATCTTCTAAATGCTCCTACAGGACATCCCCTAAGTCCTCCCGCAGGACATTATTCTTGAAAGCAAATTTTAGGGAAACACTCCCCAATACAACCATCAATAAGGGTACCCTTCGTGTTAGGGGCATCCCCCTCCAAAGGTATGACAACACTTCTAACTTTGTCATGTCACAATAAGGCGAGGTAAAAAACTCTCGTAAGAGTAAGCCCTGTAAAAAATTCATACAGGTATTCGTCACTTGACAAGGACTCAGGGTCCCAATCAAAGCCCTCACATGCCTTTTTATCTATCACATACATATATCTTGCATGTACAAGCACCTCAGCACATGATATGAAAATTAATTTTATCTCTAAGAATATAGCATACAGGGATAATAGTTACAAGGGAACGCCCCTACAATAAAGCGCCTCCCCGTGATAGGTCCCTCTAAGCAAGACCTGGATATCTCATCAGTCAAGCACAAAAGCAACATAGGACAAACAGGATGAAATGAAGCAAGAAATGAACACCATCACATTACGACCCCCAACCTAAAATATAGCCCGTGGCAAGGCAAAAACATCATTTACAACAAAAAGGAGAGAAATTGTTTCCTCCCTATCTCTGATGGGGGCAAGAAGAGCATAATTGAAAAAGTTGTTTGTTACCAGCAAGAGGAGGGGGACATGTTACATCTTCTCTTTATCATCCCCACAAGCGGGGTCTTCTTTAGCCTCAGTTTGATCATTTAGAAGAGGGGCAGTTGCAGAAATGTTAGGGGTTCCTTCATCAATGGCTAAGGGAGCACCTACTTCCTTTGGCTCCTAGGTTCCTTCTTTTAAGATGTCATTTACTATAGAGTTAATTGCTGCTTCGAGAGGGGGATTCCTCTTTATATCAGCTACGACCTTCCCCAAAATACGATCTAGAGTTTTCTATAAAAAAAACACCACTCCAACATTAATATGATTTCCCAAAATATTACAATTGAAAAAAAGAAATAGAAAAGAAATAACCTGATTCGGGGGGCGGCCCTCGCCTGCAGGGATAGAAACAAAAGGTTCAGGAGCATTTTTCATTGCGGCTCCGAGATCATGGAAGAAAGGTTCCTCTCTATTAGGAGGTTACCCAAGATCCTTAAACTGCTTCTTACAAGATGTAAAACCATGCTCAAAATAAAGCCCAACTATGGTGGTCAATTCATCATGATATTTTTTGGATTTCTTGAATTCATCCAGACGATTGGGCCAATATCTCTCCAAATAATGCTGGTCATCTTCATTGTTGGGGAAGTCCAGCTCTGCTTTCTCTACAGCCTTCTTGATGGCCCCCTCATGGCCATTGACCTCATTCCTAAGTTTTTTCAGCTCCCTGTCCTGTTGTTGATTGCGACCGACAACCTCTCTCTTCTCCTCCCTAAGCTTGGCAATGTCGGTATTCAGATGGTCCACCTTATCATCCAACTTCTGCCACTGGGTTTCGCTTTGGGGCATGGAAGGTGCTCCTTGGCGACGAGGAAAAAACTCCTCACAAGTAGAAATCCCCTACGAATAAAAATAAATTAGAAGAACAATCGTGAAAAAGAAAATATATTAACATGGTGGAAACCTTAATTAGATATGAAGAAGCTATCCCTTCCAGCTCCTCCTGAGACAAGGGTGTCAGCAATTGTCTATCACCCAAAGACAACACCCCTCACGAGATCACCCACCAAGGGAAGATTACCACCCCTCTCTGCTTCTAAAGATTGAGGGGAGTGTAGACAATTTGATGGCGTGCGGGAGTACTTAAGGGGGACACCCTTTTCATCCTTAAGGACAGGAGGATGATGAGACCTCGAAGGAGGTTCAATAGAACTTGAAGGAGGAGTACTTAAGGAGCTCATTCTCGATTTTTTTGAAGATCCGCTAGGAGCAACACCTGGAGAAGGGGAGGCATGTCGTTTTCCCTTGGACTCACTTGAAGAAGAAGTCCCCCTAGGCGAGCGAGAAGGGGGAGTCCGTCGTCCCCCACAACTTCCACCAGAATGGTTGCTTAGAAGCTTTCCAGACATGACGTTCTCTGTATGAGGAATAACCTAAATGCAGTTATGAATAAGAATGAATAAACAAGTAAAAGGAAAAGAAGAACAATAAAGTACCAAGGGATTCCCTCAAGGCTCCACCTTAGGACTCAAACCAAAATGCCCCAAGAGACTTTCATAAATCAAAAAACGACAATCATAGGGGTCTTCATTCACAGTTTCCAATAAAAAACACGATTCCACACTCCTCTCTCCGGCATCCACCGAAGGAGGGGTCTCCTTAATCTAGTGAAAGGATAAAACACCATGGAAGTATACGCAATACAAAGAAAAAACTTCTTTTCCAATTCTTAGGGGCATTAGGGGCTTGCAAGAAAGACACCCTAGGACGAGGAGTGAAAGAAAATATCTAGTTTCAGTACGTTTCAGGGGGAAACACTGAGACAAGACTTTGACAGTAATTGAAAATTTTTAAAAATGGAGAATCATAAAAATATCCACTAAAATCCTAAAGGAATTGGGAACCAACTAGTTCAAAGGAACCTAGAAAAGTCGCGCAACATCAAAATGAAACGTGGGGATAGCGAAACACAGCTCTGACTTTAGTTGAGCACCAAAGAAACTTAAACAATTTGCAAGGGGAGCATGGGGTCGGCCCGATGGGCTAGGGATATAAATGACAAAGGTAGGGGGGATGTGAAACAACAAAATCAACCGGTCTATATCAGGAGTCCTCAAGTTGGAAGGCCCCCAATCCGTGGACGAATGGGGAGCCTCATTCGGATCCCTCTCCTATATCCCCTCCTACTTCACTCTTTTCACCCCCATCACTCTCCTCGTTTACCCCTCCTTCCTCACCTCCCTCATCTCCCTCGCTCATCACATCCTCATCCAGCAGATGATGGGCCGCTGCTGTCGTCTGTTTCAGACTTCGCCTCTGACCACCATGGAGAATAGACGATCATGGTCTGGGAGGACCTCTCTTACAAAACGAATAGAATAATTCGAGGATGCCATAGAAGAAGACATAAAAGAGAAGGAAAGGAATAAAAGTTTCAAGAAAAGTGAAAACAAACAATAACACTTACAGCTGATGAAGACGAAACCTCCAGTTCTTCAAGAAATTAGGAAGAAAATGGAACGAGGAAGAAGTTATTTGCAATTAAAGGCGTGGAAAGAATTTAACCCACGCTCATCCAAATAACCGTCCTTGATTGGACGGTTATGGGACATATCAAGAGTAGGGAAGGAGACGGTTACCGAACCCCCTAGCACTAGCAATCATAGTGGCTAGGCTTAGACCTAGCCATTATCTTTTCATTGATAGAATAGCCAGGCGCAAAGCTCTATAATTTTGAAAAAAAAAAAAGAAGATAAATGCGAGAAAGAAGATAATGAGAGAAGGAGGATATCCTAAACCCCTAGCATTTCGAGGTAGGGGCCTGCCCCTTTGAGAACAACGAGGAGTCCTACTGTAAGAAGAAGTTTGGGATACCCATCATCCTTAGAGTGGGGAGACTGAATGATGCGTTTGGCCCTAGAAAGTTAGGCCTAATACATTTTTAATAAGGCCCAATGCATTAGGAGGAAGAAGCCCAATGCTTTCTCCCCACTAGCCCAACAACACGCATAAGGAAAATGAACCTAAGCTATTCACGAGTCCGGCCCAAATACACATCCTAACAAGGATGATCGAACTAGGGCCCATGGTTGGCCGTTTACGTAAGATATCTACCTGGACTGCCATGCGGGATCACTCAGCCTACATGGGAGACATGGGTCAAGGAAGCCCCCTCAACACTCCAGATTTCTGAAACAGAAGGACTCCTAATAAGTCAATGAATGTCAAAGAGTCATCGAAGACAAGGAGTCCCCTTCTGTTCGAAAACTTATCCTTCAAACGAAGTCAAATACAGATAAGGTCAAATTGAACCTTATCCAAATTACCTCTATATTTTCATCCCGAAAACTAGGAGCACATGCAGACTCCTATCGGAGGGGGACCCCCTTTATATATACAGGTTTTGGTTCCAAGCGGGGGACACCTTCCACTTTGAAATTTTTACTCTCATAACTGCTATCTTACTCTGTACTCTGATCACAATTTATCTTATGGATTCATCACGATTTCCCATTTTGATACATTTTTATACAATTATTTTCTCTTCAAATCGATACTGACTTGAGCATTGGAGTGCTAACCCGTTGTTTTGCAGGTTCCACTTCTTAAGTTCTTTTTCTTTGGTTCAGATTCAGATTTTAAGTTCAAGCTCATTGGACCCGTACTAAAATTGCACGCATAAAAAATATTTAAGAGTTCTTCTAGTAATCTAATTGTGTTGAAATATTATTTTCCCATTTATTTTTTTAATTGAATATATTATTCATTTTTAAGTACTTTAGAGCAATTAGGACGACTAAATAGTGTTTTTTTTATTCTGTTATAGAATTTCATTTTTTCTCTAGAAGTAAACAAGTACTACACAGTTGTAGGAACAAACGTTTGTGGATTCCTACTGATTGCTACTACATAATTTTCTTTTTATATATATAGACTTTTATTTTTTATAACTAATTTTTATTTATTATTAAAAAGAGTGTTTAAATTAGAGTGTAATTGTTCTTTCCAACGGGGAACAAACCCTCGTGTGTTTTCATGCTTTTGTATCTATATATTTAGATTAGACTAATTTGTACATCTATAAAATAAATTTGTGGACATGACACATTATATGCGTGTACAGAATTGCAGAGGGAGATTCACTTAATATTTATATATATTAATTAAATAACATTAATTGGATGTAATAAGTGTAACTTTTTTGAATATATATGACGTATTGTAATTTTCTTTCGAAATTAAATAAATAAATATAGTAGTTATCATGAAATTTATGGAAGACCATACCTCATCAATTTGCTAAGGCTCGATGAAATTATCCAGCCGAATTAACCAACAAATATAAGTCCAATCAAGCAAGTCATAAGAGTACAAGCAAAATACCACTTCTAGCCCAAGCAAGCCCCGCTGGTGACTCAACTAGCTTAGGGCTCAATTGATGAATATGGAAAAGGAATTAGGTTTTCGGTTGGATCGGTAAGATAATTTAGGCCTTGAGAGAAACAAATATAGAATTATGAGATTTTGAGATTCTTATTCTTTTGGGAATGAGCGCATCCATATGTTAAAGTGTTTATCCACATGTCACAAGCTTTCATCACGCATGAGTAGGGAAAAATCTTTTTTTTTTCCCGTTAAAAAATGTCATTTTTATTTTTGGTATCATAATTATGGGCAGTATCGCTTTTGGTACCATAAAACACAAAAATACCCTTTTTGATCCAAAGGTAATGGCAGAGGTTAACAACCGTTAACTCCTATTGGAAGCCCTGTTTAATGGTACCAAAAAGTAAAAAAATATATTTTTTTGGTACCATTAAAAGAAAAAAAAATATTTTTTGACCAACTTTGGCCAAAAATTATTAGATTTTTTTTATTTTTCTACAAAAATGAAATGTTAAGAAAAATTTATTTTAATATATGACGCGTTCAAAAAATGCACGGGTCCAATGGGCTTGGATAATCGTTCAAGGTTTGGACCAAAACGAATGCCAATCTTGAAGGGGGGGGGACCTTCGAAAAAGACGTTAGCACTCTGATGCCCAAGTTAGTATTGGATTTGAGCTTAAATAAAGCTAAAGACTAAATAAATGCGATTGAGAATCGAGATATGGTGAACAATATGCATAAAGAGTGTAAGAACACTTGATAATGTGCTTGTAGATTGTTCAGAGAGTATTTGGAGAGTAAGAAATGAATGAGAGACGTGAGAAAGACGTATAGAGAGTGAGAAAAGTGTCAAGAATGTATTTGGGATCTCCTTCTGTAGTCCGAGTGGGGGGACGCCTTCTAGGTCCGCTTACCCTTGGGCCTTCTAGGGTGGTACGGGCCTCTTGTTTCTTTGTTCTTTTTGGATTCTTGGGCCTCTTTGGGCGAGCCTATTTTTATGCACATCAACAGCCCCCCCCCCCCCCCCCAAAACTCTAATAAGTGGAGATTTCGACACTTATTAGAGTAGATGTCTTTAGAGCTCAGGTCTGAAAATGGAAGTTTTTCGAATTCCTGCAAACATGATTAGTAGCATAAACATGCATAGAAAAACAACTTATTTTGTGCCTGTACGGAGCAGGATTTTTTATGAAGGTGCCCCCATGGAGGAGGGCTTAATGGGTGCTTTTTGTGCCTACTCCGATGTAGGGCTTTACTTTTTTGCAGGAGAATGTTAAATAAATAATAAAGATAAACATATATCATGAATGGATCTTGCATGAAGCGAAAATTATCGAGTCTCCTCGGAGGAGGGTTTATTCAGAGGGGTTCCTCCTTGGAACAGGACTTAGGGATCTCACTGGAGGAAGAATAAGGTACCCGCCAGAAGTAGGGTTTAGATGCCTCCGCGGAGGAGGGCTTATGTGCCTACACGGGACATAGCTTACAAGTTCCCTAGAGAAGGACCTAAGTACTTACTCGAACGAGGGGGTGTCTCTACAAAGGAAGACTTCTGTGCCTGTGTGGAATACATGATTTTTTATGAGATGGATGTCTTCCTCGTAAAATGTTTACAAGAAAACACATATTAACACATTGAAAGTGGTAAGAAAACCTAAAAAATTATTAAGTTAAAATATTAAAGATACTTCCAAAAAGAAGCTTGTATGTGAACATTTATTCGCTGAGGGGAATGCCTGCCTGGGGTAGGGCTTGTTTTAAGAGGAGGATACCCATTAGGGGAAAAGCTTATTCTCTGAGGGGGACGTCATCTTGCTCTTCTTGGGGGACGTCTTGCGAATTTTTTGAGGAGGATGCCCTCCTGCTTTTCTAGGGGGACATCTTGCAGATTTTTCTTAGGAGGATGGCTGTTTGGGGGCAAGGCTTATAATCTAAGGATGATACCCTCCTGCTCTTCTAGGGGGACGTCCTACGAATTTTGTGAGAAGGATGCCCTTCTGCTTTTCCAGGAGGATGTCCTGCACATTAAAATCGAATTAGTAGGAACATTAGAATTAAATAACGATGATGATGGGGCCGCTGAAGTTGGGCTTTGGAAAGAGGTGGTAATAATTCGTGGGAGGTCCTCCAATGTGAGGGGGACCATCTTTTTGGGGGAGTCCTCCTAGGAGGTGTGGACTCCTTCCATCAATCTCACGTCTTAGATGAATATTCCACAAACAGCGCCAATGATGCGTTTAAAAAATGCACGGGTCCAATGGGCTTGGAGAACTGTTCAAGGTTTGGGTCGAAGCGGATGCCAATCTTGAAGGGGGAACTTGTAAAAAAGACGTTAGCACTCCGATGCCCAAGTTAGTTTTGATCTGAGCTTGAATAAAGCTAAAGAGTAAATAAATGCAATTGAGAATTGAGATATGGTGAATAATATGCGTTAAAAGTGTAAGAACATTTATAATGAGCTTGTAGAGTGCTTAGAGAGTATTTAGAGAGTAAAAAATGTGTGAGAGACGTGAGGAAGACGTCTAGAGAGTGAGAAAAGTGTCAAGAATGTATCCAGGATCTCTTTCTATAGTTCGAGTAGGGGGACGCCTTTTAGGTCTGCTTACCATTGGGCCTTCTAGGGTGGTATAGGCCTCTCGTTTCTTTCTTCTTTTTGGATCGCTTAGGCCTCTTTGGGCCAACCTATTTTTATACACATCAATATATATAATAATAGTTCTAAAATTATAAGTATTTTTATTTCAAATAATTTCTAGGATCTATTTTACTATTTTTGAAATTAAATTATTATTTGGTCTAAAAATATAATAATATTTGATCATAAATTATGAAAAGTAAAATCTATTTTTGAATAAAAGTATTAGATCAATTTTATTTAAGGATAAATTAATTTTTAAATCATAATTATTTACATTTGAGATAAATTATAGAAATAAAATTAAAATTTATTTCTTACTTTTTTCCATCAAAGTTTATTAAAATATTTTTAGAATAAATAATAATTCAATTTTAGAAATAATTAAAATATGCTAGAAGTTATTTAAAATAATTTAAATTATAAATTATAAATTTTTATTATTTACATTAAAATAAAATTTCCTTCGTTTTTTAGTTTTTAAAAAATAAAAATTTATTTCTTATAGTTTATGATTAAAGTTTATTAAAATACTTTCAAACAAAATAAATTTTATTTGTAAAAAAATTGATAGTTGCTACAATTTATCTTGAATGTAAATAATTTTAATTTAAAATTAAGTTATTATTCAATAAAAATAAAAGCTATCTAATAATTTTACTTTTTATAGTTTGTGATCAAATATTAACATATTTTTAGATAAAATAATAATTTAATATTAAAATAGTAAATTAGATCCTAGAAATTATCTGTAATAAAATATTTAAAATTTTAGAACTATTTATTATATATATTAAAATAAATTTTTTCAAACATTTTTATTTTTGTAAAAGATAACAAATTCTAATAGTTTGTGGCAAAAGTTGGTTAAAATATTTTTTTCTTTTAATGTTATAAAAAAAATACACTTTTTGTTTTTTTTTTACCATTAAACAGAGTTTTCTAATAGGAGTTAACAATCGTTAACCTCTATCATTAAAGACCAAAAAAGCATATTTTAGTATTTTATGGTACCAAAAGTGATACTTGCCACAATTATGGTACCAAAAATAAAAATAATCTTTCTTAAAGGGACTAAAAAAGGATTTTACCCCGCATGAGTAGCATGCTCTTTTTTTCTGCCCAGAGAATCACCAATTACCAACTAATTTTAGGACTATATGTGTCATGTCAAAAAACATAGATGATTAAAATGTTTTTTTGCATATCTAATTGGAGGTTAAATTTATTCATTTCTTAATTATATAACTAAATGCATTAAAATTTATAGCTGGATAATTAAATAAATTTTTTTAATAATAAAAAAAGGATTAGAAAATATGTAATACTAATATCAAAATTCCAGGATGAGAAAAGAAATTTTGTCTTGTGAATAATACTACTCCTTTGCTTTGTTAGTTTCTTGTTTTGGTATGGTCCTATTCCCCTAGCTTTCTCCCAACTCACGTATTCTTTAAAATATCCATTTTAAATAAGTATTTCAATCTCATTCTTGAGATGTCGACAATCTTCGGTTTATGACGTAGTCATTGTGAAAACGACAGAATTTATCAGACTTGGGTTGTTAGGGTCATCCTTCCATGATTGGGGGTGAGCCAATAGGCCTTTTCCCTCTACTGCCATAAAGGCTTGAGTGATGGGCACGGTCAGTGGAGTGTATATTGCATTTACTCTTGGGAAGGGGGCCTTTCTGTCCCGAGAATCCGTCCGAAGTTTCTTGGAGGGGGCCTCCTCATTCGTGTCCACATGTTGGATTTATCATCACAATAATATTTTCCATATTTTTCACTTAACCCGTTAATTTATTGAACTTTTGTGACATAACTTGTACGTTTTTTTATTTGTTGACCTTAGCATGAACCCCGTATAAATCAGTTTGCAATATTGTATATAGCAAGACTGTCATTAAAATACGACATATATACAATTATGTAATTTAGAATTTATAAAAAGATTAATATTGAATTTATAAATTTTTGTGATAGCATGGGATTCATGCTAGTATCAACAAATAAGAAAACGTGCAAGCTATGGCACAAAGGTGCAATAAATTAACGAGTTGAGTGAAGAATATGAAAAATTTTATTATGTGATGATATTTCCAACATGTGGACACTAAGAAAGAACTAATTTGAACTTTTTACAAATTTAAGGAACTAAATTGAGAGAATAAAACTTAAATTAACCGTTTTGCCCTCTAAAAAATTTATTTTCCAGCTATTTTTCACCGAAAAATGGTTTGAGGGACAAATCTGAAACAAAAATTAAAACTTTAAGGATGCTAAAGTCAAAAAATAAATAAAGTGATTCTAAACGAAAACTTTAGGGACTAAATATAACATTTACTTTTAATTATATAACATTAATTGGATGTAATAAGTGTAACTTTTGATTATATATGACCTATTGAGATTTTCTTTTGAAATTAAATAAATAAATATGACAATTATCATAGATTCCGTATAATTTTTCCTAACACCGATAGATAGATCGATTGCGTACCCCAGGAAATATGTATGATTAAAATGATATTTTTTTGTGCATATATATCTAATTAATTAGAGGTTAAATTTATTCATTTCTTAATTATAGGGCTAAATGCATTAAAAATTTGATAGTTTTAGAGTTAAATATATCCTTTCTAATAGAAAAAGGATCAGCAAATATGTGATAGTAATTTCGAAATTCCAGGACCAAAAAATAGAAATTTTCCTTTTGAATAATACAACTCAGGTTTTATTTGATTAAATGAAAATCTTATGCAAGCTGAATAAAGAGTCAGATAATATAAAGGAAGACAATAAGCAAAAGAAAAAAACACATAGAGCCTTCGTAAGCAACAACAGATTTAAGACTTGATGTAGGTATCCAGCTTCAACCTGATCCACTTAGCTTCGCGTCCATAACTTCCTTCATTCTTTCAGCCATGGCAGGACTTAGATGGTTTCTCCAGTCTCCAATCTCACCTTTCCTGAAAAACGAACTGTTGGCAAAATATCCGTGATGGACGTGGCCGTTCTTGTTTATTTCCAGGTTCTTGAGCTTCTCAAAACTACACAGGTCGGATATCTCTCCGATCAACCCTTTTTTCTCTTCCTCTTCCGAGAAAGGCAATCCCAAGAACTTAGCAATCTTCCTTACATGTGACACGGCATCCCTTTTCATATCCTCGTATTGCAGAAACAAAACCCTGTCTGGATTTTCCAGGCTCGCTTTCCAGTACCCGAGAATATGGTCCCAGAAAGGCCCGAATGGATGCACACCTTTGCAAAACATGTCAAAAGCCTGGTCGATAGGGACGGGCTCGACATCCGGATGCAAACGGTTTTTCAGTGAGAATTCCCTCTGAGAAATGAACTGGTCTAATGGATTTCTTGAGGTGTAGATAATCTTAGAGGTAGAGTCGATCATGGAACTCGGGAGCACATGGAGAGGCAGGTGTGTGGAGAAGACTTCGGGCTGAGGTAGGTTTCCAGGACCAGGGTTGACCAAATCAGCATCGACATAGCTCTCCAAGTGTAAGACGAGTTCATGGGGATTGGTGGTGAGAAGAGGGCTTTGATCAATGGGAAAACGGTCCCGATTGACGATGGTAAAGAGAAGGGCTTTCAGCCAGGTGGTTCCGGTTTTAGGCAGAGATGCAAGTATTATGTCGTGGGGTTTGTGTTTTTGCGCAGAGATAGCTGCGGCCGGAGTAGAATAGCAGGACACCAGAAGCCCTGGTAAAGGCATAATGGCAAGCCGTCCCAGTTATGTTGGTCTAGAGTCGACAGCGACGACTCTTCAGTGGTCTCATCATCCTTTGGGAGCTCAGCTGTTTTCTCCATAGATTTACAGAGAGAAATGAGATATGATTTCTGTCAAAGTTATGCAGCAATGTTAAGTAACAATTTGAAAGGTGTTAATTAATTAGCAAATTGGCATTGAGATTAGTGAATCGATCCAACAATCACGTGGTTACCATTTATAACATGATATAAAATAAAATAAAATAAAAATCGTTATAGATTTACTAATGTTTATTAGTATTTTATTTATGTTTTTAAAATATGGGACAATGAATTACCTTCTAAGGGTTTTTCTTCCCTTTGTATCTACTCATTTCTCCTTTTGTTCAAGCTTTTTAAATCTTTTTGGGGCTTTTCTTTTAATAAATTATATAGAGGCATCGGCTGCTATCTCTAGACTCTAGTTGATTAAAAAAGGGAAGCAACGAAGCATTCAAATTTCAAGAATTGTGGGGTTTAATATTTTAAATTCTTGTTAGTTTGAATTTTGATTTAATTTGCTTATTTCAAGAGGTTTCTTGACTTTTTATTGTTAAACTAGTTTAGATTTTGGGTTAAAGGCAAAATTCGTCCCGTAACTTTGGCCATTTTCTATTTTAGTCATTTAACTTTTAGCGATTCTATTTTAGTCCCGTAACTTTTCAAAATCGCTCAATTTTGGTCCCCCGATCGGATTTGACAAGATTTAGGCAAATTTTTGGACCATTTTACCCCTCTACTAGTTTTAAGCGCAGATTTTAGTCAATTTTCAGTATTCTTGCATTTTTTATGCATTTTTCACCCATGCTCACTCAGAATGGTATCAGAGCCAGGTTTGTTGAAGAAATATATTGTAATATTGCATTTAAATATTATTTCCACTAACGGAGGAGACTCTTCAAAAGAAAATGGAACCGAACAAAAGTTCGAGTTGCGATAACAACAGAAAATATTTCCAGATTCTGGGAAGACAAAAGAATGACCTCCTCTGGGAAGTTCTTGAAAAATGTGACAACAATCTCAAGAGGATTTGACTCGAAACTTCTTACAAAAGAAGAGGTGAAAGAGGAAATGAGGGTTTTCTAAGTCCGGCAGAATCTACTAGGAAAAGTTGTGAGGCGTTTGCATTCCACCGAAATACATGGTAAAATTCCAGCCAGGAGGAGTGGAGTGGGTAAATTCTTGCATCGGTTCATATCCTAAAATTATGATTAGAGAACTGCTTGAAAAGAACTTGAGGCGGATAATTCGAAGATCTCCCAAGATCTGAGAGAAATTCAGAAGACGGTCCAAGACTATGGACATAAGTTAACTAATGTACCTATGAAAGTAGATTCTTTGTGCCACAAGATGGACAAGATCCTTAAGATCCTTCCAGATCTATACAAGAATCTTACAAATCTGAAAATAAAAATTGCAGATCTAAAAAGGAACCAATGGGAGAACCCTGAAACTTCCATATCCAGACAAGAGCGAATCAGGGACGCCCTTGGGACAGTACCTCTTCTACATCAGAAGGGGAAGGCTAAAGAGATTCCCAAGCCAAATACACGAGATGAACGGATTCGAGAAATCCTTAACTCCACAAAATAATGGAGGTAACCAGAGTGGATCTATCAGACCTACAGAAATTGGCTAAATCCTTTTTCCAACTCAGGATTGTGGAATTGATCAATGTTCAAATCAATGAAGTTACTCCAGCATTACCATCGCCGGAGGGAAGCACATGTTCTAATGAGCCTCCATAGGATCATCCAATGAGGGGAAGTGAGGATTTCCACACCAACTCAACACCGATGTTTGTGGAAACCAGACTTAGAGAAAATCCAGGGAGAAATCCTAAGAGGACATTTGAGAATACACCTTGGGCAAGGACCATACTCCAGCCTTTGCATCCATATGGGGCCGTACTAAACCTGGATGTTATTGACTTCCAAAACATCGAGAAGCTGATAGATGAATGGGTAGCAACTATAAAGATAGCAGCAACCACTCTAGAACTCGATAAAGAAAACTTCATAAAATTAGTGGGGTTAAGCTTGGAGGGTTATGTGAAAATCGGTTGGGATAATACCCCAGCTGATACTAGAGCCAGTGTCATTGCGGAAGATTCAAAGAGTGCAATAGTTGATCGGCTAAGGAGGCTTATCAAGATACACTTCATTGGAGATGGATACTTCAAAGGAAGTAGAACAAAAAAGACTCGAGAATATGCAAAATCTCTCTTTGGCTTTGAATTAAGAAGTATTTGCGCGGTAGATGAATATATCTATTGGTTTCCAAGTATTTCTTTCAGAGTGGAGTAGTAGTAGAAGTGGCAGCTTTAATGTTCTTTGCAAAAATCTGTAGTCTATGAAGGAAAATGTTGATCCAGTCATACAAAGTACCTGAAGGACAGATGGATTCAGTAGCAAGGAGAATGTCTTTCCTTAAAAACAAGTTGAAGGATTGGTGTTATCAAGCATCCATCCAGAAAAACATGGAAAGACTGAGAGGTACGATTAAATGAATGCCTCTCTATTGTGATAATAACGATTTTCCTACTATTATAGGAGAATCAAGAGAGCCAAGGAAGAGGAAGAAGCAAAATAGTGATTCCTACCCTAGGAGTTCCAGAAAAATCTCTTTCAGGCGAAGATCATGGTGGTCCAAATCGAAAGCCAGAACATACAAATTTGGACAAAGGAGTGGACTAACAAGGTCTGCATCCCAATGATCTCGACAAACCGATACAAGATCCACAGACATAACCCCTAAGAGAAGAACTTTCAAACGGGCCCATACCCGAGCCAATGAAAGTTTCAAAGACTGCAACTGCTGGACATGCGGAGCAAGAGGTCATATAGCTCCAGACAGCCCGCAGAAACATGGTGAATTTAGAAAATTTGAAGCCACGAATGACATCTTAGACGCAGTCTACTATGGGGATTTGGTATTTCTTTAGACGAAAGCGTCTATGAAGAAGAGATAGAGACAGATTCGGATAGATCTTCAACCGAGTCAAAATAACTACAACGAGGGAGATATGCTTCAAACCTCTGAAAGCATGTCAGGATTCTTTTCCAGAACGACGGTGTCAAACAAAACCATAAAAAGAATCATGCGTCAAGATTTCAACCTCAGTCCATATGATGGATTTAGGATTGGAGGGATTGGTAAAGTCCTCAACCAGATAGGACTAAACTAAAGGAAACATCACATAATTTACAATGTAAGTTCAGGGAGTTTGCTATTCCCATGGAATTTACTGGTAATGTGATGGAAATGCAGCTTATTCCTAAAGAATTAAGTAGGCTTAAAGAAGAAATAGCAGTTACTATAAAATATATCCACATAGAAACTATTGAAGTAGTAATAAAAGCAACTTTTAAGGAAGGAATTGATTCAGAGATACATTTGTCAATAATGGATAGGAGAATCAATAACTTAAGAGATGGTTGTCTTGGGACAATGATAGGTAATCTGTATGCGGAAAAATTGATGTTTGACATTCATATTAGGATTGCGTACAACCTAACAGACCAAGATTTTAGCAGAGTCTTAACCCTTCATTAGGATTTTAAAAAAAGGATCTAATGAAAGAAGGAAATAGACCATATTCTATAACCTATAAAATAGCTTATGCTCTTTCCAATACACATCATTCTAATTTATTCCTAAGGAAAGAGTATATCGAGATTCCTAGAATTTTTAAGGAATTTGCTAGGGTTATGACACCAGATCCAATTAGGATACCTAGGATAGGTGGTGTCGATATCATAATTAAAGATCACCAAGTTTTAGATCGAACACTTAGTTCTAAACTGAATTTAGTAGCAGGATGTCCTTTTCGAAAGACAGGATCATAGGCTACAAAGGAAAGGAGAAAGAGTTGTTAAGAGCTTTAACTCCTCAAGAGATAAGGGTAGATAACGTAAAACTTAGATGCCCTAAAGGATGGAAAGAAATACAAGTTATATTTGACATCACTAAGAATAAAAACTTTTTTCCTTGTGATGACTTATATCATTTGAAGCAGCCTGTGGTTGGTAGATATGAAGGCATGTTAGAAATAACAGGCCATGAAATTCTAGTTACAGGTGTTGCAGGATGAGAGAATGGGAGTATGACTCTGGGTTAAGTTTTCTTGAAGATTATAAACCATGGGGAAGAAAAGGTGACGGTATGGAATTCAATCTTGATGAGGTTACCATAAGGATTAAATAACGAGCCCCTTTTCTATATACATATCTGTGGGTATGTTGTATGATCAATATATGACTGAATATTTTGCAGCTTATATTGACTCAGGTTCAGGAATTTGCACAGCAAAACCTGGAGTTTTTCCTAAAGAAGCAAGGGAAACTTTACTTGTTATTGCAGGAAGAGATTTTTCACAAAGAATCCTAATACTCAATACGGGAATTCGAAAAGAAAAAATCATGATCGTAGGAGCATTTGGAACACCCTGGTTTAGGGTAAAAACACCTCCCATTTACTTTCATGATACAGGTGCTGATATCTTGCTAGGTAATAATTTTATTCAAACATTTGCAAGATATATGCAGGATAATTAAAGGAATTTGTTAATGTTACTACTAACTGTGGTAGTGAGATACAGGTTTTGCGAACAGAAAAGGCATTTAACAGGATAATGCCTATAAATTTTCGCAGCAAGCATGGTGATTTTGATGTCAAATTAACTCATCGAAAAATGCAGGATAAAGGAAATTTGATAAAGTTCTTTTGTCTTTCAGACAACAGAGACTCATCGATAGCGATAGCTTCTACGAGGAATCTGAGGAAAAGATTAAGAACCTCAAGGAAGCATTGCAGGAATTAAAGGCCATGGACATAAACGAAGAAATAAACATTCTCAAGTGAATGTTAAGAGGCTCATCCAGAGAAATTTCAGTGAGAACCCTCTGGCATGATGGGATAGGAACAAGATCGAAGCTACTCTTAAGATTAAAGAGAAATGCAAATATGAGTATGTTCGATATAAGCATATCCAGATGAACATGAAAGAAGAAGGATATGCAAATAATTATCAAGGAGCATATCAATCTTGGACTCATCGAGCCTGGAATCTCTGCCTACAGTAGCACTGGTTTTCTGGTAAGAAATCATGGTGAGATAAAAAGAGGTAAAACCCAGGTTGGTAATTAACTATCAAGGCATTAACAAAATATTAGAGTTTGATGGTTATTACATTCCTAGTAGAGAGCACTTGATTGATTGCATTAAAGGTGCAAAAGTGTTTCCCAATTTGATTGCAAGTCTGGTTTTTATCAGATTAAAATGAAGAGTGAATCAAAGAAATTTACTGCATTCTCCACACCACAGGAACAATATATCTGGAACACATTTCCAATGGGTCTAGCTAATGCACCCTAGATATTTTAAAGAAAATTGGATAATCTTTTTAAGGATTATTTCGAGTTCATGTTTGTCTACATCGACGACATACTGATTGCATCCGAAAATATGAAAGATCATACTGAGTATCTTGAAATATTTTCTGATGCATGCTATAAAGAAGGTTTAGTACATTATGAGAAGAAAGCTAATATAGTGGTCAATAAAATTGAATTTTTAGAAATTCTTATTGACGAAACACGTTTTGAGTTGTAGGAGTATATTGTGGAAAAAATCCGCAATTTTCCAAACATACTCAAGGATAAGAAGTATTTACAAAGCTTCTTGGGAGTGGTGAATTTTGTAGGTATCTTTATAAAGGATCTTGCAAAAGATAAAAAAGATTTCCGGCCACTTTTGAAGGAAACAGAAAGTGCAAAGTGGAAATGGGAGGAAATCCATACGCAAAGGGTTCGTGAGCTGAAACAAGTTTGCAATAACCTGACAAAACTTGCAATACCACAGGACAAGGATGAATTGGTGGTCTACACAGACGCCAACAATTATAGATGGGCAATTGTGCTCATGAAAAAGACCACTACAGGGGAAGCGCCTTGTAGATACACTGGAGGGTTGTTCACCGAACAACAAGCCCAAGTGTGGCACATCAATGAGAAAGAGTTCTTTGCGATTTGGAAGGCTTTTAAGAAATGACCTTTATTTTACTTGCTAAAGAATTCACTTTAAAAGTCAATAATACCAATGTTAAAGCTTTCTTGAAAAATAAATTAGAATCTAAGATTGAGAAAACGCGTATTATCAGATGGCAAGTTGAATGCTAATATTATTGCTATAATATTGTTGTTATAAAATCTCATGAAAATGTTCTTGCAGATTTCCTGACAAGAGATGGAGGCATCTGAAGTGAACTCCATCATAGTAAGGCTTAGGCACCTCAGAGAAAACCTCGAGGAGCTTAACAAGAAGTTTGGATGGCTAGCTGTGAATGCACAAGTGGTCGGACAAATCCAAAGAGCTGATCTTGACACTATCCAGATCGCGATAAGAACTACCATGGTGGTCTCAACCTTACTATGGAATGACCTACAAGAACCAATTTGGAAGGCATCATCCTCGGAGATGACTAACGAGTTGCGGGAGCATGACCCCAAACATGCCTCTAGAGTACAGGGCTCTAAACCTGTAACGGTAGATTCAAGTACTGTTTGCACAAGACCATCTCCAGACTTTGGTGAAGCGGCAATAAATGAGTCACAGAGAGTGCAAACCTCTATTGATTTGAGTCAACCCAACGCCTCTGGGTTAAACGAGGAAGAAATTAGTCTTAGGCCAATGACAGGTACTTCTAAGTTTAATACTAATGAATTATCTTATTCTTCTTTTTTTGCTTGGCAGGTTTATCAGCTGCTGTGGGAAAAATTAATTTTCCACAAAGGACTTAACTCAAGCAAGACCATTATCGAGACATCTGAAAAATAAACAGAGTCTGGATGTTGGAAGGGTCTAAAATCGAAGAAGTCTGAGAGTGGTATGAGTTTGGAGTTCTAGCTTCAATTCATACTATATCACCAAGTTTTTTGGAAATTTCAAAGTTATCGAAATGGATTAGTGGGACGGTATAATATTCATGGCAAAACAACCCCCACCGAAAAAGAAGAGATATTGGAGCTAAAATTTATATCAGTCGCTCTAGAAACTGCAGGGGTAGCATCCAGCGTTCTATTTTATCAAGCTGCAGAGACCAGACATGGTAGCTTTTAATAAAATTAAAGCTGTCTCAGAAGAGGCTCCACTGGTGTCAGCTATTAGCAAAGACGACATTTCCACCAGAAGAGCTTGGGGTCTATGGGTCTGTCTCACTAAGATGGACAAAGTCAAGTATCCATTCAAAATCTTCTCCAACAAGGTGAATGGATCATTCATGTTAAACTCCATGGCATGGAAGAGCACTGAGTTTGCAAAAAGCATGTTCGAGAAAAAGAGAATGCTCATATGGGAGAACTAGCTATCTGCAACTGAGACCACAAGGATGAAGACACACAACATGCTGCATGTTGGGCAATGGCATAACCATGTATGCCCTTGTTGGGAAAAATAAGAAAAATCACTGTTCGGAACCAAGATACGGGTTACCCAAAAGAAACCCGAACCAAAGCCGGACAAGGGTAAAAGGAAGAATTTTTACAAGGAGAAGTAAGATTCAAAAAATAAAAATTTCAAAAAGGAGACTGTCGGCAGAAAATAACAAAAGCCAACAGTCAGAGTTAATTAAAAGAGCTAGCTAGAAATTAAATGGCCGACAAGCCATCATGAATACCAGCTAAAAAGAACGATGATGAACGCAAAGACGTCATAAGAAATAAGTCTGAAATCCGCATTTGATGTTCGCGGATGGTTATAAATAAGGAAGCAACGAAACAGAAGGGGATTATCAGAAATTTCCCCTACTCTTCAAAGCATATAATTTCGAGTCTTACAAATCTTTGTATTTTCTAATTTTTCAGTTTATGGGGGTTTCCCGAAAGAGTTTAGCCCTCTATCATATGAGAGGCTAAATAGTTTTCTTCTCCAACGGAGGAAATAATATTTATGTAATATTTCATATATTCCTTCAGTAAACAGGCTTCTGTTCAACTTGTTTACCCCAAATTTTTATTAAAGTCTCTATTCTGGAGTACCTTCTACGCCCTAAGGTAGGAAACGAAATAGGGCTGTGTTGTTTGTTACTAAAGAAGCCAAGTTCCTGCGAACCATCAGTTGTGGTTGTGTGGTTGAATGAAGTCCATAAAACCAAGGACTTGAAATACCCGGAATCAAGACGGTCAAATCAAGGTTGACTTTATGAAGGCTTAATATTATTACGGAAGCATGTTGGGCCAAACTGGAGCATGTGTATGGACTCTATTGAGTTTCTCTATAAAAGGGCAAAATGGTCACTAATTTGACTGAATGACCAAAACTGAGCAGATTTGAAAAATAAATGACCAAATTGGGAAGCCAAAAAGTTAAAAGACCAAATCGAGAAAATGCTAAAAATACGGGATCAAAATTGCATTTAAGCCTTAGATTTTATTTATTTATAATTGTAGTAGTATTTCTATACATTTTTGTTATAAATTTTATTTATTTAATCGCTATATAATTTTTTTGATATGTTATAAATATATATATATATATATATATATATATATATTATTTTGAGTCAATCGATATGTGCAATCTGATCAGATTTTTTGAACCAATAATTTAATAATTTATCGGATTTAATTATCGATTTGATTTTCAAGACATTATTATTATTGAGACAATGTCCAGTTCGTGGCCTTCGTAAATTATGGATCAAACAATTGTGTCCTAGAAAGTCATATAAAATTATCGATAAAGACTATTTTTATCATTATTACAGCATAAAAAAATTATTACATCCAATATTATAACATCTTATAGTTCTGTCATTTTATTCATTCAAATACTTTAAAATTTTATTTTAAAATAAGATTTAAAATCTTTAAACTTTTGAAATATTTTATGAGTTATTCTAAATAAGTTTAAGCCAAACACCCTTAGTGAGTCCTTAAATTTGAACAGACAAAGCATGTTAATGCTAAGTATATAATATTACTATAGATCATGATCTTTAAATTAGTTTATGGCCATCACTCGTTGACTTTTCGAATACGTACATTTGTTTACCCTTATGATATGACACAATTTAATTCTGCGATATAAAAAATGAATAGAAAAAAACTCTTATAAAAAATAAAATAATAAATTATTCTCCGTGTTTCGAAAAATAAATCAAATTATTTCCTATCGCTTTAATTTTTGAAATACAAGAATTTAATTTGTTTTTTTATTCAATTACGAATACCCCCTCGTTGTATTATATTGAGGTTTGCACTAAGTGTTGCATCTATTGAATGAGTGCCTCATCAACGACAAACGTGGAATGTCTATGCAACTAATTTAGTAGGTTGTTGACAAGAGTTGTAAAGTCGACTGAACTAACTGACAAGGACTGGTCATAAGAAGCCTACGAGGCTTGGTTGGTACGATTGGTACCCCTTGACTCCGACAATACGAGACCTAGTTCTCAAACTTGATGAACCACGACAGTCACATATATGTGATGACTGCCTCTTAGATCTAGCAAAAGAAGATTGTATTTTTTGTTTATAAGTCTTTTCGTGTGCGGTCAGAATATATATTGACTTTGATACCGAATCAATATTTTTCATTTATTTTTTTCATCATCTTTTTGTGTAATGATAATTTTACCCTCAGATACTAAGATAAAAATAAATAATACCAAAGAAAAATTTGCATAAAGTTTAATCAATATACTTTCTTTTTATTTGAACCATATAACTTCCAAATTGGGTTAATTGCAAAATTAGTTCTATAACTTAGGGTTAACGGCATTTTAGTCCTTTAACTTTAGACACTGTCAATTTAGTCATGTAACTCTCCAAAAGATCACAATTTTAGTCTTCTGGCCATATCTAGGCAATTTTGGATGATTTTACCCTTCTACAGATTTAAATTGCTTATTTTAGTCCATTTTCACTAATTTTGCATTTTTATGCATATGTGCTCAAGTAAAATTGTAGCAGAGCCTAGGTTTATTAACGAAATATTTGTTAATATTACATTTAGATACTTTTACCACTCACGGAGGAGACTTTTCAAAAGTATGGAATCAAACAACAGTTTGAGTTATAATTGTTGGAATGGGTGACCAAAAGCCATTTGGATCGATTGTTTGTCATTCATCAATCTTTATCAAATAATATTATATTGATGAATATGGTAAAAATTCATCAAGTTGGCATTGTATTTCATTGTGCTTACCAGTGCTATTGAACAGGGTTTTAATGTTACAATAAATGCCCATAGACCGAAAAGGTTAAACCCATGGAGTTGGCTATGCATAAGTTTGGCATCCATGAAACCAACTCTTGAGGGTAGGTCTGGAACGTTCTAAGTCGAGGACCTCGAGACAGAGCATCGAGGGTCCTATAGAGATTTTTACTAAGTACTGCAAGCGTGTTTCATCGGTAGGAGACGTAGGTCGTCTGTGCAGTTCTAGTAGGTTGGTTGGCCAGGTGGTTAACTGATTGAACTAACCTTCGAGAATCGTTATATGAAAGTCTCTTAAGGCTTGGTCGGTATGACTAGAATTTTCGGTTTCAATAGTTTGAGGTTAGTCCTCGAACTTGAGGAATCGTGGTAGTCACATGCATAAAAAACAGAATCTTGAATCTGGCAAGATGTGACTATGGCGCAAGACATGGTCATCATAAGTTTTATCCAGTGCAGTTGGAGTATGTAGTGCAGATGGTAGATTGTAAGAGAGGATCTGTCCCCTGTCAGTATATCACAGAGAGTTCTTCTATGTGCTCTGAAATGGTTTAGACTCTAAAAGTCTTTGGCCAAAGTTATTGATCGATCAGGGATAGGTTTTCTAGATCGAATCGATAGAGTAAACCCATCTCAAGTATTAAATATAGTTGTTTAGTCAAGGATGGGAACCGACGTCCAGTTCCATATCCTAGACTAAGGTCGGGAGATAGTTGACAGTAGGACCATACTCATATGGACTCGGAGTCTAAATATTCACACCGACATTCACCTAGTCTCTAGTGCCATGGACTGTGTCTAGACAGCCACCTATGGTAATGGACCATTTTCGATTATGGGATAATCAAAATAATTAATTAAATTAGATTTTGGTCACACACGCATAAGTCTAGTTGAGAGTGAACCTAAAGAGTCACACCCAACCACTATGAGTTGATGGAATTAATTTATAATTAATTCTAAAAGAGTTGGATTAATTAAATTAAATTAAATTAATATTTAAAGAGAATAAATGATTGGATAATTTATTTAAACTAATCAATTGGATGGATGACTTAAAATTTAATTAATTGGATTAATTAAAATTTTAAGTTGCCTGTTAAAATCAACTGTATTAATTTTATTGTCCGATTTATATATTGTATTTATAAATTGAAGGAGAGATAATAAAAGGTTTGGATCTTGTAATTGGATTAAAGGATATTTTAATATTGGGCTTATAAATTAAACTATGTTTGATTTAAAATCCATGAGACATGTGCTTGATCTATTTTTAACTAGTCAAGCCCGGCCTATTAAATACAAGCCCGAGGTCTTGGTTGGACCTTGGATAAGTCAAGGAGAACAATTTTGGAGGGTTCTTTAGCTGATTTTAGAGGCCATTTTCGTGATCTAGGATGTTGGTAGTGTTAGGTTGATGTTTTGGAGTATAACTAGGTTAGGACTCCTTGTATATGTATGACTAGATCATATATATACTTAAATCTAACCTTAGCCACACACAAGCCTCTAAAACTCTCAAAATTTCATGCCTCTCTCTCTCTCTCTCTCTTTGATATTCTCTCCATCTCTTAGTTTATCTTTTGATCTTAGAGAAAAAAAAAAAATGAAAGGAGATCAAAACATGTTAATCAATAACAGTTGTTTTGATCTCCATATCTTCGATGGAGATTTTACTAGCATGAAATCTCCACATTCTTTAGTTGTAGTGTGTCATTCTTGGGAGGGTCTCAAGATCGAGATCTAACTGTGGACAGATCCGAAAATAAAAACGGAAAGGTGACAATATTTGTAGTCGAACAAGAAAGACGACGAGGGTAAATCCTTTATATTTATGTTTATTGTCTTTCTTGTATTCTTTGTATAGCCTATATGTTTTATTTTGTACATTGAAAGCTCGGGAATAGATCAAGGGTACACCTCTTGATTGGGATTTATTTATTTGATTATCACATTTTCTAATTTTAGCTCTTCTATCGCGCTTTCTGGGCCGATCTGCTCCCTTTAAGTGGTATCAGAGCTCGGTTCGATGTATAAGCCTAAAATCTAATATGTTTTTATGTGAATTTACATGATAAGATGCTTTAATCGGCTTTAGAAGCATGATTTTTTATATTTTAATTGCATATTTAGATCTAGGGTTTTGTATGTTTTAATTTGTATTTAATTTTGGACATGAGAATTTTTGAAATTTGAATTTCTAAAAGTTGATTTTTTTTCTTGTTGTTTCAGTAATTGCAGAGAAAAAAAATTCAGAAAAACAAAGAAAAACAAACAAGATTTCAGAAAAAACAAAGATTTCAGTAATTGCATATTTGTGGCCGACTGTGCTTAAAATTCTAGGCTGGCCCAAAACTCCAAAAGCTGGTGCCAAATCTCCTCAGCTAGCCACAACGGTCTAGCCAACTGGTTGCTGGCGTTGGCAAACCGCTTTTGCAGGAACTTCTCAGCCTGCGACTTGACGACCTTGAACATGCTCTCGTCGTTGCAGTCCCACTAGTACGAAACCTGCAAAATTGACCATAAAAAATTAGTATTTTAATAAAAAATAAACAAAAATTTAAAAAAAAATGATAGTATATTACTTACCTTCAGCTTCTAAAACCAGAATAGCTGGTGCTGCAATGGGATTTTCGAGATATTGGCCCACGAATGCGGATAATGCCCTTTGACCGCATTATTGATGACAGTGTGAAACTTGCAATCGGACTTGAAAATAACATTAAAAATATTGAAATCAATAAAAAGTATTAAAAAATACAGATTATATAAAAAATAAATAAAAATTACTGTTGTACCTCGCATCCTGGAGGCTGATTAATGCCTTTGGGGCTTATGGGGGAAGTAGTGGTGCTGGTGCTGGTGGTGCATCCCACGACCGGGTCGGGGCATGTGAACTGCTAGCCCCCATCACATCTGACCCTACTGCACCGGAGTCAGTAGGAACTTACGGGGGCTGGGGCACAGCCTCCGATGAAGGGGTGGCCAGCACAGGATCTGTTGGCTCAACTCGGGGAGGGTTGGGAGAGCCACGACCGCAACTACGACCATGGCCTTATCCCTGACGTCCTCATCCAGGGGGGTGGAGCACCAGTAGACATTATCTATAATTTTAAAAAAAATGAACATTAAAAACATATTTTCCTAATTTTATAATATTTTCATAAATCTCTTTGTTACGTCCGAAAATGCACAAGTCCTTTGGATTGATCCAAGTAGCTTGATCCACGAATTAATACAAGTCTGATAAAGGGAATCTACAAAAAATACATTGGCACTTCGATGCCCAAGTCAGTGATTGATTTAGAGATATAAAAATGAATACACAAAAGATAATACAAGCAATGGATGAATGTTGCTAGTATACTAGAATTCGATATAAGATGAGAACGAGTGCGAAGTTCTAAAGAATCTGGAAGAGGTCCCGGTCTGAGGAGGGGACCTTGTATTTATAGTGGAGAGTCCTAGGTTGAAGAGAATTACCTAGGACTTCTGGGTTCTGGGGGGTGGTTGGATGGATAAGAGTTCAGGTCTAGGAAGAGTCTTGCAGGTCTGCTACTCCTGGATTTTGGGGGTTTGTTAGGCAGGGTAAAAATCTGACTTGACTAGGAGTTCGGTTGACTTAGAACTCTTATGTTGAGACATCCTTGTCCAAATCCGACTGGGCTGGTCGTGCAACACTTTGGCTTAAATGGTCGCCTAGACCGGTTGCATTCCTGGGCTTGTTCCTTTATAGTTTTTAGGTTGGAGTCTTTGTTAGGGCCTACTTTGAGTTGAGGTTGGACTCCTTTGTGAGATTTGGGATTCACATTCGTCAGAGGGGTGCTTCTGGGCTGATTCTTAAGCCTTTGGGCCTAGAACTATATGCATATCACCTAGTCCCCCCCACTCTAAGGTAAAGTGGGTCGCCATACTTTGGCTTAGAGTGGATAGTGTTAGTCTTCGATCCTAGGTCATGTCGAGTACCCAGAAGGTTTGTGGTTCGAATCTTCCCGCTAAACTCTCTCGACTGGCATGAGTGTAGCCCTAGCTTAGGCCCACGCCTAACGAATTTTTCTTGTCATGGACAGTCATCATTTCGTCTGGGGTTGAATGAGCGGCTTCGACTTTTCTCATGCGACCACGTCTTTGGTAACCACTTGGTTGTAGGGTGGTTACCTGGATGGGGCATTTGTAACTTCCCATCTGTTATTTTATTCTAAGCGTCTCTCTTCCTTTCCTTTCTTCTTCTTTTACATTTTCTTGCATAGGGCCTCATTTTCTTACTAGTTTGTGGTGTATTTCTTTAATATTTTTTCTTTCTTCTGCTTATTTGTTACCAATTCTTCTACTTCTAAGTCAGTCCATTTTGTGAGCGAGTCTGTGGGTGGGGGCGAGGAAGCCTCTGAAGCCACTTCGACAAGGTCGGGACCTAACCCTCCTGCTCACGAAAGTGCTCGGAGGTGGAGTCTCCGTCAGGCCGCTCGTCGGCTTTTAGATGAGTCCTCGAAAGAGGAGGAAGAAGATGACGAGCGAGAGGAAGGGTTTTCCTAGGGCAAGAGGGACCTAAGGCCTAGGGGAAATAGGATTCCGCCAAGGACATGAAGGTCCCGCTCTTCAGAGTCGAATTGGGTGGCCATGTTCCTTGTGTTGGGATGAGGTTAATCAGTTAGTGGAGGAATTCACTATTCCTTTGGATTTTACAGTTTCCGTCGCCGCCCCTGAACGCCATTCTAGTTTGCCTCTAGCCAATAATATGAGTTTCTTCTCCTCCTAACTTCGGGCTGGTTTACGATTTGCCTTGCCCCTTTTTATTTTGAAGTTTCTTACCTTTTTCAAGTTCCCCTAAATCAATTGGTATCAAACTCTGTTCACATCTTGTTTGCTTTTTCTATGATTTTTCAATTTAATGGTGTTATCCCCATTGCTACAGTCTTCTCGACAGTGCTTTCTTAGTTAAAAAGAATTGAGAGGCGAGGAGTATCCTTCCTTCCGGCTCATAGTCCTTCCAAGTGGTGGATAGGGAGTTTCTTTTTTGTACTTCCACCTAGGTCCTAGACTATCCCTGATCATTGGATAGACAATGCTCCCCCTGCTTTGCCTTTTTCTTTTGATGATAGGTCTCCCAACCTTTGCCGCTTTCTTGAGGGGTTGAATGAATCCTTTTTATGATTGTAAGCTTATGACAGAGGACAGGCTTTTGAGCTATTTTGAGCTAAGCCCGCGAGTTGAACTCCTGGGGCAACCGCTGGGTATCTTTACCACACTTTTATATATTTCTTGGTGAATTTTTGATATGTTGTCTGCATAGGTTTTTGCTTTTGCAGACGACATCATGTTTTGTAAGCTTTTTAGGGATGAGCACCGTGCGGCCACCACGCCCCCAAATACCAGGTCGTCTCAGGGGACTTCCTCATCTGGTGATAAGAGAGAGAAACACTCTGCTGCCAC
Source organism: Sesamum angolense (assembly GCA_034509725.1). NCBI lineage: Eukaryota > Viridiplantae > Streptophyta > Magnoliopsida > Lamiales > Pedaliaceae > Sesamum > Sesamum angolense. Next base: position 15,097,425 of record JACGWL010000003.1, on the reverse strand, counting down.
CCAACCTATGTCATCTCCAAAAAGACCAAGGCCTAGTTCTTCTGCGGCTCCTCCTGCCAGCTCTACTGGCCATGCTTCTACTCCTCCTCCTCCTCATCCTCTTAAGGATTATGGAAGGGGATCTTTCAACCGTGGGGGTGTACGACCATTTGATGTTGGAATCTAAAAAGCGGGAGGCCTCTTCTCGAGCCACCGATATTTTAAAGGGTGTTGTTACTTCCTCGGATAGATGTCTCCTGTCCTTGGTGCCTCGTGAAGACTTGGACAGGATATTGTCCTTGGTGCTCGCAAAGGTATATTTCCATATTGATCCTTCCTTGTTTTGATCGTACCTTTGATCTTCATGTCCTGCCTCAGGCTGTGACCTTATGAGGGGAGCTTTTATCGCACCCTACCAGTGAGTCTGGGGAGGCCCAGAGGCGGAGGTTAGGGGAACGGGTGGAGCGCTTGCAAAGGGAGGTAATTCACCTTCGGGAATTGAAGAAGGAGGTTGTGGCTAGGTACTAGGAGGAAGAGAAATAGGTTAAGAAGCTCTAAAGGGAGATAACTGCCATTAAGGAATATCATACTGAGGAAATTCAAATATTGGCGGACCAGGTTCATAAGTACTTCCCCGATATTGAGGAAGGGAAAAACTACTTGGAGGCATTTGGGGTGAGCTGCCTCTCCGAGTTCAAGAAGTCCAAAGACTACAAAAAGGATGTGGCTCTGGTGGTTGGGCCTTATCTTCATTTTGCCTTCGAAGTCTGCCGTCATCAGTTCCTTGCTCATGGTTATCCTCCTGCTGGTGACGATATCGCTTTCCTGAATTTCGATCTGGTATTGGACACAGCCTGGGACCTCTTTAATCCGCCTGTCCCAGTCAGTGGGCCTCCTCCTATGGACTCAAGTATTGATTTTGCTGTCTCACTGAGTTGTTGGTGAATTCCCTGGTTATGACCTGGGTATGCTTTTTCAGAAGAGGATCTAAATCGGATCCTGGAAGCAATGGAGGTGGAGGCGAGGGGTGATACGATCGGGTCATTGGGGCTTGTGATGGAGAAGGAGTTTCTGAGGGGATTCTGCCCATTTCGATAGCAGAAGATGTTCCTGGTCTTCCTAAGGAGACCGAGGCCAAGGATACTCCTGCTCCCCAGGAGAAGGTGCCCGCTGTGAGAAGACCCCGCTTGTGGGGTAATTTGAACTCATGTGTACCTGTCTTTCTTACAAATAATTTTTCTTTAGTTTCCTGTTTTTTTCCTCACTTGGTGTGAGGATGAGATAATTTTCTTTTCTGCGCCGAAGTTTCCTTTGCCGGTTTGGGCTTTTATTCAATTTGTTTTTCTCTGCCATGTTGATTTCTTGTTGTATGTGTTCATGTGAATATTACATAGTTATAAGATAAGATAATTAGGAGTGACCCTTCTGTCTTTTGTTTCCGTAGGCGCTGTTTCTTTCGGGGAGTGTTCATATATCATAGATGAGTTTTGGTGAGTTTTGGCTAACCTTAGAAGATGTGTCCTTAGGTCAGGACGGTATTTGATATTCGGGGGGTGGTCTAAGCCTAGGGCTTGTTCGGTTGAAGTCCTTGGCATAGGACGAGCATTGAAACGCATCAGGTGTCCTAAGTTTAGGATATTTATTGGGAATTAGCAGATGTCCTAGATCTAGGATTTTTCTGAGAGTTTGACGGCCTAGGACACTGCCGAAGATAAGAGGAAGTCCTAGGCGTAGGAGCTTCTCGTAAGTAGGTAGGTTGTCTCGTGTTCGGGACTTGGTCAGGACGAGGTCCTAGGACTAGGAGTAAAATCTGCTTAGATTGTGTATGTTCCAGGGTCTGCTTAGTGTACGTCCTTCTGCATCGCCTAACACATAGGCTCCAATTTCGACTATTTTGGTGATTTTGTAAGGACTTTCCCATTTGGGATCGAACTTCCCTACTGGTTTCAAGGTGTCTGCCCTTCACAATACCAAGTCTCCTACTTGGGAATAAAAGGCTTTCACCCTCTTGTTGTGGGCGTTTTATCATAGTGCTTTTATATCTCTGCATTCGGATGAATGTTATTTCCGTAGTTCATCTACGAGATCTAGGTGTTCTTTTAATAGCTGGGAATTATTTTCTTCATTGAAGTGCAGTATTCTGTGGCGAAGGCATTCCCAATTCTGCTGGAATGATTGCCTATGTTCCATATACCAGGGTGAAAGGGTTTTCCCCTGTGGAGCCTCTAGGGGTGGTCTGATATGACCACAGGACACTGGTCAATTCTTCGATCCAGTTACCTCCTACTCTGTTTAGCCTTCTCTTGATACCTTGGACCAATATTCGGTTAGTAACCTCGACTTGCCCGTTAGCCTGGGGACGGGATATCGAGGTGAATTTTTATTTTATGTGCAACCCTTCACACCAGTCTTGTATCATTCGTCCCTGGGAACTGTTGGCCATTGTCATATATTATTTCTCTGGGCAGTCCAAAATGACATATGATATTCTTCCATATGAACTTCATAACTTCCCCTTCAGTGATACGGGTCATAGGTTCTATCCTCTGCCCATTTCATGAAGTAGTCAATGGCAACCAGGAGGAATTTTCTTTCCCAATCGCAAGTGGAAACGGTCCCACTATGTCCATCCCCTATTGGGAGAAATGACACGTGTCAGCATGACATTGAGGGGTTCGACAGGTTGGTGTATGAGGGTGGTATGCTTTTGGCATTTCACGCATTTGTTCATCAATCATTGTGCATCTTGTTTCATGGTGGACCAGAAATACCCAGCTCGTAATGCTTTGTTGGCTAGCATCCTGGTCTTGGTGTGGGATCCACAATATCCATCGTGTATTTCTTTAAGCACGTGCAAGCTTTTTCTTGGGATAGGCAACAGAGCAAGGGGTGTGTGAAAGACTTCTTGTATAACATTCCTCCTTGCATCAGGAAACGGATGGCTCGAGTTTTTATTCTGGTGGTCTCCCATCTATTTCTTGGGAGATGTCCTTTGTCTATCTACCGTATTAGGAGCGTCCGCTAATCATTGTCGTTTACTGAAATGGTTTGGATATTGAGTGGAGCTCGTGTCTGAGGTAAGTGTTGCACAGTGATACGTCGTGTCTTATAGTCTTCCAATGTACTGGCTAGCTTTGACAGAGAATCTACTTTAACATTCTCTTCCCTGGGTATTTGTTGTAGCTGGAAGCTTTTGAACTTTGTCTTTAGCTCCTCTATCTATTAGAGATATTATATCATGCTATCTTCTTTGACTTCGTACTCTACATTCACCTGCTTTACTATTAATTGTGAATTAGAGTAGTTATGAGGTGGGAGGTGCCAGCGTTTTGGGCCTTTCTCATATACCTAGACTTTGTATTGGTCTCGTTATTCGAGGCTTTGAAGTCGAATTTTATCGCAAACTCCATGTCCTCTCCTTGAGGAGAGGTAATCACTACGTCTGCTCCACTTTCTTGTGCGGAGAAGGATCCTTCCACGTGAAGTAACCATGGTCTCTCTTCGAGAACCTCTTCTGGGTTGTTCTTCATTTTAGATACAAAGTTGGCCAAGGCCTGGGCCTTGATGATCGTTCGAGGTAGATACGAGATGTCATATTCGCTTAGCTCTATTGCCCATTTTACTAATCGCCCTGATGCTTCAGGTTTGCCTAGGATTTACCTCAGGGAATTATTGGTTCTGACTCCGACTGGGTAAGAAAGGAAGTAAGGGCGTAATTTTCTTATGGAATGACCAAGGCCAATACCATCTTTTCTATGGACAGATAACGACATTCTGCCCCGTGGAGGACTTTACTGACGTAGTAAATGGGTATTTGAGCACCATATTCTTTTCGTACCAGTACAGAGCTAACAGCCTAGGACGTTAATGATAGGTAAAGGTAAAGAGCGTTGCTCGGTATTGACTTTAACAGCAAAAGGAGCTTCGCTAGGTACGCTTGAGTTCTTAAAACGCTTGTTGACAGTCTTCGATCCATTCGAAGTCCTTGACCTTCCTTAGTGTTTTGAAGAATGGTAGGCCCTTTTCGGCAGACTTTGAGATGAATTAACTAAGTGCAACCATTCTTCCTATCAGTCGTTGTACTTCGTTGATACTGGTGGGGGGTCCCATGTTTAGGATAACCTTGATCTTGGCTGGGTTGGTCTCTATACCTCGTTGGATTACCATGAATCCTAGAAAACGCCCTCCACTGACCCCAAATGCGCATTTCCCGGGGTTGAGTTTTAGTCGGTATTTTCTTAGTACCAAGAAGGTTTCTTCTAAGTCTTTCACATGGTTGCGAGCTTCCTTGCTCTTTGCTAGCATGTCGTCCACGTATACCTCCATGTTCCTACCTAACTAAGGTCATAATATTTTGTCCACCAGTCTTTGATAGGTGGCTTCTGTGTTTTTTAGTCCAAAGGGCATGGCTATGTAACAGAATATCTCATTCGAAGTAACGAAACTGACCCGTTTATGGTTTTCTGGTGCTAGCATTATCTGGTGGTATCATTGCAAAGCATCCATCATGCATAGAAGTTCACATCAGGACGTGGAGTCCACAATTGGTCAATCCTAGGTAATGGATAGAAATCCTTGGGACACGCTTTGTTGAGGTCCTTAAAATCTATGCACATCCTCTATTTCCCACCTGGCTTAGGGACTAAGACAACGTTGGAGAGCCATTCTAAGAATTATATCTCCTTTATGTGTCCACCCGATAATGGTTTGTTTACTTCTCCTTAGATGATTTTGTCTTTTTTAGATCCAAAGTGTCATTTTTTTTGCTTTATCAGCTTGACACTAGGGTCTAGGTTGAGGTGGTGTGTGACGACACCTGGGTCTATCCCCTCCAGGTCATGGGGAGTCCATGCAAAGATATCTTTGTTCCTTCGAAGGCAGTTGACCACTTGATTTTGGACATGCTCGGTCATTTTGGATCCTATTTTTGTAACCTTTCCCAGATTACCAGGTGTAAGTTCAATGATGAGGAGCTCCTCCACAGGTTAGACTCCGACAGGGGTTTCTTTGTCTGGTTTTAGACTAGGTACTGGGTCCTTCCCTCGTTTATTGGAGTCCTCGATTTCTGGAGGTTCTTCTGTCCTTCTTTTCTTTCCTCTCTTGATGGCTTCAACATAGCACTTGCGTGCTTGTAAGGCGTCAGCCTGAGCTTCACTTACTCCTCTGATTACTGGGAACTTAATCTTCATGTGATACGTGGATATGATAGCTCGAAAAGCGTTAAGAGTTGGTCGTCCCAAGATAACATTGTATGCGGACAGAATATCCACCACCAAGAACTTGAGTAAGCATGTCTCTCGTAAATGTGTGGTTCCCAAAGTTAATGGGAGGGAGATATGCCTCTTAGATGAACTACTTCCCCAGCGAAGCTATACAGGAAAGTGTCCACCGACTCGAGGGGCGCATCCCCCAATTGCATTTGATCATAAGCCTCTCCAAAGAGTATGTCGGTCGAGCTGCCTGAGTCTATAAAGACAGGGTTGTGATGACCAGGGAGTCGTCGCTTTTCGTACTAGGTCCACGTCGCTCCTCTTGATCAAACTGAATGAGAGGAGCATCGTTGGCAGGTTCCACGTCAATCATTTCTCTTGTCATTACTCCATAAGCTTCTTGTATCTGGGCCTTCCTAGCCCTTTGTGAGTCTCCACCAACGGGACCACCTGCTATCATCCTTATCACACCCTTCCTAGGTGGGTCATTGATTTCAGCCTTCCCCGTCATTGAGGGTCCAATATGTTTTTGACTGGGGAATTGGGACTAGGATTTTTTGCATTCTTATCTCTGTTAGTCTCGTATTTCAAGTATGGCCTTGTGCCTCTAGCTTTCTCCCAACATATGTATTCCTGCAGGTAATCGTTTTGGATTAATCGTCCATCTCATTCTTCAGGTGCCTACACTCTTCAGTTGTGTGTCCATAGTTATTATGGAATTAACAAAATTTATTGGACTTGGGATGTTGAGGTTAATCCTTGTACGTCCTGGACCTGAACAACAGGCCCTTACCTTCCACAACCATGAGTGCCTGGGTAATGGGGACGGCCAGGGAGGTGTACACCGTATTCACCATTTGCCACGCTGGTATCTTATCTTTGAAGTATGTCTTTGTCTTTTTGGAAGGACCTTCGTCTTTTTTTTCCTTCATCTTTTCTCCTCGTCATTCTCTTTTGGACTTATGGGCATCCTCCATGTTGATATACTTAGCCGCCCAGGACAAGAGAGTGTCGAACTTGGTGGCTGGTTTCTTAGTCAGGGATTTGAAGAAGTCTCCGTCCAGCAATCCTTATGCAAAGGCGCTAGCCTTAACTTCCTAGGTCGCTGTCGGAACTTCCAAAGCAGCAGTGTTGAAATGCTGGAGGTACTCCTTCAGAGGTGCTCCTTCCTTCTGGCGGATGGAGAAGAGACTCAATTTAGTATTTCGATGTTTTCTGCTACTGGCGAATTTGTGCAGGAACAGGGAATGGAATTCTTGGAAGCTTCCGATCACAGCCGGGAGTAATTGGTTGAACCATTATTGCGCGGTCCGGGCAAACGTAGTGACGAAGACTCGACACTTTATGCTGTTAGTGTATCGGTGCAACAGGGCTGGATTCTCGAAGCGGGACAGGTGCTCCAGTGGATTGGTGGTACCGTCATACTCAGCTATGGCTGTAGTACGACAGTTCATGGGCAGTTCATCCGCCATCATTCCTTTAGTAAAAGGGATGCCAGTTTGCTTTCGGTCGTCGCTCCCATCACCTGGTATTGATCGTCTTGCAGTTCCTTTTAGAGATGCTCCAATCGAGCTAGCCATTGAGGGGGTACATCTACCACCTGGGCAGGCAGTCGGGTGGAAAGTCCTTCACCAATGTTAGGTTTTCAATTGGATAAGAAAGACAATTTAGGCCTTAAAGAAAAAAAAAAAGAATTTCAAGACTAAATGTGTCATGTCAAAAAACATAGATGATTAAAATGATTTTTGCATATCTAATTGGAGGTTAAATTTATTCATTATAAGTTTGATAGTTGGAAAATTAAATTTGTTTTCTAACAGAAAAGGATTAGCAAATATGTATTACTAATTTCAAAATTTCAGGACGAAACAAAGAATTTTGCCTTGTGAATAATAAAACTCAGGTTTTACTTTAGGGTAAACTATAATTACCTCCCAAGATGTTTCGCATAATTATGAATAATCCCTCGTTGTTTGAAAATTGACTAATGCCCTCTGATTTTAATGGACGTCTAACAATTAGCTCAATTTGTTAGATTTTCATTCAATTTTTATGATAAATTGACCAAAATGCCCTTATGAATTAAAACGATGAATTGTTGTTTATTTTTTAATTTTTTTGGACAAAGTGGATAATTTTTTTATAATTTTTAAATTTATTCATCCACCCTATTCGATTTTTTTAGAATAAAAAAATACAGTAAGGACAAAATTGATAATTTTATACCCCATCCAAGAATGACATTATTTCGAACATTAAAAAAACCAGTCCCAATTATGTTGTTCTAGACTTAATAGCAAATTATTAAAATTATATGAGATTAAAAACTGTGGGGCAAATTGAGAAAGAAAAAAAAAATAATTGGAGATTTATTAAAAATATGGAAGTTTGTGAGTAAAAAAACAAGGAGTAGGTGGGATAGAAAAAATAAATTATAATTATAAATTTTTAAAAGTATGAAAGTTTGCAAGGGAAAAAAATGGAGAATGTGATTTGCATAAAATTTCGGGATAATTAAGTACACTTCTCTCCCTGATGTTTAGTATAATTACACGTAAATCCCCTATGGTTTTAAAATTTATATCAATACTCTTGAAGTTTTCTTTCGTCTAACAAACAAGTTTCTCTATAAGTCAAAATTCATCGAATTTGCTGATATTAACCTTTTTGTTAACATAAGGAAATTTAGTGAATTTTGACTAACGATGGACCTATTTGTTAGACGAAAGCAAATATCAGGGATACTAGATGTAATTTTATAAATTACGAGGAATTTAAGTATAACTAAACCAAATTTCAAAGGAGGAGAGAGTAATTATCTCAAAAGTTTAGTCAATGCTTTTGTCTTTTCATTTGAATGATTTAACTTTCAAGTTTTATATTTGATTCACCTGATTATTATGACTTTTTATTTGTTATTTTACTGACTTTATTTACTAATATTTATAAGATAATTCATTATTTAATAATTAATTATATTAAAAGTAAATCAAGATGTATTATAAGCTCAAAAAATTTAAAAATAAATATTTTGAAAATTTATAATACAAGAATTAAGCTTTTGAATCTAAATTTAAATGTTTGCATTTAGATTATAATATATCGATTAAATAAAAATAAATACATTTGACGATATATAAAATACTTATATCATAAATCTTCATTATATTAATTAGAAGAAAATGACTGCTTTAAATTTATTTATTGAGGACTTACTTGAATATTATATGAGACAATTAATTTTTATAATATTAAAAATAAATACAGTAAAAAATACCAAAAATAATAAAAATATAATATATTGATAACCAAATTTGAAAAATAAAAGTAGAATGGATAAAAAAAAATAAAATATTTGATTGATATTTATGCAAATAATTCTTAAGTATATTTATTAAAAAAAAATTTAAATCTAAGAGTAAAATAGTCATTATTTAAAGAAATTAATATAAAAAAAAATCAATTGTGTATTAAAGTGATATTAATAGTGACATTCAAGTACCAATTAAATTATTTAAAAATACTCAAATATAAAGAAATAATATTTATAATAAAATTAGGATTACCAAAATAAAATTTACCCTTTAAATTTCCTATCTACTGATTTAGAATAATTCTCATTGATATTAATGCTACATCTAAAAGTCCACAGATTCGAAATTTTGAACAAATTCCAATGGAAAGCCACTTGAAATAATGAGAAACCAATGACGCCGTGATTCACACGGACTCCGAGATGGATCATGAAACGTGGGAAAAATTCGAATAAATACAAAATTATCCTAAAAATAATTAAAAAAATAACGAAAATACCCAAATTTGCTACTCCCTTTTGGGGTATTTCGAGATTTTTAATTGAATAATTGTATACGATGCGAGTAAAAAAAATATTACTCGAATTCAATCAATGTATAAATAACACAATAAAATAATAGAAGTTAATTTAATATAAGTAGATGAAGTTGAGAGTGAATACAAATAAGTGAAATTCAGAGGAAAATTCGTTGTTTCTTATGTGCGAATGAAAAACTGAAATTTACTTTTAACGATGGGGGAACTTGCGTTTATAGGCAAACCCTCAACCAATTGGATAAGCTCGAATCCTCCATAAATTTGGTGAGAGAGTTATCTCATGGCGATTGGAGTCTCTTGATCTTCGGGTAAGGATAAGGAAGTCCACTTACTTTAAAAAAATAACTCAATAGCTACGAAATAATTTGATGTTAAAATTAGTGTTGAACTAAATTAGTAAGTAGATTCTAACTAAGTTTTTTTTACTAATCTACATTAGCAATAAATTCCACTATTCTGCAAGAAACATGTCATTGTTATCAACATTATTTGTTAGAGCGATTGTTGATGAGGTTCTTGGAATAGCACTGAGGTGGTTGAATGGATATCCTCCTTCTGTCGGGTTTTTGCGTCAGGAGGTTACCTTAAAAATAAAGATGCCATCAACCATTTTCTTGCGGCCACCACGTGTCCCTACTTGGACGGTCGATACTTATTCAGTCTTGTGGGGTTTGCTGAAGTGGGCCTAACTGTGCATGAGCGTAGGGGATCCTAGGCTAAGGGCTTCCTTGTGAGCTTGCAAGGACTTTTTTTATTTGGGCTGCTTGGACTTATTTAGGCTATAATGTCCTCGGACTCCTTTTGCCTGACTTCTTAGGATGCGCCTCTTCTCTAGAAGCATCCTACACTCTTACTCGACTTAAGCTTCCTTGTCACTTTTGAGTTAGTTGGGTCTTTCATTTCTTTGAACTCGCGATTTCTTTTTTCTTTTTACGCCTTTTTGAACTAGCTTATTTTCGTGACATCGATATCAATATATATATATATATATATATATAATATATATATATATATTAATACAATCTTATTTTAAAATATTATTATTATCATATATACATAAATATTTGGCATTATATATTACTTAAATCCGTACTGATATGAATGGCATAAACGTGAACCCCTTCATAATTTAACTTTCATCAATCTTTATTTGGAGGACATTGTTTGGCATCCGGATAAAAATTAACCACAAATACAAGTTGCAAAGTTTCATGACAATAAACTTCCAAGAATTTCCTTGAAAACAGAGGTGAAAGCATCCATTTGAACCATAGACCTTGACAAGCCGATCTCCAGATCACCCTCAAAGTCCCTGGATTTGCATAATAAAATGGATCCTCCCCCATCAGTGAACAATCCTTCTAACTTCTTGGGCTTTCCCCACCCGTAATCCACCCCATAAAAGTCGAACCTCGGTGATCCAGCCACCGCAATCTGTCGCTTTCCGATCAGCTTCTCGTACTCATCTGGCCATTTCTCAGCACCATGCAAAATTCCCTTCTCACTGTAAACAGTTTCTTTAACAGCCTCTCCGATGGCCTTTGCTGCCATTACAAATCCGTCGTCTCCCTTCAATTCTCCATGCTTTAACTCAGCCTTTACAAGTGCCACACAATTCCCGAAATATTTAGCAGGCAGCGGTGGATTCAGTCTTTCCCGGCAATCTGCCACGAAACACAAGTACTCGGGCTCGTCGTCTGCGTCCTCTCCACTCGGTGCCGCTGACCTTGCCGAGCAAACCCATACAAGCGCACATATGATGGTGAAAGACGACAGATGACCGATGCTGGGAGACTTGCCCAAAATGAAATTCTTCAGCTTCTGAATCTCCTCTTTCTTCAAAACAAATGCTGCACGGAGCTTGTTGATTGGAAGTTTTACTGATGGGGGCTCTGCAGAAGAACTGTCTACTATCACGTTACAATATATCTCATCCAGTCCATTTAGACCCGTCACCAATTTTCTATCATAAAACGGCAACAAATTTCCTTCTGTCAGTAGATCACGAACATTATCTGCACCACTGCGCCTGCTTCTCATGATCAGAGCCCACGCCTGCATGAAGGACGCAACAGTGCTGGCATCGGCCACGACGTGATCAGTCACGAAACCGATGCATAAGCCCTGTCCAGGAAATAGTGTTACTTGGAGAGCTAACACCGGACAAGAGACGGAGTCTTCGGAAGAGGTGGGCGGGGGCAGATGAGGGGCAAAAGCATAGAATTCATCACAACCACGGGGATGACTTCCGGTGAGGTGATTGAAATCAGCGGTGGACTCAGAAACGGTAAAGGAAACCGAATTCCCAGTTTCATAGCGTAAGACGGTCTTATTTCCAGGTTTTCGAGGATAAATGATGTTTCCAGCGAGCGGGAGAAGCTGGGTGAGAGTGAGGGATAATGAACTCTTAAGCTCAGGAACAATGGTTTCCAGGAAGTGGGATTTTGAACATGGGAACTCATAGAATAGAACAGATTGATTTGGGGGGAACCCATACCATAGCATATCGAAAAATACAACCGGGAGTGAGAACTCCGGCGCGGAGTCCGGCCGGTGAGATCTGAGAGCTTCCGAGATTGTGGAACATGAGGTTTTTATCATCTCTTACAATCATTTTTATTTTTAAGTGCTCTGAACTCTTGTGCAACGAAAACTAGTACTATTACAAAAGAAAACTCATTTAACGTACCAACTTTAGAATGTCCAAATTTACCCTTCATTTCATTTATTTCCTTTAAAAAAAATTGATCAATTTAGTAATTTTAATATTTTTATTAATTTCATAATTATTTATTTTTCTTAACCCACTACTCCACATTCCTCTCTCACCTTAATTTTTCACATTTATTATTTATTCTTTTCTTTCATAATTTTTTTTATCATCTCTATAAAATGATTTTTTATACTCGCGGAAACGTGCAACGAAAACTAGTTTAACAAATGGCAATTTAGACTCCAGTGTTTTAAAAAATATAAAAATAATAAAAAAAAAAAAAAAATCTTTTTAATTTAAAAAGTATTAGCAAAACACTCTCACTATGTTACCAGTGTATTACACGCTTCAATTCTATTTTTTTAATTATATAATTAAAATATTTTTATTCTTATTTTATCTTCGTTAAATTTTATCTTATAAATGAATGGTTCAAATCTTGTCAATATTATTTAAGTACATAAATGTATTTTTTCAAATTATATAACATATATTTAGATATAAAACATTTAAGTACATATATATATATATATATATATATATATATATTATATTTGATGTGCATATATATATATATATAGAAAATAGTAGATTGGTGTCGGTCGTTGCCGCGCCGGCGCCAGGGGGGTACAAGAGGGGAGGAGGGGACGCGCTCGCAGACAGGGAGGAGGAAGAAGGCGAGAGGATGGGAAGGAAGAGGGAAGGCGGGCGGACATCTTGGAGAGGCGGAGGCGAGCGTGTGGCGAAGGAGGTCGATGGAGGCAGTGCGAAGAGGAGGAAGCTGACGGAGGCGGCGCGGAAGAGGCTTGAGTGAGGAAGTGCTACGGTGGTACGGGGGTGGGGTGGGGTGGGGGTAGGGGGAACATGACAATATTTTAAATTTTTTAAAATATTTAATTATTTTAGTCATATTTAATAAATTAGATATCGTCACACCCTGTTCCCCCAAGCATATAAAACAAAACTTGACTTGAGATGATAAGAAAAAAGAATTTTTTTAAAAGAATAAATTATAAATATGATTTAAAATAAATATGGAGAAGTAAGGAGAAAGAGAAATGTGGGATAGTGGGTAGTTATGAGGAAAAAAAAATTATAAAATTATTAACAAAAATTAAAATTACTAATCTGACCAAATATTTTAAAGAGAAAAAAATAAAATGAAGGGCAAATTGAGGCAACCTAAATTTGATTTGCTCAAAGTGTTCTATTTTATAATAGTACTAGTTTCCGTTGCATACGGTTCCCGCAAGCATATAAAAAAAATTATAAAATATTGTAAGAGATGATTAAAATAATTATGAAAAGAATAAATTATAACTATTAATTATAATAAATGTGAAGAATTAAGGTAAGAAAGGAATGTGGAGTAGTGGGTAGTTAAGAAAAATAAATAATTATGAAATTATTAAAAAATATTAAAATTATTAAATTGACCAAATTTTTTAAAGAGAAAAAATGAAATGAAGGGTAATTTGGGCATTCTAAAGTTGGTACGCCAAATAAATTCTCTTTTATAATAGTATAGATAGTATAATAAAAAAAAATCCGGACCATTGATTTATGCATTAAAACTGGACATTTTATTCAAATTTAATGAAATTTAACCATTGATTTATTTTTTTAAAAAAATTTATCGTAAGAACTTAGATGTATATATAACAAATAAGATTTAACAGTTCATAAATTAAGATATAAAATTAATTTGTTGTCAAAAATTAAGCCCAAGTTGCATAAAGGGTGCGTGTGTGTACACCTCCTTATCTGAGGGGTGTTTTGCTATATATTTGAAATCATATAGGGTTTTTTTTATTATTTTATTTTTAATAGGAGGATATTTTAAATATTTTTAAAACACACAAGGCTAAACTGCATTTTAGCCTTTACCAAATTGGACTCACTATGTACCTGTGTGGCACTCATGCATGTTATTATAGGTTTAAATTTATTTTTGTTCATATATTTGATATTTTTATCTATATTTTCCTAGAGTTCAAAAATAATTTCTGTAATTTTTTGACATTTCGTGATTTTAGTCCTTCTTGTATTGAAATTTTACAAAAAAATTCAGAATAAATCGTGTCCCTCTGGTGATTTTAGCATGTTTATCCTTTATTTTTTATAAATTGCAGAAGGATCATGAACTTTTTGACAATTCGGTATTTTAGTCTTTTTGAATGCTGGATTTTGCAAAAGTTATCTGAATAATGTGTCTCGTCCTTTTTTTTTTTTTTCAATTTTTATCCATGTTGGCAAAAGTACCAATTTGAATAAAAATCTACAATTTAAATGAACCATGTGGAAGTACATGATTTATTCTAGAGACTTTTGTAAATCCAGCACCGAAAGGATCAAACTTGCGAAATGTCAAAAAATTACATGACTATATACGTAGTTATATCCTTTAATTACTGCCACCAATGACTACTTTATATAAAATAAATCAATAATCTAATTAAGCATATCTGTAATTAGAGGTGTTTGGTTGAGTTTATAAACTTCTCAAGATATCGAATAAGCTTATCAAAATATTTTATACGATGTTTTGAAAATTTATAATTATCTCTTTATAAGATGCTTGAGAGCTTATAATTAAGCTCATGAAAATTATTCGGCAAATTTTTTCTACAGACTAATTGAGATCCTAAAATAAGATGTTTTGGATTTTATAAATTTAAAAAAAAAAAAAAAAAGTTAACTTCACCCAACTTTTTTTAAACATCTGATAAGTTCTTTAATCTTAACATCCAATCTACAAAAGCGCAGTCATAACTTTATTAGTATTTCATTTTTACACTTCATTGGCTTTAACACCTCCAAACCAAAATTATCTATTTATATAATTTTAAATTCTAATAGTCTGAAGACTTTTTTCATGATTATTACAGTATGAAAAATTTATTATATATATCAAATCCTCTAAAATCTTATAAGTTTCAATACTTTATTTATTCAAATATTTAAAAACTTATCTTAAGGTAATATTTAATATTATTAAATTTTATAACATTTTATAAGATATTTTAAATAAATTTAATCCAAATACCCTCTTGGTGAGTCAAATTAGGTAAACTGTGTAGCTGTTCCAATACATTGTATACATTTGTTTAATATATATGTGATTCATGTGATACCCTTACCCTTAACAATATTGTGTTATAGAATTATGCATTCAATTATTGAGCCATATTTTTAAAATCGGATCGAACTGGCCGGTTCGATCGGTTTAATTGGGAACCGACTATGTTTTCAATTTGATTTATAGGTTTCAAATTAATAAAGTTAAAATCGGTATGAATCAATCAAATTGGGCAAAACTAATCGCCTAGTGATCCGATCAAAACTGATTTTGACCTTATTTTATTAAAAAAAAAAAAAAGAAAGATGTAGTTGAATGTAAATATTTCTTGAACTTAAACTTTTTTATATTTATAGCCTCAAGTACTTAAATTTAGCTTGGCTTAAGCTATTCGTCATTTATAGTTTAAAGTTTTTAAACTTGCTTATATTTTTTTAACTTGACAATAAATTTGACTTACGTTTTTTCTGATTCAAAATCTAAATTTCTTAAATTTTACTTATCTTTTTCTGAAGTGGGATAATGAATTACCTTCTAAGAGTTTTTCTTCTCTACTTCATCTACTCATTTCTCATTTTCTTCAAGTTTTTTAACTTTTTTAGGGCTTTTCTTTAAAATATTATATATATATATATATACACACACACACACACATAGAGGCATCGATTGCTACCTCTATTTGATTAAAAAAGAAAAGCAGTAAAGCATTCAAACAATGTTTTGAAACCTAAATTGTTCATCAAATCGAAAAAGTAAGTGGGCTAGGGTCACTGATTCAACCGTTGGGTCAACCGTGGTTGGATCGGTGACGTGATATTTATGTAATAAATAATTATTAATATTTTAAAAATAATATTAAATAATAAATAATATTAATATACTTAACAACTTTTAAAAAAAAAATCATTATTTTTCTTTGACATTAATATTTCAATAAGATATACATTAATATAATAAATAAATTTAAGAACAAACTTATAAAGATCAAATACAAAAATAATATTATATATTTTCAAATTTAATAGAAAATTAGATACACAAAATTATCAAAAATATTATAACAGAATTAGCAAAATTGAACTGAGAGGAGAAATTAGAATTTTATATTTAGAAATAACATAAAATAGTTAAACTTAACAGAAATTATCTCAATTTAACATAAACAATGCACATTTTTTTTAGAAATAATCTATTATCCTTCAGAATTAACACAAAATAGGATACTTAACAAAAATAATGGATATTTTAGAAGAAAAATTAAAAATTTTATAAAGTATTTACACTTAATTGTTGACCCTATCGATTTTATCAACTCAGCCAAGTCACACGGTTCACCGCTTAAACCACTAGATCAAATGTTTTTCACGAAAAAAAAGAGATTTTTTGACTCCTCCGATTTTTTGGTTTCAACCGACTCATTTTGTGGGCTAGGTGGAGGTTCGGGTGGTCCCATCGTCCGAGTTGGGCTGTATTTTAAAACATTACATTCAAGTTTCAAGAATTGTGGGGTTTTATATTTTAAATTCTTGTTAGTTTAAATTTTGATTAATTTCCTTATTCCAAGAGGTTTGTTGAATTTTTATTGTTAAACTGTTATAGATTTTATTTATTTATAAATTATACTATTTCTATAATATTTTGTTATAAATTTATTTATTTAATCAATTGATATATAATTTTTTAATATATTACAAATATATACACATATATATATATTCCGAGTTAATCAATTTGTTCAATCCAATCAAATTAATCAAACCAATAACTCAATAATTTATTCACTGTAATCACCGATCCAGTTTTCAAAACATTATTATTGAGAGCAGTGTCCAGTTCGTGGCCTTCGTAAATTACGGATCAAACATTTGTGTCAGAGAAAGTCATTAATTATTTCCAGTGCCAAAGTTATTAATAAATATGTTAGAGTGCTGCATGAACATTATTTATACATGCATGCAACAGAAAGTAATATTAATAGCAAAAATAATTTTAAAATTATATTTTTTTATCATTATTTGTTGAAAAATAGTGAACGATAAATTAAATAATAAATTTATTTTGATAGTAACAAGTGATTGGTTATAACGTGAGACGTATAACAAGCTCATGACACATAGATGATGATTAATGTCCTCCAATCATCATCGAAGAACATTTAATCAATCGAATAGTTGTGTCCTTTGGTTGAAATGATGTGCCTATTGGGTGAAACCCTTTAAATGAAACAATGCGTCTATTAAAGTGAAGTAGTATGTCCTTTAGGTGAAATGATGTGTTTATTTAGATGAAAGGTCATAATCTTTTCGAAGACATCTTTTCTAATCAGACATATCCATTCAGTGATATCTTTCCAACTTCTATAAATAGGTCCTTCCATTTGATTTCATTAATTCAATTCATTCTAGAGCATTTTTAAGCAAAAAAGCATTTTGCAAGTATAGTTTCTGTAAGAAAGTTTCAAAATATTTTTTGGTTCGTTATTCTTAAAGTTTGTAGTGCTACTACTTTGAGATTATAAGTCGTTGTATCTTGAGAGATAAAATCGTCGTTTTTGTTAGCACCAGAGTGGGGCGATAATTGTGTTAAAGATTAAGAGTCCAACTCGTGCCTCGACTTTATAATACACAACTCCTGTATATCCCTCATTTTATTCTAACAATATTACAATAATTTTAATCTTATCACAATATAATTATAATAACAATAAATTGTGCATTAATTTGTCACCGTAGAACAATGACTATCACGTTTATAGTGACAACTGTATTTGTTATCATGGAAAAAATGCAATTTTGGTCCTATAAATATAAGTGGATAGCAGTTTCTATCTTCTTCAATTTTAAGTTTGCAATTGAAGACTATAATTAAAAAAAAAAAAAAAAAAGGAATTAACACATTTAATCTAGATGTCGCTGGAAAATACTAAGTTTGTCAGAAATTAGCACTTGCTTGATACATAACTCCTTTAATTTGGGGATTTTTATATTTACAGTTAGTTTTTGTTATGTGCATTTTTTCCCTACCAACATTTGGATCAAATATGTCACTTCGCTATAGTTTTTTTGAGGTAATAACGATGAACTATTATTAATATAAATAAATCGATTATAAGTACAATCATTCATGTCGACATCAATATCTAACAAAGACTATTACAATAATTATATCCTACTCAATAATACCTACTATTACAATAGACAATAACTCCTGTTATGCAATAAATAAACTCCTATTATACAGTAGATAACATCCCACGTATCTAAGACAAAAATTGCATTTTTTTCCCTTTCATTAATCATGCCAAGTTAACAAACGTGGGTATAAAAATTAAAAGCCTCAAGTTTAATTACTTTTTGAATAGATGATTATAAAATCAGTTTGATTGATGGTTTTGTCATCTGTTCCTAAGCAATTCTTTTGTATTTCTTAATATTGAATTATTGAATAAAACTTCTATTCATTGGTAATGTTTTGTTTAATTTTGTATATGTACTTTACTTTATTGCTTTACATAACAACAAAGTCCACAAGTCGATTATACAACAAAGCTAGTTGGGTTGCATATGGACGACAACTTTAAACACCAACTACTGTAGGTTGGATTTGAAACGTTCTAAGTTGATAACCTCGAGATTGATCATTGAGTATTATTAAAACTTGCACTAGGTGTTGTATCCATTGGATGATTGTCATGTTTCAACGACGACAGACGTGAAATGTCTATGAAACTTTAGTAGGTGGTTGACAAGAGTTGTTAAGCAGACTGAACTGGCTGATCAAGATTCGTCATATAGAAGCCTATGACTTGGTCAGTATGATTGGTACCCCTTGGCTCTGATGGTATGGATTTAGGTCCTAGACTTGATGAACCACGACAATTACAAATATGTGATGGTTGTATCTTGGATTTGATAAGAGAAGACCGTGTCTTTGATGTGTTTATAAGTTTTGTCCAGTGCAGTCAGAATATATAACGAGAATGATGAGTTCCAAAATTGGATTCGTTGGTCGTCAGTATGTGACAGCAAGATCTCCTAGACACTTTGGAACGTGTTTAAGCTCTTTAAGTTTGTGGCCAAAACAAACGGTTGAATAGAAAATGATTTTCTATGTCAATCATTGGAGTAAACGCATTTAGAGTTTATAGTATAATTGTCTAGTCCAATATGAGAAGCAGCGCCCTGTCTATGCTATGGACTTAGACCGAATGCAACTGACGGAAGGATCGTACTTGTATGGTGCTTATGAGCCTAAATATTCACACTAACTTCCCCCAGTCTTTAATAACATAGAACATTACTAGACGGTAGTGATGATGCTTCTGAATTAATAGTGAATCAAAAATAAATAATTAAATTATAATTAATTAATTAATTATGTTAGACACAAACCCAAGTATGACCAATATAAAGAGTCACGCACAGATCAATATGGAGGACCGTACTTGTATGGTACTCGTGAGTTTAAATATTCACGTTAAATTTACACAGTCTCTAATACCATAGATGATTGCTAGACTGTCACCCATAGTGATGGGTGTTTCTGGATTAAGAGTGAATCAGAAATAGTCTTGTTCTTTTTAATGCAATTTTATTCTTTCGAAACTAATTTTAATTTATTATTAAATATGTTTACTTAAATAAGGATATTAATTTCGCCAAAAAACGATGTCAACTAGATTTTTATTAAAGGGATGTAATTCATCACGCTTACATTAGAAAGCTTACAAAAATCCAAAAAAAATCCCCTCCTCTATCAAATGAGGGGTATTTATACTATTCGTAATTTAAGCTATTTAGGGTAGGTGAAGTCAAAGTACTCTTTTATCCTTTAGCTACCCCTTTTACATGGCTAGGAATGACTCATTAAAGGCTTTTTCGTAATTTGATTATAGTAATAATTCGGCAGGTTTGACTTCGATCCTTCCTTTTATTGAGATGTCTTTCTTTTCTTCTTGGAGAGATCTTTCTTTTATAACGGGTTTATTTCTCCTCCATCAGATATAAACACCTTTTTCACACTGATGAAGTTCATCACACTTCGGATTCAAACTTTCATTTATAATATAGATATATCCAACTTCCTAATATTATTATCATGCATCTTTTAATTTCTCTCTTTAATATTGTCTCATTATCTTTCTTATCACCACTTATAAAATCTAATATTAATTTATTTATTTTAAATATTTATTCAAATAATATTAAAAAATTGCATGCCACAAGTAAAGGGTAAATTACGAAGGACTCTGAGGTTTGCCTTAATTCCAAATATCCCTTATTATTTGAAAAATTATAAATATTCCCCTGTAACTACAAGCACCTTAACAAATACCTCCATACAATGAGCTATTACAAAAGGGTATTTGTTAGATTTTATAATTTCAAAAGGTATTTGTAGTTTTTCAAACAACGAGAATGTATTTGTAATTATGGCAAAACTCGGATAACTTATTATAATTTACCCTAATTTAAAAAATAAAATCAGAATATGAATGTTTGAATTACTTTAAAACCCTGAAAAATAATCAATCATCAAACCAAGCAAAAATTAGACTGAAATTGATATTTGAATTGAAATTGGAAAGAAAAACAAAAAATTAGTGCATAGATTTGATTCACTGAGGAAGGATTTGATGGAGGAAGTACAATTGGAGGGCCTCCGAGCTTGTTGGGGAGGTTTGAATTTGAGCATAGGATTGTAGTCAAAGAAGTTGGTGGGCTTGAGCTCGAAACCATTAGTCAATGTTGGCATGATGGGAAAATCTTCAGAGCAGGGGACATGATGAAACCCTAGCGTGTACCATAACACTATGTCCTTCTTCTCTATTTCCCTATCCCTGCATCAAATATACATACATAATATATATATATATATATATATATATATATATATCAGTTTCTAGAATATATATGGATAAATTACCTCGACGCAATAATTTAGATTAGTTTTAGTTACACAAACACTGAATTGTCTTTTGTAAAATTATAAATAAATACTCTAAAGAAAAAATGCAAACAACATTCTGTGCTATTGCAAATGAACAAATTACTCTTTATAAAAAAAAAAATTAGCAATTTACCTCACAGTGTTTCCTAAAGTACAACGATTTACTTTTCTATGTTTTTTAAAATGAAAAAATATACCTCTTTAGACAGGAAGGTAAATTACTTCATTTAAAAAATACAGAAGGGTGAATTGCTATTCTTTTTTATAGAAAATAATTTACTTGTTTGCAATATCATCGGAGGGTAAATTGCCATATATTCACCCTTTGTAATATTACAAGTATACCCTCTAAAGGGTTATTAGTGTAATGTGTTTTTTGGCGTTTTGTGTTAAATAATGCCACTGAATAAGAGGCGTATTTATAATTACAATACAACCTCAATAAGTTATTTTAATTTTGTAAATGACAGTGTGTTTATATAATTAATTCATATCATCCTTGTGACATTTTAAATTTCCTCCCTCCATCATTCAAAGATGTCTTGTTTCACATTTTCTAGAAAGTAGAAAATGTCAACATGTTGCACTTTTTTTTTATAAAACTTAATTATTTTTTCAAAGTTTAATTAAATTATTATTATTTACAGATGTATAATAATGTAATTAAAATGAGATTTAGATAGCTTAATTTAAAACATAACTTATAAATTGTTTATCAAAAAGCTAATTAATTATATTTAAAATAGAGGTATTGCAATCACGTTAGTTATATTAATTTTTTAAAACAACACAAAGAAATTATCTATAAAAATAAAAATAAAAATTGAGACATTCTTAAGGAAAAAATTATAATTTTAGTCCAGTAAATATAGGAGGTTAGAATTTTTAGTTCAGTACCCAATTCGTGAAAATAAATTCTTACTGTACTAACACTTCGAACCTCTTACGTATGGGACTAAATTTATAATTTTCCCTTCTCTAGGCGATAAGGAACAATAGTGAGAGTACCTGAGGCTCCATGTTGCCAAGTTGTCATCCCCATGGCTTTGATCAACAAAGAGCCCTCCTGCCCATTTCTCTGATCTGTTGTAAGGTGTAACCCACACATTATACTTGCTAAACGCTCCGCGTTTCTGTGGATAGTCGTCATTGGCTAGAAGCCGACTAGCCACCGTTCTTGGGATCAAACGGTAGCCGATGTCGTTCCCCACCTTAGTTCTCTTGTTAGGATTTGTAACTAGTATCTCAGTTGCTCCTGAGCCCAGATGGATCTTGGCATCTGACTCCCTCTTAGCAGTTTCATTCACAACTCTCCAATAACTTTTCCTCGGTGATCTACCATCGGTCATACGTACTCGTTGCAGTTTAGCCTTGACTAAGGAATTTGCCTCACCATCGATGTCTAAGTCTAGGTGGAAACTGATGAAGTGATCGTGGCGCGGTCCGAGAACGTTTTCTGCCAATAATGTGCCATACTCTTCCTGCATTATTTGGTCTTTGTGTGTATATATTGAGCCTCTCACTGCTAGCAAACCTGTTAATCCAGCCTGCGATCAAAACATCAGATAACAAGTGCAGGGCATAGTTATTACTTCTTTATGGGTTCAGCATTCGCTTACTTACCGTGACTTTAATAGTGCCGGTTTGCTTAAATTCCCAGTCGATAACGTAGTCATAGTTTGCCACAGTTGAGACCATCCTCAAGACTAAGCTCACATCTGGTCTAACCTCTGTAACCTGCAAGAAAAACAACTCCAAAAGCTCAGTTTGATGCAAATTTTCTTCTGAATGAAAATGATAGGACTCTATGCTAAACTACTCACCACATCTCCAGGAAGAGCAGCTTCTGTGTGGCGCCACATTATGTCTCCAGCATAGCGTTCAAACAAGCAAAACACGTTCGATATTTTTGCAGGCGTTCCGTCCTGTGCAGTGAAGTAGCCGTCCAGAAACATTGCATTCTCTGGACAATCTCTTAACGGTTGGAGCGGTACAGCGGACTGACCAAACCCATATTCGCCAGCGTCCAGAAAGGTTCTATAGTACCACTCCTCAGTTAAGTCCATATACGGAACAAAGAGTTCTGATATAAAACCTCTATATAAGACACGACGATACTCATCCTCGTTGTGATCGTATATTGAGGCCAGCGATATAATCGGGCCAGATCGCATGTCGAACGCTACATGGAACTCCCAATTAGCCCACCTAAATGGCAAGAATTCATTTCAGTTTCATCAACAAACTTATCAGTTCATTCTTTGAAAATTTACCTAACAGTGTGCCCTTCAACTGTGAAACTTGGTCCATCAGGCTGCAGTATCGTTATGCTCTTCAAGTGATTGTCGAACGTGGATTTCTGCGCCGCTTCTCGGTAATCCGTCCCGTCAGCTTTCGGCACCGGAACAACTACGCGGTCGCGGTACCCTATAATCTTCATCTCGTCAAGATCGACAGTAAATGTTATCCCCTCTATAGGTCTCATGTAAAAATTGATAGTGCCATTTATGTAATAGCACATCAAACTAACAACCCTTTTGCTCGCATCATTTCCATACCACCCGACGGTGAAACTCCCGCAGAAAACTTGATCTGACACAAGGCCTCTTTTCTCAATGGAGGCCAGGAATGGCGCATATGTTAGAGGGAGCTGACTGGCAGCTGTTTGCTCATCGAATGTGAGCGTGGGGTAGCCAGAGCCATCGTAGACTTTGTCCGTGACGACCTCTTTTGTAGCTAAATTGACGACGATTTCATGGCTTTGGGAATCAGCACGAGCTATGACGAATGCCTGGCGATCTGGGATTTGGTTGGTTTGAGGGCTTGATAGCCATGACAGGACTGCTGCCTTGTCAGGCTCATCTAAGCCAACATAGTGGAAGGTTACATTTTGGTATAAGCTCTTGACAATGGTCTGGACTTGAGTCTGCTCAAATGGAGTGAGAGCGTCCAGTGGATGGTGGTCATGACTGGCAGCAAGAAAGAAGAGTGAGAAGAGGAGGAAGAAAGGGGTAGTAGGTGTGGAATTTGATTTTCTTGGATCCATAGCTTTGGTGCCCATTATGAGCTCTGGTTCCTTATTATTATATAAACTAGTTAGTATTCCGTGCCAAGGTGTAGAGGATTTATTTTTTTTTTTTTTGAAAAAATGAAGTTATTAATAATTTACTTTTAAATATAAAATAAAGAAATGATAAATAAATTTAAAATTAAAGTAATTAATAAGTGTACAGATACAAAAATGTGTCGAATACAAAAATGAGTTTACATTATTTTACTAACTATTTACTTAAAAAAATGAGTAAACTTTTATGGTAGCAGCCTTCGTCGTATTTGTATTTAAATAGAACAGAGTCTACTCTGTATCTCTTTATTTATTAGATAAGCTCAATACTAATTAATTTTCTATTTTTCATTGAACGATTTCAAACTTAATACTCTCTATGCTTTTTTTCATTATTTTTTATGACGGAAGTGATGTTTTATACCTTTTCATTATATTAGTTTATTTGTTTTTTTTTCTTTTCAATTTTTTTCTTTTTTCTTTTTTTAATTTTGCAACAAAAAGGAACATATTCATTTAATGCTAATAGGTATTGATGCATGCAAAAAATACACGGATCAAATGGATATGAACTATTGTTCAAAATTTGGACAGAATCGTATACAGATGTTGAAGAGGGGACTTGCAAAAAAATAGTTAACACTTCAACACTAAAGTTAATATTAGATTCGAGATAAAATAAATCGAAAAAGTAGGTAAGTTTCAATGAAGATCGAAGTATGATGAATAATATGGATAAAGAATTGAAAAAACACGTGATAGTATACTTGTAAAATGTTTAGAGAGTACTTAGAAAGTGAGAGGGTCATCCCCCTCAAAGAGGGACCAAACCTGTATTATAGAGGGAGTACCTCCGTCTATAGGGGGTCCCGTTCCCAAGAATCTTGCAAAAGTTGACTGGGATGGTTGGGGTAAAGGATAAATCATCCTTATCCGTAGTTAGAAGTGCTTTAGTAAAGTCATCTTTACTTTGGAAGATCCCTCACCTACGAGGAGTCCCAGCCGCCAAGGAATCCCTCTTTGCTCACGTGGGACTCCTTGAGCTGACATGGTTCAAGGTAGCTGTTGACACCTAGGCCAATTGGATGCCACGGTGGAGTGTGAGTTGCCACGTGTGTGGGACTTTTAGGCCGAATATTTTATCGGACTTTAACCAAAGTCCCAGTAGTGAGATGTCTTGGGTCTCCTCCCTTTTTCATGAGCTTCTTGGGCTATTTAGGTTGTCTGAGCCTGCCTAGTTAGACTGTGGGCTGGGTCATCTTGGGCTATTAAGTGCGTTATGGGCCTCTTGAAGGATACCATGGGCCTTCCATTTCTTTCTTCTTTTCTGATCGCTTGGGCCTCTTTGGGTCAGCTTATTTTTATACACATCAGTAGACCTAGTCCCCATCTAATATGTTGATATTTCAACATCTATTAGAGTAGACGTCTTTAGAGGTGAGGCCGGAAGATGGAGCTATTATTTTTTTTCTTTTAAATTCCTGCAGGTTGGACTCATTCCAATTAAGGATGAGTTCATTTGTCAAGATTTCTTCGCTGAAGGGGGTGCCTTGCTGCTCCTCCGAAAGCACTCCCATAACTTGGTACTGGATGTTTTGTAGGCCTTTCTCTAAGCATTCTAGACATGCGAGTCACTGAGGAGGGACATCCTGCTGGGTTTGGGAAGGTGGTCCTTGGTCTCTTGTGACTAGCAGTACGGGGCAGGGGGTACCTAGTCTTCTTCCTCTAGGACGTTTACATCCGACGGGATCATCGCACGGGCTAGGGCTAATGCCGCCATTTACTCTCTCATGGCCGCCTCAATAATCTGTTGTATGGTCCACAAGAGTCTTGAGGGGAGCTCGCCCCGAGGAAGTGTCTGAGGAGGTACTGCAGGGTGGAGGTTCAGTCAGTGGATCTAAGGGGTCCTGGGACCATCACCCCACTGGCAAGGGCTAGGAGTGTCCCTGGTACAACCTGAAGGGCTTGGGAGCTACCAGCTATCTCCTCGGCCTCTACTTGTTCAATGGGTTTCTAGATGTTTCCATTGCTACTCACATCTTTAACTAGGTGTTCCCACAGACGACACCACTTAATACGTAAAAAATACATGGGTCCAATGAATATGAACTATTTCTCCAAACTTAGGCCAAAGCGTATGTGGATCCTGAAGAAGGAACCTGCAAAAAAGGCGTTAACACTCTGATGCCCGAGTAAGAATTTGATTTGAGATAAAATAAAATAAAAAAGTAAATCTGAATGAGCATTGAAGTATGATGAATAATATGGATGAAAGAAGTGCAAAAACAAGTGATATTATACTTGTAGAATGCTTTGAGAGTTAGAGGGTCGTCCCCCTCATAGAGGGACCAAACTTGTATTTATAAAGGGAGTCCCCCGTCTACAGGAGGTCTATCCCATTTATGAGAATCTTGCGAAAGCTGGAATGGTTGGAATAAAGGATAAATAATCCTTATCCGTAGTTAGAAGTGTTTTATAATAGGAGTTCTCTTTGCCTTGGAAGACCCCTCGCCAATGAGGAGTCCCTCCTTGCTCCCATGGGATTCCTGAGCTGACACGGTCCAAAGTAGCTATTGACACCTAGGCCAACTGGATGCTACGATAGAGTGTGGGCTTATAGGTAGAATGTTTCGTTAGGCTTTAATCATGGTTCGAGCCATGGAATGTCCTACGTTTGCTCTTTTCCTCTTGGGCTTCTTGGACTACTTAGACTGTTTGGGCCTGCCTAGTTAGACTGTGTGGACTAGGTCATTCTAGGAGCATTATGGACCTCTCATGACCTGTGCCTCTCGGAGGGAGCTTTTCGTTTCTTTCTTTTTGAGTCGTTTAGGCCGCTTTGGACTGATCTATTTTTATGCACATCATGTACATATTTTATTTAATATTAATTTGTATAGTTAAAATTCAAATTACCAATTAGTTTTTTTTCTATTTAAATAATTTATCCCTTGTACTTTTTATACACTAATATTTTAATATGTTATAGTTTCATTTATTAAATTTTTATTTTATAGTTTAATTTTTTTGTTCCCTAAGTACTTTTTATACACTAATTTTTTTCTATATTATAGTTTCATTTATTAAAATTTTATTTTATAGTTTAATATTTTTCTTTTCCATATTTCTTTTATGTTTTGTTTTTGTTTTTCAACAAAATGGAACAAATTCATTTAGTGCTGATAGGTACATATTTTATTTAATATTTATTTCTATGATCCTACTTAATCTGACATTTAGTTTTTATTTTTATTCAAATATGCACCCTTGTTCTTTAATTTTTTATAATATATATTATAATTATATTCATTAAAATTTTTATTTCGTAGTTTAATTTAGTTGTTCTATTCCAGATTTTATTTTGTTTGTATTATCGTTTTTGAGGGAAACGCTGAATTGTATTACTCATAAAGGACCATTTACAAAATGAATGTATTAACTGCAATCACCACTACCTGTCTTAAGAGATGCACAACCATCATTCCACGGTTCTAAGTTCTAACTATGTGCTAACAGCGCATGAGCCTTGGAACCAATTGTAAGGATGTTGTGTCGGGCCAAACGGAGTGAGAGAGGAAGAGAAAGTGGTGTTCATGACTGGCAGCAAGAGACAAGAGAAGAGGGGAAGAAAAGGGGTAGGTGTGGAATTGATTTTTTTGGATCCATGCTTTGGTGCCCATTACAAGCTTTGCTTCCTTATTATTATATACCCATCGCTCGTGGTTTCTGCGTGCATATAATGAATAAATTTTTTCATACTTTAAAATATTTTATAAATAATACTAAAAATAATATATATATATATATATATATATATAAATTAATACATTAGATTAAAAATAAAAGAAAAGAAAAGAAATAAAACCATTAATGTAAAATTTGAAAAAGTTAAATAAGTTAGTTATTCTATTGGTTGAATGGTATTTTGTTTAAAATAAAAAATTGGTGTCGCGGTAAGTAACGCCATTTGTGAGTTGGATAAGAGGCACGTCATTCCTGTGTGCAAATAATAAATAATTTTTTATATTTTAAAATATATTATAAATAAGAGCAAAATATACAAATCAATACATGACACTAAAAAAAAATTAATTTATTTATTAATGTATAATTTAGAAAGTGAAATAAGTTAGTTATCTTATTACTTGAGGGCATTTTTACTTTACAAAAAAATTGGCAAAAAATTGCGCATAACCGCCGTTTGTGAGTGTGGAACCCCTTTTCTTTTATGTATACAAGTATAGTATCCGTGCTACACACGGGAGGATTTTTTTTTTTTTAAAATATAGGATAAATTACACCGGCTTTCTAAAGTTTGTCATAATATAAATAGTTAATTTATTTTAAAAAATTATAAATACCTCATTGAGATTAACAGGCGTCTAACAAATAGCTAACTCTATTAGGGTTCCATCCATTTTATGTGATGAACTGATTAAAATATTCTTTTAAATTATAAGGATAAATTACATACACCCCTTCACCTATTGTGAATTTTTGGTTCCATATATTTTAAAAAATTACATAAACCACCCCTGACAGCCTTTAAAATCCTAAAATGCCCCTATTGACTTGGTAAAATTTTAATTTAATTTTTTAATGACAAAAATACCCTTGGGGGTGTTTTGTAATTACCAAAAGGTAGAGCGGTGTCAAAATAATATTTAGAAACTGAAATAATATGACCCCATATATATATTTTTTTAATATTTATACTAATTTTTAATTTAAATTTAAATTATTTTATTAACTTTTTTGTTGAATATATATAAATTTACACCTTTTAAAAAAAAATTAAAATATTAAATTATTTAATTAATATATTAATAAAAATTAGTTACTAGCTTATAGGTTCAAATTAAAAAACATATCACACTTTTATAAATTAATTTGAATTCTTAAAATTAAAAATTATTTGTTCTCTATTTTTATTTATAATTAAATTTTTTATTAAAATTAATAAATTATAATTTAAAATAAATTATGCAGTTTATATAAATTATAGTATAATTAGTAAAATAAATAACTTATTTATTAAAGTATTTTAAATTATTATAAATGTAATATATACATATAAATATGTTCAATTATATACATATTAATATTTATATTATATAAATATATATACATATATGTATAATTTATTAATTTTAATAAAATTTAGCTATAAATAAAACTAAAAAATAAATCTTTAATATTAAGAATTTAAAATAATTTATACAAATGTGATAATTTTCAATTTGAATTTATAAGCTAGTAACTAGTTTTTATTAATATATTAATTAAATAATTTAATATTTTAATTATTAAGAGGTATAAATTTATATATAGATTCAATAAAAAAGTTCATAAAATAATTAAAAAATCAATTAAAAATTAATATAAATTCATCCCTATAAATATTACTTTGACACCCCCTACCTTTGATAATTACAAAATGCCCCTAAGGGCATTTTTGTTATTTAAAAATTAAATTAAAGTTTGACCAAGTCAACAGGAGCATTTTGGGATTTTAAAGGCTGTTAGGGGTGGTTTCTGTAATTTTTGAAAAGACAAGGGTGGTTTATGTAAAATGACAATAGGTGAGGGGATGTAAATATAATTATCTCAATTATTAATTATAATTTTATTTATATTTTTTATTTTTTTATGTACTAAAATGTCCTCCAAACCATAATATTAGTACATCATTATCAAATAGACTTTAGTTGTTACTTTGCTATTAACTTTTGAATGAATTTGTAATATATATTTTTTATTTTACTAAAATTGAAATGATAGGTTATTGCAAGTGTGTAAAATCCGTTGAACATCATTAAGTAATAAAATGAGTATCACAATAAATTAATTAACAAAGTAGACTAATTCATTAGAATAGTTTAATTGACAAAGGAATACATCATCCATTAAAAACATTATAAAAATCATAGATTTGATCATCCACGTAAATTGTCAATCACCACGAGTTTGGCCAAACATCAACAATTTCAAAACCACCATTAAATATTCCTAAATTGTCCAAAATATATCATTCGAAAAATATGGTGAATTACAACAATCTTCCCTGAGGTTTGACATAATTACGAATACTCCCTCATTATTTGAAAAATTATAAATACCCCCAGAATTTTAACGGTCGTCTATCAATTAGCCAATCCGTCCATTTTTTATGGTGAACTAATCAAAGTACAATTGGGAATTAAAAATTATAATTTTATTTATTTTTTAAAAAAATATTTTTTTATGGATTAAGTGGATAATTTTTCTAATTTTTAAAAATTATTCATCCATCCTGTTCAATATTTTTATAAGATTTTAATTTGTTTTTAAAAATACAGTAAGGCAAAAGTTGATATTTTTATACTTCCATTCAAAGATTACATAATTTCATCAAACATCAAGGGATATTTGTAATTTTTCAAACAACGAGGGGGTATTTATAATTATGCAAAACCTCAGGGGAGGTGGTTGTAATTTACCCTTAAAAATGAGATATCAATCATTGTTGATAGCAAATTTTATAGTTTGGCTCTTTAACATCATTGTTGTTCTTGCTCCCTTTATGGGGGAGACTCCTATCCAAAAGGTTTGGTAATAGATACACTACTCGAAAATATGAGGGTGGTTATGACTATGAGGATGAACCTACAACATGTATTGAAGGAATAATAGGATTTTTTTTTAACAAAGACTGTGAGGGATGAAACTTGTACTAGTGCTGAAACTTGTCTTGGTGCTGGTGGCTAGGATGATGAAATAGCTGCAACTTTCTATCTAGGCCAGTTCCACTTTTCTTAATCTAAAGTAATTGTACAGTTAAATTGAAATATAAAATAGAAGATAATTGTTCAAATTGAAAATAATTCAAAGAGGCTGCTGACGTATTGTAACCAAAGTAAGCAAGATTACGTGCTTAAAAAATAAATAAATAAAAATAAAAAATTAATCAAGTTTTAAAATAAATTAATGATTGATTAATAATCCAAATTTTAAAACTAAAATAACAATAAATATAAAATATAAATTATTATGTAATATCAAATAAATTTTTTAAAATAAACACTAACCAACTTATCTAACAAATTTGTCAATATTTTGGATAAAGACAAATAATATATTATCTAAGCTTAAATAAAATAAACAATATTTTTCTACATGGAGCAATAAAACTCAAAGAAGCAATCCAAAGAACTGCGTTTTTGTTTTATCTATACTTTTATACTATATATAAAAAAAAGGGGCCATATTTACTTGCAAACGGTGGTTACTTACACCGCTAGTATCGATTTTTTATAAAATAAAAAATGCTTTTGAACTAATAATATAACTAATAAATTAATTTTTTTTCTTTCTTTCTTTTTAAATTTAATATATTAATTTATATATTTTACTCTTATATAATATATTTTAAAGTGTGAAAAATTATTTACTATATGCACACAGGAACGGCATGCCACAATGGCTAGTACTAATAAAAAAAAACCCCATTTATACTCACAAAGAGTGGTTACTTACACCGCGACACCAATTTTTTGAATTTACTAAAAATATCCCTTATATATTTTTTAACCACCCTTAATCAAATTCCTAGTATCATCTATATATCTATAATGTTTATCTATGCTAATATACATATATACTAGTCGTCGTTGCACGAGCTTCTCGCGAGCATATAAAAAAATTATGATATGAGAAGGAGAAAAAAAATCATGATAAGAAAAGAAAATAAAAATTCATGAGAATAAAAAAACGTGTAGTGAGATGACAGAGAATTAATATTTTATAATTAGAAGTTTTAAAAATATAAATTTGTAAAAAAAAAAAAAAAAAAACAAAACATGGAGAAGATTAGAGAGAATCATGGAGTAGTGGGTGAGAGGATTTGTTTTATAAAATTGTGAGATTATTTAAAAATTTTGAAATTACTATTTTGAACAAATTTCTTTTGAAGAAAAGAAATCAATTTGAGGGTGAAATAGGGTAATCTAAAGTTGGTAAGTTCAAAGGGTTTTCTTTTATAATAGTATAGATATATAAACACTCACAAACAACGATTTGTGACATCGTTACACATACTTTTTATGTCGATAATATTCATAAGTTAATTTTTTTTTTTACTTATTCATTTTATTTTTTTTAAATGTAATATTTCGATTTATATACTTTATTTTATGTATAATATATCTTAAAATACGTAAAAATATTATTTATTATATACACATAGGGACGGCATGCTATGTGGCTAGTTATATATAGACTAGCTATTGTCATACGCAGTTCCTGCGAGCCAGAAATTAAATATAAATATATTCCAATCGTAAACAAAATAAAATTAGTCTTTTAAATTTTAGTGCACACATTTTTCCATACTCGTATATTTTTTAATTATAATTCGATTATTACAATTGATGTAGCATGGTTTCATGTTAAAGTAATATCCCAAATTGCACGTGGAATATAAGGTTAATAAGTAATTCAACACATAAAAAAAATTTACCTAAGAAAATATTAATGAACAAAAAAAAATCACATCATTATTATTCAATGTAAAAGTACTAATTAAAAATAAAAAAAAAAGAATAGCAGATAAATATATATGTAGATTCTTTGTTTTTTGCCTTGGTGCTTGGGCAAACCTTATTACAAAAGTTTCATAAATTTTGCAATTGAAAGAAGAAATGTAATAATTCTATTCATAAATAAAATAAAATAAAAATAGTAGAGACGGAATGACTTCTCTTAAAACTTGTTTACAATATGGATAGTTGTGAGAAATATGTCAAAAATTGAATAACTTGGCATTCAATCATATATGCATCATAAAGAAAACTTCACGAAGGATATTTTCATATAAAAGATCATTTAACTTCAAAAAGTTCATATTGAGAATATCTATAAAATTTAAGTATTCAATATTGTTAATACATTAAATTCGGATAAGTAACTATATTTGCATGACATAAACAAATATAGAAAAACATATTTGCATGACATAAACAAATATAGAAAAATAGTTATTGTAAATTAAATGGACTCCTTGATCTCCTCTTTATGTGCTTAGGAAATCAAGTTAAGAATTAATTTTCTCTCACACCATAATATGAACTACTTTCCCAAATCAATCACCTTAAGTTGAAATTTCATTAGTTTAAGACTATA
This sequence comes from Sesamum angolense, assembly GCA_034509725.1. Classification (NCBI taxonomy): domain Eukaryota; kingdom Viridiplantae; phylum Streptophyta; class Magnoliopsida; order Lamiales; family Pedaliaceae; genus Sesamum; species Sesamum angolense. The sequence goes on along the minus strand of JACGWL010000003.1, from coordinate 15,064,423 downwards.
AAAATAATAATTATAACCCCTAAAAATAATTTGTTGCAAATATATAAATAATCAAGATATGTGGAAGATCTAAGAAGACCTAAATCAACATATGTGCAATCAAAGCCAACTCACTTAACAATATTTCAATACTTCATCAACAAGGTTATTGATCAACATCAAGAAAAGAACTTAATATACATAAATCACACACTTACATTAATAAAATCAAACAAAAATCAAGAAAGCACAATCGTGACCGATTTATAGAATAAAAGCTTCATCAACTCTCCCACATCTGCACCAAGAAAATCTCAATTGCCTCATCCACATTCTTCACCTCAAACAACTGTTGTTCTACACTACAAAAAAACAATGCTATAGCAACGGTATTTTTTTTTTTTTTTTTTTTGGCAACAGAAACTTTCATAGCAAATTTGCCACGGATTTGCACCGGAATTCCAAAAATTGAATTTTTGATGGAGAATTTGATGGCAAAACAACAATGAAATGTTGCAACAAAAATCGGTCAACTTTTGGATGATACTTTCGTTGCAAGTTGTTGCAAAAGCCGGGCAAAACGTCGCCACGGAACATATCCATTGCTAATTTGCAATGGTTTGTGCAACAGTTAATATATGTGGCTAAGTTTGCAATGGATTATTAAATTATATCAGTTGCTAATAGTTTGCAACAAATATTGCATTGGAAAGAAGCCGTTGCAATTAAATATTTCAAAATTAATTTTTTCAATGATCTTCAAGTTACAACATTTGCAAGAAAAAATAGCAATTATTTTTGCCACAAACTTCTTGGTATGTGTTCCATTGCAAGTTAAAGAATTGAGTGTTGCAAAATTTTTTGCCACGATCGCAAATCCATGACAAAGTTTGACGATAATTTGCAATAGTATTTGTAACGAATGTGTCCGTACAAGTTAGTTAGAGAAATTTATTTTTTAGACATTACATTTACCATGAATTTTGCAATGGTAATTATTCCATTGCAATCCATAGTATTTGTTGGCATTTAATATGGACATGTTATATTAGCCTACCATTTTCGAAGATATCCCATAGAGCCAAAGTTCCTCTTGAGATAGTGCATGCTGATATTTGCTGACCAACACAAACTCCATATTTCCATGGTTACATGTATTTTCTCTTATTTGTTGATAATTACACTAGGATGATGTGGATGTATATTTTGAATCAAAAGTCAGAAGCATCTTCTAAATATTTGGAGTTCAAGACACTAGTTGAAAATCAGTCAGGAAAAATGAAAATTCTCTGTACCAATTGTGGAGGAGAATTTATTGGAAAGACCTTCATGGATTATTGCAAACAGGAAGGAAACCAAAGGCAATTGACGATTCGATACAGCCCATAACAAAATGATGTCACAGAGCGAAAAAATCACACTATTGTGGACATGACTCGAAGCATGATGACAAGCGAGGGGCTCCTAAACTCTTTTTGGGGAAACAGTGAATACATCAGTATGTATTTTGAGTCGGTCACCAACAAAGGCGGTTTCGAATAAGACTCCGAATTAGACATGGCGTCAAAGAAAGTGTGGCACCCCCTCTAAAATTACATTTAATTCCATAATAAAATCGTATTTAACCTGATAAGACAACTGATATAACCAAAATTTTATATATATCTCAAGCGAATAAATATTTTATAAAAAACTTGGTGTAACATTTTTTATTATAAATATGAAAAAGGAGAAAAGTGGTGTTTCTAATTATTACAATACTTGAGATATCAATTTCACAATTTAATATTCTTGTAAATATGTGGTTAGAACTTCTGACTAAACATGACACTGTTGACCACCTACAAGTCTGGCAATTGGCTTACACTCTAGCTAGATGAGTCACTACGAGTTATTTCCTGAAAAGTATGTGTCAAGATTGAGTTGCCAACTCCTCTTGGATCTGGAGTGCACCCACCAAGTATGCATCCGGGAATATCTATGCAGTTAACTGTGTAAGCATAGCTAATTAGTCTATATATATATATATATATATATATATAATATATATATATATATATACACACACACACACACACACACACACACATATTTGGCACGTACAACAGAAGACCAATTACATGCAATGACACCAATTAACCAATAGTCGTTATGTAATCACAATGTACTCAATTCCCATAGTCTTGCAAAACGAATATGAGCTTCGAACCTCAATCATGACATAACATTTGATGTTGCTGTTTGTTTTCTTAAGGCCTTGCTTAACCAAATTGGAGTACATCACTCGATGGTCTTTGTCGGCTACCATCATCATCATCATCTCAATCACAGTACTTTTTTTTTTTTTTCTTATATCACACAACACACAACTTGTATGATACCCCATCATTATTGATATCACACAACATACAGCTCATATGATACCCCATCATCACTGATACCACATAATATACAGCTCGTATGATATTCCATCATCACTCATATCACACTGCACATAGCTTGTATGATATGCCATCATTTCCACTGATCAATGACAACACATAACTTGTCATTAAATCATATCATCATAAGCCATTGCAGTATGCCCCCTCCAGTTAGGTAAGCCATCTTTTATTCCAATTCACACATCAGCATCATTAGCTCATCATTTAATTTTATTTAATAATTATTTTATAATTAACTAAATAACTTTCTCGTTTGATTTCGTTCGACAAACAATTATAAGATCACATAATTATTCATCTAACTTTCATACAACAAGACCACAGACAAATACATAATAATAATTTCATAGATATCCATATAATCCAGACAAATAGTCGACATTCATTATCAAGTATATAAACAATCAATGTACTATATCCATATAAATATATATATATATATATATATATATGTAAACCCAACAATCATATATTATATTTATAATATATTATATATATATATATATATATATATATATATATCCAATTATCTATACTTACCTCAATCTCAAAAAGATTCAGCTAACACAAAGAGCGATTCAACCTTTTACTTTATCCTCACGTCCTATAGTAAATTATAATATATATACTCAATACATTGTAAATATCATAAATTTTAAATAAAATATTGTATAATGTTCGTATATTTTCCACTAATCTTTTAATATCCTATTTATATCAAAATTCAATTCTCCGTTTCATTTTCTTCTAAATAATTAGAGTTCCTAAACTTTCCAGGTATATATTTAATTTATGAAATAATTCATAAGAATTCATATAATTAAAACCCCTTATATCTTTACAACTATTGTTCTTAATAACATTCCTAAATTGAATTATTACGAGAATCTCATTTTTTTTTAATAACCATAATATTTTTCAAATATAATTTTTATAATATTTCTTAAATATAATTTTTGAATATTTGTATAACTTTTCTATCAATTTCTTATTACTATGTATTTAATCAAACACCAATATATATAATTACACATTTGGTTAATAGGCTCGACGAGATTGAGTAATTTATCTATAATAATGATTAAATCTAACAAATTCAGTAATTAATTTCATTAACCAACTATAATATTATTAAATCAAATGTGATATTTAATTCAACACTAATTTAACAAGTAAAACTCATAAAAATTTTCAATTAAATATTTAAGTCAATTAATATAAATTAAATTTAGTAAATGGACTAATTGCATAATGTAATTATATAAATTAAAATCAAAATTTACATATCGGTATCATTTTGAACCAGTGTGTGTAAATATGTAAATATGTGTGTGAATCATGTGATTTACAAGTACAACATACATATATGTGTTTATATATTAATGTGGGGGTGTGGGTGGTGAGGAGTGATGCCCCACTTGCCCTATTCCCAACTCCCCCCCCCCCCCCCCCCTCTATGTACACACACACATATATATGTATATATATATATATATATATATATATATTATTTAGTTATTTATTTTAGGGATAATTACACTCCCTTTCCCTGAAGTTTGGTGTAATTACACGTAAATTCTTGTGATTTGAAAAATTATATCTAGCACCCCTAATGTTCGCTTCATCTAACAAATAAGTCCCTCCGTTAGTCAAAATTCACCAAATTAACTGATATTAACAAAAAAAATCAGAAAAAAATCTATTTAACCGTTAATTGACTTATTACTGATTTATTGCAGATCAAATAAATATTTTTATGATCAAATTACCCTCATACGTCTTCATGCATTAATATATCTCAGGACTTATATCTTCACCGTTATACGAATAATTTAATCCGAAAAAATTTATTTAACATGCAATAAGTCAATAATAAGTCAATCAATGGTTATATAGATTTATTTCTAATTTTTTTGTTAATATCAGTTAATTTGGTGAATTTTATCTACGGAGGGACTTATTAGTTAGATGTAGGCAAACCTCAGAGGTGCTAGGTGTAATTTCTCAAACCATAGGGTGTCTACGTGTAATTACATCAAACTTTAGGGGAGAGTGCAATTATCCCTTTATTTTATTACTTTTATTATTATTTATTTAGTTGAAATTTTTCTCAAACTACTCATTACGTCCTATCTAATTTTTTAATAAATATAATTTGCTCCTAAATATGTATTGAACTCCAATTTATGCCGTTCAAGTTTTATTATATTCCAATTTCAATTTTATATTTATTATAATAAAATTTAAATTCTCTTAATAATTACAAATAGTCTCTTAATTGTATATAAAATTCTATGGATATCACAAAAAGCATGACACTATAAAAAAATATGGTACCAAAGACAAAAAATCAGAGATGGATTATTTTCCGTCTCTAATAGAGACAGATATAGAGACGAAAATTAATCTTTTAGTAAATTCATAGTAAAGTTTAAATCAGGTCTCTGATTTAAACTTTACTAAGAATTTCTAAGTAGGCAAATGGGCAAACTTGTTCGATATTTTAATGCATACATGTTTTAAATTAACAAATAACAATACAAAAACGAATATACTAAAACTCATTTTTTAAATTTAAAATTTACATGAATATAAATAAAATAACTTATAATATTTTCTAATATTGATTAAATTAAATTATTATTTAATTTAAATACATTTAATATTTATTTATAATATACTAATATATATATAAAAATACCTAAAAATATCAATTTTTTAACCTATATAAAATATTATATTAAAAATTATTAATATATATTTAAATTAAAAGAAATTATATAGTTGTACTCAATTACTTAATTTTTTTTATCTTCTTCTCCGCAAGTGAAGTCACCGGCGAAGAAAAAGACTAGGCTCCGTCGCACAGTACCTGGGCATTAGAAGCGATGTCGCCCCCACGGCGAGGGGGCAACGTTTAATTTTATTTATTTATTTATTTTTACTTTTACCTTCTTTTTCGAGGTGCCGACAGATTGCCCAGGACCAGAAAATGGGCCTTAGGGGCGACATCGCCCTGGATCTGGGCTACGGCCTCCATGGCGACGGGGTGACGTGAGGTCGGCCCCTTTGTGCATGGGTCGTTCTCCGTCGCCCCTGTCTGGGCGGCAACGGTTTTGCCGCCCACGTAGATGGCGGTTGTTGCCACCAAAAAAAAAAAAAATATATATATATATATATAAATATATAGTTATATTATATTATATAGTGTATATATAAATAAATATATATATTAAATTACTTAAAATTCGAAACGTTCATTTTTTATATTCAAAGATCAATAGTTGTCATAAGAAGGGTATAACAGTCAATTTAGCAAAAATTTAATGCCGTTAGGGCTTACGTAACAAAAAGAGAGAGTATGCAAAATTTTAAAAAATACATGGTGTTTATGGACTATTTCTTTAATATATGGAGTTTTTAGCTAAATTCTAAAAATACAAAAAAAAAAAAAATTATGCAATTTACCCAAAAATAAAAAATATTTATAGCACAAAATCTCTCCAATATATCAATAATTTTTCCTTCTCAAAATCTTCCTTGAAATTCTCAACATATTTCACCCATTTTCGCTTAAGAGAAAACAAAAAAAAAAACCACTGAATAATTACTTTTAAGAGCAATAGAAAATGTACACAAAACGTTCAAAATGAATTATTATATTAAAAAAGAAAAGTTTAATATATGTACATAGTAGACATATCTGCGTGCATCTACAAAATAAATATAAAATTATAAATAAATAAAAGAACCATGCTAAGATGTGATAATATTTTTAAATAAACTTTGCTCTTGGCCATTTGAATAATGTCCACGTTACTGACTCCATTTTAAATCCTGCGCCATGTTCCTTCATGGCATCGGTAGCTGGGAAACTGCACGTCAAGCAACTACTCAGATTTCTTTTATCAGACTGAGGCTCAACTTGGATAGAAGCATTGGGATTTGAGAAAAAGGATTGAAGTGACTCAATATTAAATGTTTTTTTGTGAATTACTATAATGTCATAAAATTTAGTTCAAAAATTTATAATTCTGCTTAGCATGAAATTATGTTTTAATTAGATCCAAATACAAGAGAAATTCTAATTTGGACCGGGTGTGATTGAACATGAACCAATTATATAACAAGTGCAATAATTTATTGTGTAATTAGTGTATAATTTAGGAGAAATGACAAATTACATAACAAATGTGATATACTTTTTTTATGATTGATTGAGTTGGGATAAGATTTTTTCCGAAATACAATATAAAAAAATTAAAAAATATCAGTAATCAATCACCCCTTCCTGAATATATATAAATATAATAAACTTGAGTTGAGATTTTACTTACAGATGCATATGATCAACTTTGTATGTCATGTCGCAAAAGTAGGACCTTTTTTTTAGATTGTATTCTTAGAATGCGGCCTCATAGAAATTATAACTACAATATACTCACCAAGAATAATAATCTTGCGTCCAAGACTATTGCGTATCCCAACTATTCTACTACCTCTGTTCTTGCCATCTCGGTCTTTTTAGTAGGTTAGTTAAATTTTGACTTGTACATTTTATTATTTATATATGAGGAAAGAATTAATTCAAAATTCGAAAGGAAAAGCTTAATGAGGATAGATGTGAGTGCATGCTAAATAAAATACTAATAATAGAAAACTTGATTCAAAAAATTAAAATACATCATATTAGCGGACAACAATACGAATCAAGCTTGTGGAGACCGTATAAAGCAATGAACGAATCACGTAATCACCACTTTATGTCTCCCAAAAGACCATTAACTAACTTATTCTTCATGTAGGGACAAAACCCGCGACTGCATTGAACTAAGCATACCTAGGTACATGACAATTACACGCACATAACCTCCAACCTGGCTGTGCAAGAACACCCAAGTGGTGGTAGAACGATAATGTCTCTACTGGCACCCAACGCTAGCCCAGTCCTCCTAAACCGTACAGGCCTGGGCCCATTGACTGCTTAGCAACAACCACTTGAACAAATTATAAAGTTAGTCAAACAATCATCCAAGAAATATATCATTACATGATTACATGTATATTGAATATTATGACAAGTTGAACAATATCAAGATAAATGGGACTTCTTAGATACTCATATGGACTCCGTAGTGGCTCCCAACTCAAGTTTATAACGAGGGACTTATTTTTTATGTTGTTAAATGTAATTTTTTAAATAATAGGGAGTTTATATGTAATTATATCAAATTTCAGTGAGGGGAGTGTAATTATCCCTAAATTAATTCACTAAAAATAATACCTAATATTTAATATAATAGTTCAAAATTGTCACGTACTACGATGTAATTTATTAAAGAGAGCATCACAAATTTCGTCGTTGGCAGCAAACAAAACATTAAGGGTCAGATCTGCTCGTAGATCTCCATAACAAAATTTATTTTCTACGTGTGCATTAATGCATGCATTTAATACGTGTCTAATTAATCAAAGAAATATGAGAAACTATAAACATAAATTATGATAAAGAATCTAAGTGTAATTTTCAACTGTTGTTTAATGAACCAAACAATTATTACATATCTTGGCTACACACCACCATTTTTATATGCATTAGGGGGATAATGCTCCGCCCCCCCCCCCCCCCCCCCCAACACACACACACACCCCCAAATATAATTATTAGTCCGATTTTAGTTTTTAAATAATTTAAAATTGTAATTTTGATTTTTAAATTTTAAATTTTTTGGCACTTTCGATCATTTCGCTAAACTTAAAGGGAATTTTATTTTAAAGTGAAAAAAATTACTATTTTTTTCTCATTTTATGATATTTTTTAAGTTGTATTCCAATACACTCATATATTTTATTTTTCCGCAACGTTCGAAAGAGAACAAACCAATGCACCCATTTTTTCATTGTTCCAAACCCGATTTTCAGGCCGGGTTGGGCCGGACCTAATTTTATTTTTTTTATTGTTGGATAATAAGACATTTTTATTTGAGATAAGTAATTAAAAAAGTTAATAAAATTCTAAATAAAATAAAAACTATCAATTGTTAGATATATACATATCAAAATAGAAAATTATTTAGATCAAAATCACCAAATATTAGATACACTAGCTAGGTTTATCAATATAGTTTTATTTTTTCTTGTTTTTTTTACAAATAATTTATCAATAAATTTCTGATTATTTTAGATCCAAATCACAAAAAAAAAAATTTGGTTGAGATTTTTTTAAAGAACATATAATTTATTATCTCACTTAAAAAGAATCTAATATGAAAATATTAAATTCACATTGTCAATGGCAATTGAATTAATTAATCCAACGGAATTTTAAACTCAATTTTATCATTTCAACAAGACTTTAATTATTACCTATCAAGATGTGTTGCAAAACACACATTTTTATTCCTAATTCCTTTCAACTACCTAGAATGAATGATTTTTGATCAACTAATAGAAAAGACAATATATTTATATTTATATTAATACTATATACCTAAAAGTGTGAATCCTATTGTGAAAAGGTATTTTTAGCCTTTATCTAATGTTCTTTTCAATTAGAAATAAAACTATATTATTTAATATAAAAGAAGCTATTTAACCTATGCTAATTTCTTTAAACTACCTGGATACAATTTTTGAATAAATAATAGGGTAAAATACGTACACTTCGCCCTGAATTATTCTTAATGTAACATTTACCCGCTAAATTAATAAATGTAAGACTTACCACCTACAATTAAATTTTTGTACTATATTTCTCTTTTATATATATATTTAGTTCAAAGAATTTATTTTTTAAAATTTTGCTTTCTAAATTTGATTAAAATTTTCTTAATTGGAAAAAATATCTTTTAGTAATATGTTATATAGTTTGAATTGACTCAAAGTTAGTGAGTAGAATGGATACACAAAAAAAAGAGAAAAAATTGAAGGAAAATTATTTTAGAATTATTCTTTTAGATAAAAATTATTAATTACATATTGATTTTTTTAATATATATTTTTTAAAAATATATGAAAAATATACTTATTCACTTTTTAAAAAAATGTTTTAACTTTTGATCAAGCATACATATTTGTCAATTACTTTTAAAAAAGCATATATGAGTTGTTTGTTATATTATATTTATTGTGTATCTACTATATACAACAATGTATACTCCTTTTTAATTTAAATTCTTCACTTATTAAAAAGTATTTTTAACTAAAGTTATTTTGATGATTATCTAATATGCAACATACTAAAATATACTGAGAATAATATAATTGTTCAAGGCATAAATGATATTTTGTCCAACTAAGGGATTAAGTTGTACATTTATTAATTAATTTAACAGGATAAATAATACATCAAAAATAATTCAGGCAACAAAGTATATTTTATCCTAAATAATATTTTCAACTAAAATAAAAAAAAAAAATAAAAATAATATTTCAATGTCATTAAGTTACTAGAAGATATTATAAATATTTTTTAAAAAAAATAATTTTCTGGGTGTATATGATATCATTTGAAGGTAAAATATATTCTAAATGAACTGAATATGTAAATTACAAAGCCAAAACTTTAGTAAACGACTGTATATATTAAGTACTGTTTTTATACTAATTATATATTATTATTTTTTATACTATAATAAAAGTGTAAATTTCCATTGAGGTTGGTTTCTTTTGTGAAAGTTATTTATCCTTGCTTAAGGACTATTTTTAATAATTATAAAAAAATATGGATAAATTTATATTACTTAAAAGTTCTAATTAAACAAATATATATATATATATATATATATTTATTATAAAACTTGTATATTTTTTCAACAATATGAGAATTAGAAGTGAAAGAAAAGAGGGAAAAATTTTATATCATTTCACTATATCATCATACAAAATAAAATGACCTATTTATAGGCGACAAAATTACAACCAAATGTCTCATCTTTGATGAAGGAAGATGAACTAAAATGTTTACAATTAATGGTAGAATACAAAGAGGATGAAAGATAAAAATGAGCATCCATAATTTAATAATTTCTTAATTCATAATATTCCCCTTGGATTTTCATTAATCAAGAATATGCCTCGTTAAAACCTTACTAGGAAAAACCCCGAGGAATAAAAACCTAGTGAAGGAAAAAGAGTACATTATTTTTCAATATGTGTATATATACTGCCTCATTAAAAATCTTATCAGGAAACCCAGTTGGGAAAACTATTGTCAAGGAAAAAAGAGTGCAGGGCAATTTTATTCCCCCTCATTAAAATATCAGCTAAAATCTTTGAAGTGACGGACCCCAATACTATAGACTAACTTCTTGAATATTGCAGTATGAAGTGCTTTGCTGAACAAAAATCTGTCAGATTTTCACTTGAATGGACTTGTTGATCATCAATATTTACCATTCTTTTGAATATCATGAGTGAAGAAGAATTTGGTGAAATATATTTCGTTCTATCTCCTTTGATGTACCCTTCTTTCAGTTGAGCAATACATGCTGCATTATCTTCATATAGGATTGTTGGAATAATCTTTTCAAGTGATAATCCACAAGTCACTCAAATGTGTGAATCATGGATCTCAACAAAAAATATTCTCGACTTGCCTCATGTATTGCTATATTTTCTGCATGATTTGATGATGTGGCTGTTATTGTTTGTTTCATAGATCGCCATGAAATTGTTGAACTACCACAAAGAAATAAATAGTCAGTTTCCAATCTACCATTATGAGGATCAGACAAATAGACAGCATTGGCATAACTAACTAGATCACAATTGGATACTTTTGAATAGAATAACCTCATATCCACCGTACCTCTGAGATAGTGAAGTATATGCTTAATTTCATTACAATGCCTTCGTGTGGGTACAAAACTATATCTTGCTGATAAATTAACAGCAAATGTAATATCAGGCCTTGTATGGTTAGCAAGATATATAAGTGCTCCAATTGCACTAAGGTATGGTACTTCAGGACCAAGTAGTTCTCATTACTTTCTCGAGGCCTAAAAGGGCCCTTCTTCACATCTAATAATCTTACAACCATTGGGGTGCTCAATGGATGTGATTTGTCCATATAGAATCGCTTTAACACTTTCTCAATATACGCTTCTTGATGCACAAGGATTCCATTTTTTAAATGTTCAACTTGCAATCCAAGACAATATTTTGCTCATCCTAGATCTTTTCAAAATTATTCCTTTAAGCAGTTTATCGCCTTTGGAAGCTCTTCTGGAGTTCTAATAATATTTAAATCATCAACATAAACTGCAATTATAACAAATTCATTTCCAGATCTTCTCATGAAAATACATGGACAAATGCGATCATTTGTTATATCATTCTTTCAACAAATAATCATTGAGACTATTATACCACATTCGCCTTGATTGCTTCAACCCATATAAGGATTTATTTAATTTAATAGAATAATGTGCTCGAAAATCTGAATTGTATGCTTCGGGCAAATGAAATCCTTTAGGGAGTTTCATATAGATATCATTATCAAGTAAGCCATAGAGATAGGCTGTAACAACATCTAGTAGATGCAAATCTAATCCTTCTTTTACCGCCAGACTAATTAAGTACTGAAAATTAGTTGCATCTACCAAATGAGAGTATGTCTCTTCATAGTCAATACCTAGTCTTTGCGAAAACCCTTGAGCAACAAGTCTTGCCTTATATCTGGAAATTTCTCCTTGCTCATTTCATTTTCATACAAATACCCATTTGTATTCCACTGGTTTTACATCTTTAGTTGTATGGACTACAGGTCCAAAAACCTTTCGCTGTGCGAGCAAGTTTAACTCTGCCTCAATTGCGTCTTTCCATTTTGGCCAATCATTTTTTTGTCTACATTCTTGAATAGACTTTGGTTCATGATATTCATTATCATGTATTACATTAAGCGCTATATTATATGTAAAATATCATCGATGATGACTTTATTTCGGTTCCAATATATTCCATTCAGGACATAATTTATAGAGATCTCTTCATTTTCATGATTTTCAGATTCCTGAGTTTCTTCTTAAATTGACATTATTTATGCATGGAGACTCTTCTAGAGTTGTATCCTTGATTCGGCCATCTTGATTAATAGCTCCTTTTTTTTCGAGAATTTTTCTCTTTGGAACCAATTGGCCTACCTCCAAGCGTGTTTTAGGCTCATTTGCAATTTTAACTTGTCCAACAGGGACATCTATTTTTATTGGAGCATTAGCAACTGTAACATGATAGTTACTCTTTTTGGGTCAATAAATGCATCTAACAGTTGATTAGCTAAACTTTGCAAATGAATTATCTTTTGAACTTCCAGTTCATTTTGATTAGTGCGAATATCAAGATGAGATAATGATAATTCATTCCAACTAATTTTCTGTTCCAACTGCTTAGTCTCTCCCCCTAATATTGGGTAAACCGATTCATCAAAATGATAATCAGTAAAGCGAGCCGTAAATAAGTCTCTTATCAATGGTTCAAGATACTTGACGATGTATGGAGACTCATAACCAACATAAATTCCAAACTTTCTCCTATGGTGGCGCAATTGGGACATATACCGCGCACCCAAAAACTCTTAGATGGGAAATATTAGGTTCTTGACCAAAAACCAATTGAAGGGAGAGAACTTGTGATAACTTGTTGGCCTAATGCAAATTAGTGTTGTTGCATATAAAATAGCATGTTCCCAACAAGAAATTGAAAGATTTGATCTCATAAACAATGGTCTGGCAATTAATGGCATACGCTTTATGAATGATTCTGCAAGATCATTCTGTGTATGAACATGTGCTACAGGATGTTTAACATCAATTCCAATAAATATACAATAGTCATTGAAAATCTGAGAAGTGAATTCTCCAACATTATCAAGGCGCATTTTCTTTATTGGATAATTAGAAAAATATGATCGTAGTCGAATTAATTGAGCAAGCAATCTCGCAAATGCCATGTTAAGAGATGATAAAAAAGACACATGTGACCATTTAGTTGATGCATCGATTAAAATTTAGTTGATGCATCAATTAAAACCTTGAAATATCAAAATGGTCCACATGGCGGGTGGATTGGTCCACAAATATCGCCTTGTATATGTTGCAAAAATGTTAGAGATTCATTATCTATTTTTGTTGGTGATGGTTGAATAATTAACTTTCCTTGAGAACAAGCAACACATAAGAAATTATTGGATTGAAGAATCTGTTGGCTCTTTAATATATGTCCATATGAATTTTTAATTATTTTTCGCATCATAATTGATCCGGGATGGCCTAACCGGTCATGCCAAACAACAAACTTACTCAGATTTGTAAACTTCTGGTTACGATAGCATGAGTTTCAATTGTACTAATGTATGTGTGGTACAATCCAGAAGAAATGCCGGTAACTTTTTCAATATGCAATTTTTTCTCCAAGATCACATTTGTGATATAGAGATACTCAATATTATCTTCGTTTGTTCTCAATATGATATCCATTTTAGCGGATATCTTTAAAACTTATAAGGTTTCTTTGAGACTTGGTGGAATAAAGTGCGTCATCAATATAAAATTGTGTTCCACCGAGTAACAATACATTAACTCTTCCGGAGCCCTCAATTAACTTTGCACTATTGGATTGTAGTACTAAATAAGAGAAATACTTTTTATCCTTAAGTATTGTGTGAGTTGTGGCGCAATCAACAAGACATATATCTTCATTATTGATGTTGGCACTAACCAAAAAGAGATGCTCATTCTTGAATAAAACATGACAAAAATATAAAACTAACATCAGTATATGCTACAAGTGAGATAAAACATGATACAAAATATGTAAATAAGTTCTTTATTATCATAGGAAACATACTGGACACAAGATTCATAATTATAAACAAGAAATAAGAAAATTACTTGCTAACACTTCCATCACCGATTAAGTGATCAATTTTTCCATTTGGATCAGCAAAAAAATCTGCAACGTCTAGATGAGTCATATCAATATATTCATCACTTTCGTCATCAACAAAATTTGTTTCAATCTTCTTCTTCTTATTTTTTAGAGATTCTTGATAAAGGTCAATAAGATGCTTTTGGCGTACGACAAGTTCTAGGACCAATGACCTTTTCCACCACAACGATAGCATGAAGTCTCCACCTGTTTGCTAGTTTGCCCACTGTTTTTCTTTCAGGTTTTCCTTCATCATTTTTCCACTTCTGGTGGAAAGATATATTCTTACAATGACCACCGCGATATGATTCATGATTATAGTGGTTGCGTGTTGCTACATTCAATTCAGGGAATGGAGTAGAATCACTCGGTCGAGACTCATGATTTTTTAGTAAAAGCTCATTATTTAGTTCAGCCACAAAAGACAAGAAATTAACTCAAAATATTTCGTGAAACATTTTTCACGATATGCTGCTGCAGGAGCATATTGGATGCATGAAAGGTGGAGAATATTTTTTCTAATATCAGCATCAGTGATTTATTCTCCACACAATTTTAACTGAGAACTTATTCTGAACATTGCAAAACTATACTCACTTACAGTTTTAAAATCCTGCAATCTCAAGTGCATCCAATGGTAGTGAGCTTTTGGAAAAATTACAGTTTTCTGGTGGTCATACCTTTCTTTGAAATTATTCCATAGAACAAGTGGGTATTTTACCATAAGATATTTGATTTTTAATCCTTCATGTAGGTGGTGACGAAGAAAAATCATAGCTTTTTATTTTGGTTAGATGCTTCATTACCTTCTTTGATAGTATTTCCAAGACCATTTGCATCCAAATGAATTTCAGCATCTAATACCCAAGATAAACAATTCTTCCTCGTAATGTCAAGAGCCACAAAGTCAAGTTTTGCAAGATTTGACATAATATCACTATCATGAAAATAACAAACAAGTTAGACAATTTCTAATATTATAAAATCAATAGATCAAAAAATTCATTAATAAGTAGATAGTTGTGACATGCATATAATATATCAATATTAGCATGTTCATATTATAATATCATCTTCGAAAGCAATATATCGTATGCATGTAAAAGATATTATAATAAGCTTCGATTGATAAAAATAAAATATGTAAGTAATAAAATATTTAACTAGATATATTACTTTAGAGATATTACCTTTGAAAATTAAATCTTACTACAAAGATCTCCTTAACGGTTAGGTGGAGCTTTCTTGAAAATGTAGAACTCTCGTGCTGATAACGTATTATAAAACTTGTATAATATTTCAACAATATGAGAATTACAAGTGAGAGAAAAGAGGGGGGAATTTTATATCATTTCACTATATCATCATACAAAATAAAATAGCCTATTTATAGGCAACAAAATTACTAACAATGTCTCATCTTTGATGAAGGGAGATGAACCAAAAGGTTTACAATTTATGGTAGAATACAAAGAGGATGAAAGATGAAAATGAACATCCATAATTTAATAATTTCTTAATATTCGTAATAATATTGTATATATACAATTGAAATTTATATATTAGTTTACATTTTAACCATTGATTCAAATCAAATAAAATTTGCTCCATTGACTTAATAGTTAAATTTGGACATTAAATGCAAATATGATGAAACGAGAATATAAATATAATGTTATAATTAAAAATTAAAAAAATTATGAAATAATTGATGAACTACACATACTCGTGTTAGGGGTATTGTGCTCTAATTTTTTTTTTTTATAGGAGTAAATTGCTACTCCCTTTTTTTTCTTTTTATTGGGAAGTAAATTGCTCATTTTCAATATCGCTTTAGGAATAATTATTTTATACCCATTAAAAAAAAAGACAATTCTAATAGAAAAAAAAATGAAATAATTCCGCTTCTGGTCCCTGTACTTGCCAAATTACTCCATTTTAATGCTTAAACATATAACAGTTACGATCATGAACCTCAAAGTAATATTCTTTTTAATGATTTATGTCTTTTTCCGTTAATTGAGTGTTAGATTTAACTGGAAAAATAACCATGGACAACCAATCTTTGCATATGTTCTTTTACATGATTTAACGGAGTAACCTAAAAAACAAATTTCATTTTCACTCACAAAAAGTGGTTATTTATACTAAGCATCAATTTCTTAAAATTACCAAAAATATCCTTATGTATTTTCAACCACCCATACTAAAAATTCTTCTTTTAATCTATACATCTATACTATCTATTGATACTAATATGTAATTTTAACCCACAAACGGCAATTGTAAAACAATAATATCAATTTTTTTTTGTCAATGATCTTGCTAAATCAATTTATTTTATTCATTTTTTTAAAGTATAATGTTTTCGTTTATATATTTTATTCTTATTTATCATATATTTTAAAATAAAATAATTATTTATTATATGCATGTAGGAATAACTTATAATAGCTAGTGGTGATAAAAAAGAACCATGACCAAGAACGGATCATGTCGTTTGCTCATGCTCTAGCAAATTTGAGGTCAGTTTGCTCCATAAGTATATTTGCCAAAATCAAAACTTCTACCTAGCTTTTTGTGTTAGGGAGCAAAGCAACATATCCTCTGCAATATGAGAAAAGAGCAAGAAACTCAATGTAAAAAAAAAATAGAAATTTTTTTCTTATGTTTTGAAAAATTAAGCAAAAACTCCCTGTCTAACTGTTTATAAAGAGTAATTTGCTTCATTTTTCAAAATACATGTAAAAAGGTAATTTGCTAAAAAAATCCACAAAGGCCTTTTTATTTGTTTTTCATGTCTCGGGAAGGTAAATCGCATTTAACCGTATTGTGTTATCACGGTTGCATGTTTTGCATTTTGATAAACATTTGTATCATGACATTTTTTAGTTTTTGGGCAATTGGCATTTCAACATTCTCAAATTGCATGAATATTTATATGAGGATCATGCATCTTTCTCCTTTCCTACACCAAAATTTTCTCGGCATCTCATCTTCTCGGACAAAAATTAATACCAGAAAAGAAACTGAAGATAGTGAGAATAATGATGGTAAAGAGCCAACCGTCCAAAAATGGTAGAACAACTTCTGATGGATAACGGTTCTCACACAGGCTTCGACCTTCGTTAAAGCTTTCTTTTTCCATGAATTATCGTGGTGAGGTAGTGTGTTAAAAATTCAATTTCGTGTAATGAAAATAATGTTTTAAAATTAACAATCGAATTAGAAATAAAAAAAAAAACAGTAACAACCATGCGGAATAAAACAGTACCATAGTTAGATAAGCTATTAATGACAAAAAAATTAAATAGATAACTTATAAAGAGAGTTGTATTGTAACAGTTCTCGGTCCAATGACAATTGTAAGAATAACCAAACCGCAAAATGCATTGCTTGCCTTGAAGTAAATATACGTCCCATATTAGTAGTGCACCGGGTACAACGTAGTTTGTCCCAGGATAAGATAATTGCAATTTTTTCGGTATAGCACTATATCGAAAAATTCCTCGATCAAACACTTAGAATCCTTTATCGAAAAGAGAGCTCAAATCTTTGAATTTGAGAGAGAAGAGTCGAGAGCAGGTGACGAGAGAAAAGAGCTCAGTTGGTGATGTTGTGTTTGTGAAATGAGGAGTGTTTGGCCTTTTATAGGAACTCCCCATCAACAACAATAAAACGCACAATTAAGGGGGGCATTTAACCGCCAGTTGAAATCGCCTAGTAAGGGCCGACGGTTACAAAACTGTCGATCAAAATATTAAATACGACTTTTGATTGAAAATGGCTAGTTTCTTCATTCTCGGTTAAATTCGAATGTTTTTGCTGAAAACAGATATATCCTGAGATTTATATGCAAGGGAGTTAGTGCTAATGGGTGTTGATAGGAGGAGGACTGGGACCAAAGGGGTCGTTGTCAAAGCTGTGTGGTGTTTTAACAAGGAGGGGAGATTTACAGTAGAAAGTGCATATCATTGTGTGGTAAAACAATGAGAGAGGACAACACCTTCCTCATCTAACAGTCGTAATGTGTTGACAGCCGGGCGCAGGAGATTCTGGAGGGTGTTGTGGCATACTCAAGTTCCACATTAGGTCCGATTATTGGTATGGTGATTATGGAACGACGCGGTTCCTACCTTGGAGAATCTGTCAATTCGAATGCCAAGTATTGATACCCATTGTGTTTTTTTAGGGACAGAAAATGAGTGCCTTAAATATGTATTATGGGACTGCCCTGTTGCACGATTAATCTGGGCTTTGTCTAATATCCCCCGACGGCAGATGGTGGATTAGTCAAGTGGAAAGATGGAGCGGGTTCAGAAGGTGTTTTGGCAACTTGAAATGGGGGAAAGACAAAGATTTTTTATGATTTGTCAGGCTTTATGGCATATTGAAAATAAGATATTGATGCAGGCTCGACAGCAAGACCCACTGTGTGTTGTGCAAGGGGCTTTGGCATGGCTGAATCAATACTATGATGCAAAAGTAAGGTTAAGGGTGCAAGGATAGATATGGGTACATGCAGTTTTTGTGATTACGTTTAAGATGAAGTAGTTTTGGTGTGCTGTAATGTTAGTCTTAGTCGATCTGGGTGAGGAGGTTTCTACCTGGTGTTTTTTTGTTTTAGAAAGGAGTGGATTTTGTCTTGATTATTAATACAAATTCATCGCTTATTATTCAAAAAATAAAGTTATGTAAATTGTTGTTATTTTTTAGGATAATTAGTCCATTTGCAATATCATAGAGGGTTGCTTGTATTTTTTTCTAAATTATATTATATAGTACCAACATAAAAACTAAAAAATTGCCAACCCCTTACAAATACATATCCAAAATTGCAATAACCCTATTACCAAACTATAAGATATTATGGTTACATTGCAATGAAACGGAAAAAAATGAACGATGATAAACTTTCAAGGATGAAACCCCAAATGCAATTATTATGTAGTGAATAGCAAAATCGATGTTAGAACACTTTCAAATAAACCTATAATTTTAAATAGAAAAACAATAACTGTTTGTAGTGAAATAATTCTTAGTCGGCAAAGATTAAAGTGCATACAAGTAAAAAATCCATAAATTTATTAAATATATGCAGTTGAAAATAAAAGTAGAGTTATTGATTATGAAAGTTACATACTTGACGAACCTGATTTCCAATTAGACCATAATATTAATGCTCCAACCAAATGCATTTGGGACGTCAACCAAATGCATGGAAAACCAGATGTTGAATGTTGGAATGAGTAGAGACAGACGATTACTTAGAAGCTGGTGAATCTTCATCTTTCTTACTGATATGACTATTATTTATGGTGGAGTTTTGTATTCGGCCTCTGCCGAACAATGAATCTTGGAATCAACATTGGTAACACTTCTCGGTTGTTGTTTGAGGCCTAATATGATTGAACAAATGCCCACCACGATGCTTCATTTTCGCTACTGCTCCCTGAATCTATAAAATCATAGAAGGGCTTTGAGATAGATATATACAGTGGGCACTTGTCAACCCGTGCGTCGCCTATGCATGTCTCACTAGGATTATAGAACCCGACGTCAATCTCTACAGAAAAACCGTTTGATGACCGCCAAATAAAATGCAAGGAGCGTCCCAATGCAGTTCATGTGCTCTAACATATGCTTTGCCTGTTTTCTGTGCCTGCAAAATACTTCTAATATTATAACTTAAAATATTATGACCCTATTTTGATTAGTAAATGAAGATGCAATAACTGGATCTTTGACATTTGCTCCCAAACCAATCATCAACGTTCAGACTTTTTGTTGTAGGGTCACACTCCACTAAAGCTGTAACATCCAGAAAATTTTAATACATAATTGTGGGATTAATTGGTAAAAATTTACGAAATTTAGTTGATCAGTACATAAATTCTATATTTACTTTTGATTATACTAAAACTTGAACGGAGTAAATTGGAATTCAGTATAATATTTGGGATCAAATTATATTAATTAAGAAATTAGGTAGGATGTATTGGTAATTATCAAAAAGAATAAAAAAAAAAAAAAAAAAGAAAGAGAGAGGGGTGGCAACAACACATACTGCCACCTAACCTTCATCTACTTTACACACAATCACTCACACACACTCACACATACAGAATACACACACACTTGACGGAAGAAAAGAGGAGAAAAGAGAAGAGGAAAATGAGAAGGGAAAAGAAGAGAATAAAGGAGGAGGAGAAGAAGAGAGTGAGAAAGAGAAGAGAGAGAGGAAGAATTTGGTGAATTACTCCAATTCCTCCAAACTTAGGCAAATTCTACAACTAATTTGATAAGTTTCAGTTCATATTTCTTGGTTAAAATCTTTTTTTAGCTGCATGTTAGTTATAATTGAAGAAAACAACCTGATAAATATGGAAAAGAAGCAGCAGGAAAAAAAATCTGTCCGATCTGTCCTATCAGCCACTGTTAATCGTGAATATCTTGAGATATATCTGTCCAAGTTCAGGGATTCTTGATTCCTTGAAAACTTTGAGATGTGTACTAAAATGTTTTGGTTTTGACCAGAATCTAAATCTGTCGTTTGAATGGGTAAAATGGAGGAAACATTCTGTTGCTCTGTTTCTGCGGGTAATCTGACAGGGTGTATTTAAAACCTTGTAAGTTGAGTTTTAATGATTAAATTCGAATGATTCTTTTGTAAATTGAAACTATATACATAGGAGGTTATATTCTGAAAATTTGGTAATTTTTGGAACAGTATATGATTTTTAAGAGAATTTTAAAATAATAAGATTTGAATCTATTGCTGTCTAAATGAACCAGGTTGTATTAAAACTTGAATAACTAATTATATACATATCCAATTTGTATAATTCTTGTTGTAAATGCAATTAGAGACTCATGAGAATATTGGTGTAAAAATTGAATCTTTATCAATTGTATGTTTGTCTGAGGAAATTTTATAAACTGAGACAGAGATGCTGTCAAGGAAAGCAATTTCATAAAAGGACATATTTTTATAAAATTAACGTTTATGGTTAAAAATACAAATTATACATCATTGAAAATATTATTATGTTTAGTTTATTATAATAAAACATTTTTTAAAGATAATGATTATAAATAAAGTTATGATTTAATTAATGACCAATGCTCAAACTGTAAAGAGTACAGATTCAGGGGCAGTAACGATAATTTTTAAAAATATAAGGACTGGTTTTAATATATCAAGATGTATACTGATAGGAAGATACTCCAGTCTACTTTATGTAGAAGAAAACAGAATAAAGATCCGAATTTTATAGAAGAACTTCAATATTGTCGATTCATTGACGATACGTCTTATACCTCATTTTAGAATACGGGAACAACGTTCGAGATTGTACACATCATTCTACTATTTAGATAATTGGAAAAGTGAGGTGAGTATAGCTAATTGGTTTATATATATGTGTGTGTGTCTGTGTGTGTGAATAAAAGTATTACTTGTTAGATTTATGTATATATGGATATGATATCTGGATTGATTTATAGATATACTTGGTGGTGAATGTTGGTTATTGTTAGAATATATATATGCCTATATGAGTACCATATGTTGAATGTTGGATTTTATATATATTTTATTGGATAAAATATGGATTGTATATATACTCGTTAATGGATATTGATGGTGATTAAGATTATCTTCATATCTGTGGAATTGCTATTATGTGCTTAATTGTGATCGTGTTATACGAATGTTGGCTGAATGATTGTCTGGTTGTGTAATTGAATGTGGAGGAAATCGAATAGAAAGTGATTGACGAGAAAATATTACTACATGGAATTGAACGAGTAAGTTAATGATGTTGATGTGGGGATTAAAATGAAACGACGGCTTACCTAACTGGGGACATACTCAATGGCTTAGATGATATGATCAATGACGAGCTATGTGCTGTCATTGATCAACGGAGGTAATGGGATACACACGAGCTGTGTGTTGTGTGGTATCAGTGGTGATGATAGGATACACACGAGCTGTGTGCTGTGTGGTATCAGTGGTGAGAGCCGGCAAAGCTCATTGAGTGATGCGCTCCAGTTAGATTAAGCAGGGCCCTAAGAAAACAAACTAAAACGTCACTATTATGTCTTGGTTTGATGTTTGCTTGTAGCTATGTGATATCTTTATTTATTGGTAATGTATGATAACTATTGGTTATGTCGGTATCATTGTTTTATATTTGACATGTTGCACACGTTGCTTATGTGTGTGTGTATATATATATAGAGAGAGAGAGACTGAAAGGCTATACTTACTGAGTTGACAACTCATAAATTTGTCATATATTTCTTTTCAGGTGATAGAACATAAGCCAGTGACAGCCGTATAGGTGAATCAGCGGTGCCATTATAATTCGGGAGCTTTACATATATGGACACAAGAATATGAAGTTGTGACTAAGTTGGTGTCTTATATTTTTGTAATAGTTAAAAACTCTAATGAAGTATGTAATTCGTTTGAGGTGGTTGTCAAATGTTGACTTTGTTGGTTTTCTTATTGGGATAATCATGAGTTGTGAAGGTAATTAAATGGGATTACGGAGTGAGTGTCACAAAAGCCAAGGTCGTGATTCATCGTAACGTTCAAAATCGATGCATAAGCTTTGTCAACTTAATCTAGCAGTATGATTATGACAAACAGGTACATGAGCAGCATTGATGTCAAACAGTGCCACATAACGACATGGCATGCATTGACACGGTCTATATGGAAGTTTCCCTTCTTGAGGTGTTCGACCAATGAGTCGATGAAAGTGGCCTCGACTTCAGTCATCTAATGTTCACAACAAAATAGCTCCTTTTGGTGTAAAATTCATCATGCAACATAGTTTCTAATGGTTATCTGTAGTGGCTTGTATGAAAGAAAAGGGTGAATCAGGAAATGAGTGGATGTTGAAAGCTGATGATGAGTTATTCAACTTCTACATTTAGATTTATATAGTTCCAAATTTGGTGGTAATCTATACCCGAATTTGGTGTTTAGTCACAAAATTCAAATAGCATTTACAGCCAACTAGACCATATGAACTGACAATTGGAACCAATAGAGTTGAAAGATCTCCACAAATCGCTTGTGCTCAATTACAACACATAATTAGATTCGACATATAATCCAGTAATTTATGGAAATGGTAGTTAGCTAGTATGTATCACATCAACAATAATGAAATTTAAAGAAGACTTGATATTTTATCGTGCAAGATTGATTTGTGCATTTGGATGGATGTTGGAACATAAACACAAAGTCCCATAACTAGCTGTTAGAGGCATGGAAATATGCCTAATTTTTTTTTAAATTCAAGAAAATATTGGTTAATTATTAACAAACTTATATGTATACTTTGTATTAGTTGGTATTATATAGCCAAAGTAATATAAGATTCCAAGGTCGAACGAGAAATATTTTGGGATATTACTGATATGGGAATATCAACATCATTGAAATAAAATGTGCACAACGCGAGAAAAAATATACAATTGCATCAGAAACGATTACCAAATCTTTGTATATAAAAATAATATTAACAATTGAACAATGTAGTTTATTTATTTGTAATTTAGGAAAATAAAAAAAAAATATTCCTATTAAAAAACATACCTAAACAGATAGTTAAAAGTAATTTAAAAGGTTAATATTAGGGGTGCTCACGGTGCGGTTTCGGTTTTTTTATAGCTAATTTCAAATTGTATTGCTCTTTGCGGTTTTATAAAATAATTTTTTAAATTACCATTTTTAAAACCAAAATCAAAGGTGCGGTTTCGGGCGGTTTCGAGCGGTTTTGCGGTTTGAATACTTACAACAAATAAAACGTTAAACTAACAAAAATCAAGAAATGAAATAAGTATTTTTAGATAGCAAGCTAAATTTAAGTCATGAACATTTTAAATACATTGTCAAGAAAGCAAATGAAAAATGGAATACATCCTTAATCAATCTTCAATAAGTAGTTGCAATTGAAAATTTTGTCGGTACTAGACTTGAGATGGACTTTTTTCATTGTATGGATGTCATCCTACATAAGCACAATTTAACTATTAGTATATAGGACAAAAAATGTTTCACAATTGTGACAATTATTATTATTTAATGTTAGCAAAAAAGACAAAATATGAAATATCTTAAACGAACACATTTAATCATTTACACAAATTCAAACCTAATGAAGATTCCT
The DNA here is from genome assembly GCA_034509725.1 of Sesamum angolense. Taxonomy (NCBI): domain Eukaryota; kingdom Viridiplantae; phylum Streptophyta; class Magnoliopsida; order Lamiales; family Pedaliaceae; genus Sesamum; species Sesamum angolense. The sequence continues at coordinate 15,039,885 of JACGWL010000003.1, read as the reverse complement.
TTCAAATTAGTCGTATATGTCCTTTGAGGTCGCACAAGAGCTTGATCCTTCCAATTCTAAGAACGACAAAATCAATAGCAATATAGTCAATATATATTTAAAAGCATAAAAAAAAAATAAATATATAAATAAATCATTTACCTTTTTCAAATTCTTCAAACTTTTCAATGTCCTTCATTATTGCACAAAGATCAATCTGTGGAGTAGCGCGTAACCAATCTTGGGTGCAAATAAGAGCCTCTACCATTTTTGGAGAAAGAGAACTCCTAAATGCATCAATAACACGACCACTTGTGCTAAAAGCAGATTCCGAAGCAATCGTAGAAACTTGAATAGCTAACACATCTTTTGCAATTTTGGAAAGAATGAGATATTTTGAACTGCTTGATTTCCACCACTTTAACACATCAAAATCCTTACTCAATTTTTCACAACCATCGAATAAATATCTTGTCACTTCCGATTTGCTTTCGGGACATTGCTCTTCTTCCAAATGTTTAGCAAATTGAGATTCTAGTAACTCACCGGGGTCATCTTCACCATCCAATTGCATGAAAGTATTGTCTTGGATTGAATCTTTATCCTTACTAGTATGCTCAAGACTAGAATGTGCATATTGTTTATACAACAAATGCAACGTATCTTCTATTTTTTCTGTCATTCTTTTCACAAAAGAAGGATCACTCCCATATATCGTAAATAAACCAAAGCTAACATACTTCAATTTATACCTTGGATCCAAAAGAATAGCAACAAACAAAAACCAATTCATGTTATCAATATTCCCCCAATACTTATTGAATTTGTCTCTCATGCGAATAGCCATTGATGCCATGTGATAGTCTCCCTTATTCATCATAGTAGTCAAACTCACATGTAAAGTAGCAAGTTCACGAAAAAATGCATTTGAAGTGATATAAGATGAACCAGAGAACTTCAAAGTCACATTATAAAAGATTTTCAGAAACTTCACAAAGTTTCTGACATTAATCCAATCCATATCCATAGGAGGCCCATTCACCTTATTCACTTTGCCTTTCTTCCCCTCACATTCTTCTTAATTGAGTTCATAACAATCAAAATATTCGATAAATTTTTGTTCTTCATCCCCCAATCTCTCAAAAGCTTTTTCAAACTTTTCAGCAGCATCAAGCATCAAATAAGTTGAATTCCATCGTGTTTCCACATCTAAGCAAAGAAGGCTTTTAGAATCAATTTTCTCTTTCTCCACACACCTTTCGAAAGCCTTTAGCCTAGCTGGAGAAGATCTCATATTTCACAGCATTTCTAACACGCATTATAGATTCATGTTGTTCTTCTAGCCCTTTTTCACAATCAAATTAACTATATGCGCAGAACACCTCATATGCATGTAATCATTATTCAAGATAACATCTTTCCACTTGCATTTTTTCTTCAAATGTGCAATTGCTCTGTCATTGGAGCTAACATTATCCACAGTAATTGTGCACACTTTATCGATTCCCCACTCATGTAAACACTCCTCTATTTGTTTTCCAATCGTTTCTCCTTTATGATTCTCAACAATGCAAAAGTTTATGATTCTCTTCTGTAATTCCCAATCACCATCTATCCAGTGTGCAGTAAGACACATGTAGTTCAAATTTTGCAATGACGTCCAAGTATCAGTGGTCAGGCACACTCTTTCAAATTTAAAGAGCTTTTTCAATTTCTTTTCTCCTCAATAAAAATTTTCATGCAATCCCTTGCAACTGTGTGCTAGAGGGAACTTCAAAACTTGGTTCTAGAGCTCGAGAATAAGCTCTAAAACCTTCCCCTCAACAAATTTGAAAGGCAACTCATCAATGATCACCATTCTAGCAAGAGACAATCTAATTTCTTCAACATTTAAAATATTTCCTTTTTTATCCCTTTGATTGACACCCACGCCTGCAAAATCATGCATAGTCTTTTGAGACTTTTCCTTTCTGTGTGGATATTTTTTACATGAATTCTCCAAATGTGCCCATTATGCGGTAGTTCCATTATATTTTAGATGTGCAGCATAACTCGAACCACAATAGTTACATGCAGCTCTAGGTGGGTTACTACTTGGCAATCTAGTAAAGTGACCCCAAACTTTAGAGACATTTTTGGATTCTTTCTTAACTATTTCAACTTGTTTAGCTCTTTGCTTTTTCTTAGGTGGTGGCAAAAGTGGACTTTTAGTCTTTTCTGAAGGAGAATCTTTTCAGCCGTCACATCAATATTTGTTTCAATATCATCAGTTTGTTGCTTTTCTTTAGTCGAAGCATGCATTTCCAAAACAATTTCCGTATCAGAAGTTTGTTCTGGAACTACCATTTCATTTTGTTTAACATTAAAAAATAGGAAAAGAACTGTATAAATGTTAAATATAAACACTAACATATAAAGAAAAAACATCAAAATCAGCAAAAATGATAATAAATAAATAAAACTTACTGAAGGACAAGCAACATCCTCCATGTTCGTCACCGTCTTTTACTGCTACACTTGTACTGTCATGAGAAAGAAATTATATCCTAGATTAAATATATCATCTAAACCAAGAACAAAACAAGTATGTTCATGAGATTATATAGTTACAACTCTAGATAAATACACTTACTGTAGCCACTGACTCATATTTTAATTGGAGAAATGGAATAAATTTCTTTGTCTGGAAAATTCTTTTTTTAAAACAAAATTGATGGTTTGGCTAAAATTGGACATTAACCAATATCACTCTACACCATTCATCTGGTTATGAACAAGAAGGGATTAAAACAAGAACATGTCTTCCATATCTCAAAGGTCTCACTACCCCATACTCCCAGTCCTTTGTAGCAAAATTAGAAAAGGTACCACGCTTAAGAACAAGATGCAATGTGGAAAATATCCTACAATTCTCTGTCAAAAAAACTCATACTGGGAATGAACAAAACTCATTCAAAAAAAAAACAAAGATACACAAAAAGCAAGAATACGAGAAAGAATACGCGATGAAATAGCAAACCTGTTCGAGCTCTTGCTTGGCTGAGTTTCGAGTGCCGACAACAGCAATCGTCTTCCTCGTCGCTGGTACTTGGTAGACGGAGTTGGTTTGGGGCTAGGGTTTTAGAACTTATATTTGGGGAGAAAGAAATTGGTGGATGTCGAGAAGTGAGGAGTGACGGCGAGCTGAGCTGCGGCGAGCTTTCAAGGTGGCCGACGACGAGTGACGGCGAGCTTTCACGGCGATCGACGAAGAGCTGAGGAACCTTCACTCTTTCAGCAGCTTGGTGGTGAGGTGAGGACTGTGAGCAGAGCCGTGAGTCTGGTGATGAGTGGGTGAGGTGAGGCCCGGACGGCAGAGGCCGTGACTGTGAGCCGAGGTGAGGAATGAGGATTTCTGGATTTGAGAGTTTTGAGAATTGAGGGTTTTGACTTTTGAATCTTTTGAATTTTAATTGGGTTTTTTCATTTTTTAGTTTTTAATTAATATTTTAATTGATTTTTATTTTTTGAAGAGAGCATTTTAATTTTTTTAAACTATTACTTGTATTATTATTTTAGTTAATAAAAATTATATAATTTATATTATACAAAGAATATAATAAAATTAATATTTTTATATTATACAAAGAATACAATTAATTTTTAATATATATTTCTAAGTTTTATATTTATATCAAGATACATAATATGTATTATGCAATTTATTTTTATTTTTAGTGATTCTTATGAATTAATCTAAAGATAATGATAATAATAATAATAATGATGATGGTTGAAAATTTTTAATTATTTTAATTATTATTTTATTATATATATAATAAGATAACAATAAGTTTAATCAATAATTACGATATTTTAAAATTCGGCACCCGATTCATACCAAATTCAAATATATATAAGATTATGTCCATTGGATCATATTGGACGGTGTGATTTAAAATCATATGGCCTGATTGAACGATATACCGTCTTGAATTTTAACGGCCAGATCAACTTATGTTTTTCAACAATATAAGATGATAGTTACATCAATATAGTACTAACATTTATGAATATATAAATTTATTAGTTATTACAGATTGTGAATATATATCAATCTCAAGTTCTCAACTGTAAAATATTTTTATGTATTTCAGTTACATTACTTCAGATAATAGATACTTTTCTACAATTTAAATTATTCGGTATGAATTTTATTTTATTTTTGGTATATTTTACTAAATATGTTACTACTAAACTAATTAGTAGTTTATATTTATAATAATAAATTAAAATATTATTTATAATTTTTTTATATATAATGAGATCAACAAAAAAATCATAAGTTAATTGTTAGGACTTGTCAATTTTAAAAAGTATAAGAGATTATAAATAGATATTAAAATATAACATAAAATTTATATGTGTCATATTAAATAATTATTTTAAAAAAATAAATTTAATAAGTTGTTGATTAAGGTTGTCTTTGTATAAAGATTAAATGTATAAATAAAAGTACCATAGTTTATTATTATCTAAAATAAAATGTATGTTATTAATTAATAATTTATAATATATTGTCAATTTTGATTATAAAGGATGAAAAATGAATGAAAAATTAAAAAAAATCAACAAATGGGCTTAAGAATTAAACAATTTTATTGTACAAAGTCCAAATGTGAATGTTACAAAAATGAGCTTTGTAATATGGATCTTTGAAAATATATGAATTTTAGGGTTATATAATTTGAATATGAAATTCTTCTAAAAAATTAATTATTTTATCAAATTATTATATATATATAATTTTAAAAATAGATATATATTTAGCGGTGTGGTGCGGTTTTTTTAATCTATAAAATAAAATCAAACCAATAGTGCGGTTCGATTTTATTTTAAATTTTAGAATTGAGGTTTCAAAAATAAATCATAAAAATCGGTTTGATTCGATTCGATTCGAGCGGTTTTGGGCGGTTTGAACATTTTTTTATCACCCCTTGTTAATATTTGTGTTGGTTTGGTTTTCTTTTTCTTTTTCGTGTGTGTGTTCTATGTGAAACATGGATAAATGATTTTCTATGGGTGTGGGTGGATAGACACCTTGTGTTTCAACACTACAAAAAAAATAATTTATTTCGATGGAAATTTTTTACGGTCCGTATTGGTTACAAAATTCCTTCCAACTTCCGACAGTTTTGCAACGCATTTTATTTTTTTCGGACAGAATCCTTCCATAGATGAAAAAATTATACAATCCATCGGACAATGCAACCAATCGTCGCAAATTCCGTCGAAAATTAGGAAGTGAAAGTACTTCCGTCGCTAATCGTCGCAAATTTAGTCGGAAAAATATATTTTTTGAGTTTTCTGACCATTTTGCCGACGGCACATAAACCGTCGAAGAGTTCCGAAGGATCTTGTCATAGTTTAATTTTTATTGCGACGGTAAGACTCCAAAAAGAATTTTCGACGACTTGTCGTCGCAACTTTCATCCCTAAATGTTATATTTGGGACGTCTATTCCGACAGATTATTATGGTCGGAAATTCCAACTGCTATCTTCTCACGACTAAATTTGGTTTTCGCAAAATGCATCCCAAAAGTCATCGGAAGATCATTTAACGGCTATTTTTCAAAGATTATATTATAATGGTTATATTTTTTTAAGTTCCATCACAAAAATCGTCGCAAAAACCATAGAAAAATAAACTAACGGCTATATTTCAATGGCTATATTATTATGGTCATATTTCGTACCAAATTCATCGGCAAGTCCGTTACAAAAAACTGTATAAATTTGAAAGAACTCTCTTGTTTATGTTCTCACTCTTTTGGACCCTACCTTTAAAATTAAGCTCTAAAAATCTGAATATATATACATTTCAATTACCTTCAATTTTTTTATATTAATTACATCATATACATATATATCAAAAAAATTTATATTAATTACATTGGCCAAAACTTATAATGACCACGTCAAAGTCATTGTCATCTTTCGACAGTGTCAGGTACAACCATCACAAATATATATATATATATATATATATATATATATATGCTACTTCTGTAGATCCTCAAGTATAATGACTAAATCATGTACAGTAGGAGTCAAGGAATACCGGTAATGATCAAGCCTCATAGGCTTCCATATAACAACTTTTTGCGAGTCAGCTTGACAATACTTGTCAACCACCCACTAAAAATTGCATAGACATCCCACGTCTACCACCAATGAAATATGTAACTCATCTAACGAATCAACACTTGATGCATATCTCAATAGAACTCTAGATGTCCAGTCTCGAAGCTCTTGATTTGGAACGTTTAAGAGCCAACCATCAAAAGTTGGTCTTGCAGTTGCCATCTAATGCGCAACCCAACTATATACATTCGTTGTTTGATTGGTCTGTGGGCTTCGTTATGATATGAAGCAATAAAAGCATAACAAAAAGCAAGGACAACAAAAGATTTGCCAAAAATTCGTATTTTATTCACTAATTTAATATTACATATGAAAAAATTGCTTAAATGGATTACAAAAATGCCAAATTAATTGGTTTTCTATAGTCGCCTATTCTAACAGTTGGAACGTTTTAGATCATACTATAGATGTTGGTTTCGTGATTGCTGTCATAAGCGCATCCAACCTGGTGGCATTTATGGTCTAAGAACTACAACTACAATGCATACGAGCTAAAATATTTTAAGCATATGATGAAGTTTGGCTAAAGGACTATTTATGAATTAATTAGCAATTTGTGAAAAGAATTGTCTAGAATGGTTCATAATGAACACTAATTGTCTTGACGATCACCAATTCTAACACCACATGTGAGTTGCACGTGTATTGAACCCCCCCTCCAAGTTATTACACTAACAACCACGTGCAAAATACATGTGGTTGCGGTTTATTTTTTTGTGAATGCCGGAGGTGGGGCTAAATGTATCGGAGCAATGAAATATTGGGATTATTTTCAAATTTTGCATAGAATGAAGGACAAGAAATATCATTCCTTTCCTATTAGACTAAAATTATAATATTGCACATTTATTTCTCAAAATATAATTTTTTCATATATACCTCGATAATAGATCTCAATCCCAAAACAGGATAAATTCTATAACCACTGAAGCCAGCATCAGAAATGAGATTTGCCCATTCTTTTTCTTTTCTTTCTCTTCCTGTAGCTAAAGCCATCATGAGCATGTCAAGGAGGAGTTGAGTTTCAACCGATTCACTCTCGTCGACCACCATCTCGATGATTATCACCTTCCCTCTCTTTCCATTTCTCGTTATTGCTTCTTTACATTTCTTCAGTATCTCAACACTTTCTTCGTCGCTCCAATCATGAAGTACCCACTGTCCATGTCAAATTATTGGTCAAAATATTTATACTATATAATTTAAGAAAAAAAGGCAAGCAACCCCTTTATTATGAAAAAAAAATTAGTAATTTATCTCCCTATATTCTTTTAAAATGCAGCAGTTTACTCCCATATATTTTTTAAAATGAAGTGATTTGCCTCCTGAGAGAGGGACGTGAATTGTTTTATTTTAAAAAGCATAGGAGGTAGGTTATTTTTTTTTATTATAATAAGGGGTATAATTTGCTCATTTGTAATATTACAGGGGATGAATTGCATTAAGCCCACATATTTATACTCAAATGTGTGTGCAAAACAAAATTTAAATTTTTAAAATTAATCATCTTGTTTAAAAGTATATTTTAATTACATAAATCTAAAATATAATAAATAGATAGAGTTATAAAAATTATTGGGCAAAGATTTTTTTTTTTGTGGGGGGGGGGGCTGGGGAAGAAACGTGGAAGTTGAGAAGAGAGAGAAATGTAAAGTTGAAAAGAGTAAGAAATGAGAAGTTGGAGAGAGAGAGAGAGAGAGAGAGAAAGATAATTAAAAATAAATAAAAAATGACAGATCATAAATATTGAAGTTGTCAAAATGGTACTTTTTAATTTTATAAAGGTATAGATAATTGATATAGAGAAAAATAAAAATATATATCCCTGTAATATGAGATATGAGGAAAAAACTCCACGTGATAAATAATATAGCAAATTATCGCCATATTTTAAAAAAAATAACAAATCACCCTTTATCTAAACCATTGATAGGAGATTAATTTACTTTATTTTTCAAAACGCGAAAAATAATTTACTAACTATTTTTTATATAAATATTTTGCTCATTTTACATTTTACATCGGATAATTGTATTTAACCCTAATTAAATATTATGGTTTCACCCAATACTTGTTTCTTCTTTTCCGGATAAGATGTCCAAGTTATTTATGCAGATATCGTTATATCAAACGGCGGGAAATGATAGCTATTTTATTAGAAAGGTTTAAATAAGAATTGAAAAGGTGAAACACATAACACTTTATTATTTTTGGATTAATTATATTTTCTATTTGAACTACGAACGTTTTTACATTTTGGTATTTAAACTTTTTTGTATGTTAACTTATCATTTCAACTTTATAAAATTTTGCACTTTGATATCTATACTGTTTTTCGGCAAAGTTTTTCAACGAAAAAATATTCCATGCTGTACACATGTGATATTTAAAGGTCATGTGATGTGATATTTGTTACATATGCACATCATATGAATGTTTTTCCAGCAGAAAAATTAACAAAAAAAAAAGGGCCATATATGGCAAAGTGCAAATTTCGTATAATTGAGATGGTAAGTTGACAAAAAAAAAAAAAAATCAATGGCAAAGTGTAAAAATGGACATAATTTGAATGATAAAATATAATTTAACTATTATTTTTTTATTATTTTTCTTGCGACAGATATATATATATATATATATATATATATTATTTGAGTGAAATGTTATTTCCCAAAAAAAAATATTCTTGTTTAAGAAAATATTGAAACCTAATTTTCCACATCGATCCAAATAAAAAATAAGAGTGATTCATATAGAATAAAGGGAGTCAGGTTGATTCAGAAAGTTTTATACTAATTAGTTATTAGCAACCAAATCCAATATTTATTTTTATTCACGCACATTTTCAATTAATTCATTTTATCAATTTTAATTAATCATTTATTTTATCTTTATTCACTTTCATTTAATTAAATAAATAAAATAAAATTTTAAATTGTACAAACTCATCGAATGTGGTTAATTTGATTATTAGTATCTTATTATGGGTATTTACATTTATAAATTTATCAAACCAAATAGCTAAGAATTACAAATTCATATCTTTTATGCAGTAATGCATGCAATTGAAACATTTCTAAAAGGGGAAAAATGCAATTTACCTCAATGATACGAGAAATGAGTAAAAAATCCATAAAAAATAAAATAGCAAATTACCCTATGTTTTGGAAAAAAAAAAAGCAAATCATCCCCTGTCAAACTATTAAGGGGGTAATTTGCTTCATTTTTTGAAACACAGGGGAATAATTAGCTAAATTTTTTTTTCACAAGAGAGATATTTGTTCATTTCCCATAATATATTAGGTAAATTGCATTTAACCCTTTGTAAAAGTATATGTGGGTAAAGTGATGCAATCAGTGTACGAAGGATAGATTGAAATGGAGTGACAGTACTAAAAATAAATCTGAATAATAATATTTCTTGTCCCTAATTTAGATTCTTTATACTTTTATTTTATAAGATTCTTACTTATAATCTTATAATTTTTAAAAGGTAATATTTTTTGTCTCATAACACATTATTGTTAGATATTTAACGAAAACTGCAATAGGGCTGAAAAGTTTTCAGACCTATCACTTAACGGCCATGTGGCTTTTTTCTATTAAATATATAACTGAAATGTGCCATGAGAATCAAAGTGTTACTTTGTGAAAGTTATGTGACTAAAACTTCTGTACTCAATAAACCAAAAAGTGAAGGTCCGTTACAGAACGGAAAGTAGTATTTCCCCAAATAATGCACAATTTACCCTTTAAAAAAAGCGAAAAGTATAAGCAACCCTCCTAAGATAATATAGACGAGCAAATTACCCCTATAAAATTAAATTAACAATTTACTTCTCCGTATTTTTAAAAATACAGCAATTTACCTCCTTATATTTTTCAAAATGAAGCGATTTACCTCCATACACAGGTAGGTAAATTGCTTTATCTATTTTTATAGTATTATAAAAAAACAAATTTAATTGCATTTACTGCCCTATATATTAGGAGTGTGACAAAACAAGGACTCTAAGTATAGGGGTGGCAAAAAGTACGCCGAAATTGTTTATTTATTTATTTATTGCAAATTTAGGACTCCAACCACCAAAAAAATTTTAAAAGTGGCCAGAACTTGCTTATGTGGATAAAGTTAAGGCTTTTTTTTTTTATGGATTTTTGCTGACTCAACATTTTTTATGTGCCACATAAACACTAACATGGGAAAAAAAAGTAAAATTATATAAGATTAATTTGAAATTTTGTATTATGTGTATAATTATAAAAATAAAATTACTTTTTTATATATAAATTAAAATAAAAAATTAAACACCCTCACCCCTCCACTCCCACCCACCAATCCAATCCATCCCCTCGTCCATTGTCGATGCCGCCGCCGTCCCCTCACAGAAGGGGGCGACAACCAGCAAAGAAGAGGGGAGGCAACGCAGCGTCGCCCCCACTCTAGGCGACGGTGACCTCGCCCAACCTATGGGGGCCTCGCCCCCCTTCGGGGCGACAGCGTGGAGGCAGGGATTAGGGGTGGGCGGAGGGTTCAGGGTATAAGTTTTTTAATTAACTTTGTATTATATAAAAATAATAATTTTAATTTTTATGATTTAAAATTATCTATAATATTATCATCTATTTTTTTTATAATTTTAAGTATTTATATTTTATGTATATATTTTTAAATTTATGATACATTTTAAAGTGTATAAAATTATTTTTACACATTTAGAGACGTTGTGCCACAACAGTTAGTACATAATATAAATTCATATTTTATTTTTATGCAATTTGATATTTTTTTTCATGTAATCGCTTGTGGCATAGGAGAAATAAAAAAAATGTCCAATCAGTAAAAAATTCAAATAAAAAAGGTTTTATTTTTTCCCACTTCATTGCTTATTTGGAAGAGGTTTTTGCAGTTAAATGCATAGGTGGCAGTTGATTTGAAAAGAAAATGCTCAGTCAGCAAAAATCCCCTAACGAAAACCCCTAACTTTTTCCATATAAGCAAATTTCGGCCACTTTTAAAAATTCGGTGGCCGGAGTCGTACAATTGCAAAAAACAAAAAATATTAATTAAATGATACTTTTTGCACCCCTATATTTAGGGTCCTTATTTTGTTACCTCCATCATATACGGGACAATAAATGCAATTAATCCTAAAAGAAAACCTTGTGGTCTACCAACTTTTTAAAACTCAGATTTATCCTTTATTTCATTTGTTCTCTTTAAAAAAATTTGGTCAAATTAGTAATTTTAGTATATTTAAATAATTTCACAATTATATTTTTTTCTCTTAACTACCCACTACTCTATATTTTTTCCACTTATTTCTCCATATTTATCATAATTTTTAATTATAATTTATTACTTTTAATTTTTTCTTATCATCTCAGACAGATTTTTTTTATATGATCGTGGGAATCGCGTCCAACAATAAATAGTTTTAAAAAATAGAAAGTGTAAATTGTTATTAGTTTTGGATAGAGCGTAACTTGCTTATTTGCAATGTCGTAGCAAGATAAATTACAATAAAACCCTTTTGGAAATAGGTGAAGTTGATCATGCGAGCTTACCTTGAGTACAACTGCATCTGCTGGGGGAATATACTCGAACATATTGCCCTCAATATACTTCAAGTTCCTTCTCCCCTCCAATCCCGCAACAATAGGTGCAAGATCAAGCACTGTACAATGGATCTGCGGGAACGCCTCGGCTATGGCCTTGGCCAAAGTTCCGGTGCCTCCGCCCACGTCCACGAGGGAATCCAAACCGTCGAACACTTGCCTACAATCTCTAGTAATCACCTCGGCCACCATTGGAGTATCACTTTCCATGCCTTGATCAAACAAATGGCTAAATCTCGGGTTCCTCTCTTTTTGCTCCCAGAACGACATCCCGTTATTAGCGGTATGAAAGCTGTGCGGTCATCTGTAGTTTGGAACCATCTACTCAGATGGTGCATCGGCTCGGTGAGCACAGGATCAATTTGGGAAATTACAAAGGGTTTCATGCTCATGGGGCAATCTCCGACCAAAAGACGTGAAGCAGGCGTAAGGGAATAGCCCTCCTCATTAGACGAATTGATCTTTTCTATTACAAAGAAGCCAGAGTGCACGAGGATTCGCATGAGACGGTACATGCAATTGGCTTTGGCTTTGTCGACAGCCGGGAGAGCATCTACCAGTTCAAGAAGGGTCATTGGGCCGCCATGCTTGTGGATGACGTCGGGGATGCCAAGCTCAGTTGCACATTTTAGTGACATGGAGTTTATGTAGTTGTAGACCTGATTCCAAATCTGAGCTTCAGCTTCAAGTACCTCAAGAGATTGCTTTTGGTTAGCCATCGCCATGTCTTGGATTTCCTGATTTCAAGTCTGATGGAAGTATATATATTAAGAATCCACAAGTAGAGAATGTGAGCGATGTATGAATATGTTATGGTCTGCAAAATATTTTCAGGGATAGTTGGCTTGAGGAAATAAGGGATAAAAGCAGAAATAGTCCCCTAACTTTGGTTATTTTTCTTAACTTTTAACAATTCTATTTTAGTCCTCTAACTTCCCAAAATCGCTCCATTTCGGTCCTCAAGATGGATTTATGGACAATTTTACCCCTCTATTAGTTTAAAGCATTAATTTTAGTCCATTTTCAGTTTTATGCAAAATTTTGTATTTTCGCCATAAAACAGTATATCGAGAATCCACTGTTCCCTTAAGATAACTGAATAGTTATTGGAACGACTGAGTCCTGCATCTCACGTACCGTTTATGTGTGAAAATAGGTTTTTGTGCATGCTCGCAAGAATGGTATCAGAGCTCTAGGTTTATTGAAGAATATATGATTATATTGCATATAATTATTATTTCCCTAACGAGGAGACTCTTTTAAGAGACAATGGAACCGAACGAAAGTTCGAGTTACAATGACAACAGGGAATATTTCCAGATTCTGGAAAAACAAAGAGAGAACGTCCTTCAGGGAGTTCTGAAAAAATGTGATAATGGTCTTAAAAGGATCAATTGGGAGCTTCTTTCCAAAGAAGAAGTTGAAGAAAGATGAGAACCTGGGAAATTAGCCATCATTTACCAGGACAGGTGGTGAAGCGTTTGCAGACCACTGAGATCAACGGACCAATTCCAACCCGGAGGAACGGAAAAGGTCAATACCTACACCAATATCTCTCTAAAAATTATGATTAGAGGTGTTAATTGGAAGGAAATCGAGGTCGATACCTCGAAAATCTCTCAAGATCTGAGGGAAATCCAGAAGACGGTCCAAGACTATGGACATAGGTTATCCAACGTACCTATGAAAGTATACTCCTTGTGCCACAAGATGACGAGATTCTTAAGATCCTCCCAGATCTACACAAGAATCTTACAGATCTGAAGACCGACGTTGCAGATCTGAGAAGAAATCAAAGGGAAACCTGAATCATCTATATCTAGACAAGAACGGATCAGGGATGCCCTTGGAACGGTCCCTCTTCTACATCAGAAGGGGAAAGCGAAGGAGATCCCGAAACCAAAGACTCGGGATGAGCAGATCCAGGAGATCCTCAACTCCATAAAATAATGGAGGTAACCAGAGCGGATCTATCGGATCTACAAGAATTGGCTGAGTCATTTTCCCAACTAGGGATTGTGGATTTAGTCAATATCCAAACCAATGAAGTTACTCCAGCACTACCACCGCCGGAGGGGAGCACATGTTCAAACGAAGCTCCACAAGATCACCCGATGAGGGAAAGCGCAGATTTCCACACAAACACACACCAACGTTTGTGGAACTAGACTTCGAGAGAATCCAGGGAGAAATCCTAGGAGAGCACCTGAAAATACACCTTGGGCAAGAACGATGCTTCAGCCCTTACATCCATATGGTGCTGTTCTAAATCTGGATGTTATCGACTTCCGAAACATGGAGAAGCTGATAGACGAATGGGTAGCAGCCATAAAGATCGCGGCAACTACCTTAGAACTCGACAAAGAAAACTTCATCAAATTAGTGGAGTTGAGCTTAGAGGGTTCTGTGAAGATCGGATGGGATAATACCCCAGCTGATACTAAAGCCAGTATCCTTGCCGGAGATTCCAAAAGTGCAATTGCGGATCGGCTAGGAAGGCTTATCAAGATACACTTCATCGGAGACGGGTACTTCGAAGAAAGTAGAACAGAAAAGGCTCGAGAAAATGCACAAGCTCTTTTCAGCCTTGAACTAAGGAGTATTTGCGCAGTAGATGAATATATCTATTGGTTCCGTAAATATTTCTTTCAGAGTGGAGTAGCAGTGGATGTGGCAGCTCCAATGTTCTTTGCTAAAATCTGTAGTCCATGGAGGGAAATGTTGATACAATCATACAAAGTACCAGAGGGACAGATGGATTCAGTAGCAAGGAGAATGTCTTTCCTCAAAGACAAGTTGAAGGATTGGTGTTATCAGGCATCCATCCAGAAAAACATGAAAAGATTGAGAGGTACGATCAAACGAACTCCTCTCTGTTGTGATAATAATGATTTTCCTACTATTATAGGAGAATCAGGTGAGCCGAGGAAAAGGAGGAAACATAGGAGTGATCTATACTCCAGGAACTCTAGAAGAACTCCTTTTAGGCGCAGATCATGGTGGTCCAAAACCAAAGCCAGAACATACAAATCTGGGCAACGGAGTGGACCAACAAGGGTTTCATCCCAAGGATCTAGACAAACAAACACAAGATCCACAGGACGAACCCCTACGAAGAGAACTTTCAGACGGGCCCATACCCGAACGAATGAGAGTTTCAAAGATTGCAACTGCTGGACATGTGGAGCAAGAGGACATATCGCTCCAGACTGCCCGCAGAAACGTGGTGAAATCAGAAAATTTGAAGCCACGGATGACATATTAGACGCTGTCTACTATGGTGAATTGGTACCAATATACCAGTTTGAAGATCTTCCTTCAGACGAAAGTGTTTATGAGGAGGAAATGGTGACTGAGTCGGATGGATCTTCAACCGAGTCAGAATAGTCGCGATGAGGCAGATAGGCTTCAGACCTCTGAAAGCCTGTCAGGATTCTTTTCCAGAATGACGGTGTCAAACAAGACCATGGAAAGAATCATGCGTCAAGACTCCAACCTCAGTCCATATGATGGATTCAGAATTGGAGGAATTGGTAAAGTCCTCAATCAGATAGGACTAAACCAGAGGAAACATCACATAATCTACAAAGTAAGTTCAGGTGAGTTTGCTATTCCCATGGAATTTACTGGTAATGTGATGGAAATGCAGTTAATTCCTAAAGAAGAAATTCTTGAAGAATTAAGTAGGCTTAGAGAAGAGATTGCTGTTACTATGAAATGGATCCACATAGGAACTATTGAAGTAGTAATAAAAGCAACTTTTAAAGAAGGAATTGATTCAGAAATACATTTGTCAATAATGGATAGAAGAATCAATAACTTAAGAGATGGTTGTCTTGGGACAATGATAGGTAATTTGTATGCAGGAAAATTGATGTTTGACATTCATCCTAGGATTGCATACAACCTAGCAGACCAAGATTTCAGCAGAGTCTTAACCCTTCATCAGGATTTTAAAAAAAAGATCTTATGAAAGAAGGAAATAGACCATATTCTATAACTTATAGAATTGCTTATGCCCTTTCCAACACTCATCATTCGGATTTATTCCTTAGGAAAGAGTATATAGAGATTCCTAGAATTTTCAAGGAATTTGCTAAGGTAATGACACCAGATCCAATTAGGATACCTAGAATAGGTGGTGTCGATATCGTTATAAAAGATCACCCAGTCTTAGATCGAACAATGAGTTCTAGGATTGAGTATGGTAGCAGAATGTCCTTTTCAGAAGATAGGATAACAGGCTACAAAGGAAAAGAGAAAGACTTAGCTAGAGTCTTAACTCCTCAAGAGATTAGGGTAGATAACGTAAAACTTAAATGCCCTGAAGGATGGAAAGAGATACAAGTTATATTTGACATCACTAAAAATGAAACTTTTTCCCTTGTGATGACTTGTATCATTTGCAGCAACCTGTTGTTGGTAGATATGAAGGCATGTTAGAAATAGCAGGCCATGAATTTCTAGTTGCAGGTGTTGCAGGACGAGAAAAGGGTGTATGACTTTGGGGTTAAGTTTCCTCGAAGATCATAAACCATGGGGAAGAAAAGGTAATGGTATGGAGTTCAGTCTTGATGGTGTGACCATAAGGATTGAATGACAAGCCCCTTTTCTATATACATATCTGTTGGTATGTTATATGATCAATATAAGACAGAATTTTGCAGCTTATATTGACTCAGGATCAGGAATTTGCACAGCAAAGCCTGGAGTTTTCCCTAAGGAAGCAAGGGAAACCTTACCTGTTATTGCAGGAAGGGATTTTTCACAGAAAATCCTGATACTCAATACAGGAATTCGAGAAGCAAAAATCATGATCGGGGGAGCATTTGGAACGCCCTGGTTTAGGGTAAAAACACCTCCCATTTACTTTCATGATACAGGTGCTGATATCTTGCTGGGTAATAATTTTATTCAAACTTTTGCAAGGTATATGCAGGATAATCAGAAAAATCTGTTAATCTTTACTACTAACTGTGGTAATGAGATACAGGTTCTGCGACGAGACAAGGCATTTAACCGAATAATGCCTATAAATTTTCGCAGCAAGCGTGGTGATTTCGATGCCAAAATTGACTAATCCAAAAATGCAGGATAAAAGGAAATTTGGAAAGGTTCTTTTGTCTTTCAGGCAACAGGGACTCATCGAGACTGATAGTTTCCACGAGGAATCTGAGGAAGAACTTAAGAACCTCAAGGAAGCAATACAGGAGTTAAAGACCTTGGACATAAGCGAGGAAAGTATACTTTCTCTCGAAAATGTCAAGCGAATCATCCAGAGAAATTTCAGTGAGAATCCTCTGGCGTGGGGGGATAGGAACAAGATCGAAGCTACTCTAAAGATTAAAGATGAGTGCAAATACGAGTATGTTCGATACAAGCCTATTCAGATGAATATGGAGGACAAGAAGGATATGCAGATCATTATCAAGAAGCATATCAGCCTTGGACTCATTGAGCCTGGCATCTCTGCCTACAGTAGCCCTGGATTTCTGGTAAGAAACCATGGTGAGCTAAAGCAGGTTTGCAATAATCTGCCAAAGCTTGCAATACCGCAGGACGAGGATGAATTGGTAGTCTACACAGATGCCAATGATTACAGATGGGCAGCAGTGCTCATGAAAAAGACTACTACAGGGGAAGAACCTTGTAGATATACAGGAGGGTTGTTCACTGAACAACAAGCCCAAGTGTGGCACATCAATGAGAAGGAATTCTTTGCAGTCTGGAAGGCTTTTAAGAAATGGCCTTTGTTCTTACTTGCTAAAGAATTTACATTGAAAGTTGATAATACTAATGTTAAAGCTTTCCTGAAAAACAAGCTGGAATCTAAAATTGAGAAAGCACGTATTATCAGATGGCAAGCTGAATGCCAATATTATTGTTATAATATTGTCGTTATTAAATCTCATGAAAATGTTCTTGCAGATTTCTTGACAAGAGATGGAGGGAGCTGAAGCAAACTCCGTTATGCTAAGACTCAGGCACCTCAGAGAGAACCTCGAGGAGCTTGACCGAGAATTTGGACGGCTAGCGGTTAACGCCCAAGTAGCCGGACAAGTCCAACGAGCTGATCTGGATAAAGTCCAGACAAATATCAGGAGTTCCTTGGTAGCTTCAACGGCGCTATGGAACGCTCTACTAGAACCAATTCGAAAGGCATCGCCCTCGGTGATGACTCGCGAGTTGAGAGAGCAGGGCTCTAAACCTGCGCTTAGAGTACAGGGCTCTAGACCTGTAGCGGCAGATTCAAGTACTGCTTGCACAAAGGCCATCATCAGATTCTGGTGAAACGGCGACGGACGAGTCACAGGGAGTGAAAACCTCTGATGATTCGAGTCAACCCAGCACCTCTGGGGTTAAAGAGGGAGAAATTAGTCTTAGGCCAATGACAGGCACTTCTAAGACTAATACTAATGAATTATCTTCTTCATTTTCTTCTGCTTGGCAGGTATATCAAAGGATGTGGGAAAAATTAATTTCTCGCAAAGGTGTCAACCCAAGCAAGACCATTATCGAGACCACTGGAAAATACAATAGGGTCTGGATGATGGAAGGATCAAAGCCCGAAGAAGTTCGAGAATGGTATGAGTTCGGAGCTCTGGCTTCAGTTCATACTATGTCACCAAGTTTTCCGGAAATTTCTAAATTACCGGAATGGATTAGTGGGGCGGTATACGATTCATGGCAGAACAATCCCCACTTAAAGAGAGGAGATATCTTGGAGCTAAAATTCATTTCAGCAGCTCCAGAGATGGCAGGAAAAGGGTCTCATCCAGCGTTTCATTTCATCAAGCTGCAGAGACCAGACATGGTGGCTTTCAACAGAATCAAAGCTACCTCAGAAGAAGCTCCACTGGTGTCAGCAAATTAGCGAAGACGATATTTCCACAGAAGAGCTTGGGGTCTATGGGTCTGTCTCACCGAGATGGACAAGGTCAAGTATCCATTCAAAATCTTCTCCAACAAGGTGAATGGATCGTTCCTGTTAAACTCCATGACAGGAAAGAGCACTGAGTTTGCAGAAAGCATGTTCGAAAAGAAAAGAATGCTTATATGGGAGAACAAGCTGCCTGCAACCGAGTCAACAAGGATGAAGGCATGCAACATGTTGCATGTTGGGCAATGGCATAACCATGTTTGCCCTTTCTGTGAGAAACAGGAAAAACCAATGTTCGGCACAAAGATACGGGTGACCCAAAAGAAACCCGAACCAAACCCGGACAAAGGTAAAAGGAAGAATTTTTACAAGAACAAGTAAAAAACGAAAGATGTAAAAATTCAAAAAGGAGACTGTCGGCAGAAAACCGTCAAAAGCCAACAGTCAGAGCCAGCTAGCAATTAAATGGCCGACAAGCCATTATGGAATACAGCTGGAAAGGACGATGACGTAAGCAATGACGTCATCCAGATGACGAACGCAATGACGTCATCAAAACAAGTTGAAGTCCGCATTTGAAGTCCGCGGATGGCTATAAATAAGGAAGCCGAGAAGCAGAATGGATCATCAAATATTTTCCCCTACTCTTCAAATCATAAAATTCCAAGTGTCTATCCTTGTAATATTTTCAGTTCTTAGTTTATGGGGGTTTCCCCAAAGAGTCTGGCCCTCAATACCATGAGAGGCTAAACAGTTGTTTTCCTCCAAGGGAGGAAATAATATATTATAATATTTCATATATATTTCTTCAATAAAAAAGGGCTTCTGTCCGATTTGCTCACCCAAAGTTTATTAAGTTTCTGTTCGGAAGTATCTTCTACGCCCTAATAGGTAAACGAAATAGGGCTGTGCTGTTTTGTTACTGAAGGAACCAAGTGCCTGCGAACCATCAGCTGCGGTTGTGTGGTTGGAGGAAGTCCGTAAAACCGAGGACTTGGGATACCCGGAAGCAAGGCGGTCGAACCAAGGTATGACTTTACGGAAGCTTGATAATAATACGGAAGCATGTTGGGCCAAACTAGAGCATGTGTATGGGCTATTTATGTTTTCCTATAGAAGGGCAAAACGGTCACTAAATAAGTTGAAGGACGAAAATTGAACAGTTTTGAAAAGATGAAGGACTAAACTGGAAAAACAAAAAGTTGGAGGACTAAAAATGAAAAACGCTAAATGTAGGAGGACCAAAACTGTAATTTTCCCAGGAAATAATGGACAATGTGATGTTTGGCATATGTTCTTCTTGTAATATAGATATAAGTAACAGATAGAGCGAATTAAATTCATTTTGACCCCTGTAATATGAAAAAATATCAAAAAACTCCCTATAAAATTTAAATATAAAAAATTATCTTTATGTTATGAACAATGACTCACATAGTCCCCTGATCAACCTGGTCTCAGGAGGTTTTTTGAATATTTTTTCATATGACAAGGAGTATAATTGATACTTTATTTTTCTCAGGGAGTTTTTTTAACATTCTCAATATTACGGGGGTCCTTGGATTTTTTTTCTATATATATATAAAATTACACTTGCCTCCAAAAATATTTTGAAATTACACTTACACCCATCCGAAAATTATCCATTTACACTTAACTCTCTTATGTTTGGAATAAAAATGTTGTTGAAAGGAAAAAAAAATATACATAAATTTTTAATTTTGATCCTCATTTAATATTTTCATGTATTTTTTGTATCTATAAAGGGATAAACGAATTCAACAACAATTTTGAAATATATATAAATAATATAAGTTAGCAACTAAACTTTACTAGGCGACCAGCCCTCGAAGCGTAGATGCTACATGCTCTGTGATGTATCGGGCGATTGCCCTTGAAGTGGCTTTAGCCTACTCATTCTTTCATTAGTTGTCGAAGGGTTTCATGCGTGATCTGGAGCATGGGAAGGGAGGCTTGCTACCCATCTCATCGACCCTCGTTTCCTTGATGGTTCTCTCTCATGGTCGTTCAGTTGTTGGTTATCACACTAGACTTCCTCTTGCTGGGCGTGCGGATCATCTCTCAATAGATAGCAACCTCACGTTTTGTCTCGGAATCTATTGAGACCTTGCAATTTATTACGACCTCATATATTTCCTCGCAACTTATTTCGACCCCACATCTTTGTTTGCAACATATTGCGACCTCATCTTATCTCGCTATCTGTCGTGACCTCATATCTTATCAATTTGGAGAACTCCAAATTATCATTTAATTGTTGTAGGTAGAAATGGAACATGCTACCAAAATATATTCCATTAATGTTACCTTGTGTAGTTTGCGTAAGAAGAAGAAGAAGATTGTTGTAGGTAGAAATGGAACATGCTACCAAAATATATTCCATTAATGTTACCTTGTGTAGTTGCGTAAGAAGAAGAAGAAGAAGAAGAAGAATCTTATCTCGCTATTTGTCGTGACCTCATATCTTAACAATTTGGAGAACTCCAAATTATCATTTAATTGTTGTAGATAGAAATGAAATGCTACCAAAATATTCCATTAATGTTACCTTGTGTAGTTGCGTAAGAAGAAGAAGAAGATTTTGTAGGTAGAAAATGGAACACGCA